>OX352710.1:622500-1141457 GCA_947095575.1 Electrophaes corylata | reverse complement strand
ATTGAATGTTGTAAAGCATGGCTCTCGATATTAAGCTGTAAATTTTTTAATTTGCTTCCTACTGACATGAAAGACAACGATAATCTCAATATTTAAATCGCGCCTTACAAAGTTGTTGTTGAAAGGGTGTTTCTATACAAATAATATGTGTAATATAAATTAAGGATTAGGGAATCTAGTTTTGAAATTTTTACTGCATGGTTTTTAATTTATTTTATTTTAATTTGATATGTGTTGTGGTGTCTACAATTTCAAATACAATTGTTTATGAATAAATGAAATGAAAATGAAATGAGTTGTAATACAAGTGGATACTGAAAATTTGAATTTATGTTTGAACAAGTCGTTTGACAAACATAACCTTCGATCAATGATACCCTAGATATAAGGTCGACGCAAAAAATCTTTCTCGGTAAATAAAAGCTCACTTGAGAAGCTCTTATTTTTTTTAATGCTGGACAATTGACAGTTGCTTAATCGCAACGGCTGTTACTTATAATTCATAAATTCTTCAAAGAATAAGATGAAGACAATTCAATTATCATAATAGGAACCTCCTCATGCATCTCAACAGGCTATAAATATAAATTGAAGCACTTTTCAAGGAAATCATATTCCATAATGGCGATGAGAATAAACTGGAGATAATAACGGTTTAAGAATGATTCAGCTGAACCAAAATAAGTGAATATAATACAAATAAAATACACCTGAAATAGGTTGTCAGTATACAGTCAGATGACTCAACTGATGTTGAGAGGTTACCCATCCTTTTCTTCTTCGTTGATATCTTTTTACTATATAATCTATATCAATTATATTTAATAATATATGTACGAACTGACTGAGTATATAGACAACGCACCGAGTAAGCTACTGATCGTTGACAGGGTATATTTTTGTATTAAGAAAAGATTTTTTCAATTTCAAACCCAGTGGAGTTGAAGTTTGTATAAAACAAGTAAAGTATCAATGAAATAAAAAACTTGTGAATTTGCATACACACAAATATGCAAAAAAATACTTATATACTTTTTTATATATAAAGTAATAAGAACACCGGTGGCTTAATGGTACTGCTAACTACTGCTAAATGTGTAATAAAAATTTTACATTACCACTATTAGATTATATCCTTAAAGAATCTCGAGTAAATGAGCTCTTAGTACATGGTACTAAGAGATCTGAGGGGATATCTACCGTGCTTTGGGATTAAAGCCGTAAAGCTTTTTTCATTTCATAAATAGGAACACGGTGATAAATTAAAATACGATTTATCTAGTGTGCAAAAGACCTGACAAAGCTTTTATGGGGAAACTATAAAAGTGTTGATTAATTTAAAAGAGGAAAGTGCCAAGCACTAAAACTGTTGTGGCGAGTGTCTGGTTTTTGGGCTTTCAGTTAATTTGAAAGCTTATTTTATTGGTTGGTTTTACGTTAGGCTATTTCTAGGTGTTTTGGTATCGTGTTATGACTGTTAGGCTTTAAATTTAACAACAGAGAGAAGAGGATTTAGATAGTTAAGGATTTACGAGCCAAAAAGTACACATGATTTTTTTTTTTAAATATGTTCTCTTTACAGTTAGTAAACGACCGCAATGTAAGATTTTGTGCGTATGAAGGCATAATGGAAAACGTATCTTTTCTACGAAATACAGTGTATTTATACATTACTAGCGGCCACTCGCAGCTTCGCCCGCGTGGCAGTTTTTTTCCCGTTCCCGTTATTTTTTCGGGATAAAAAGTAGCCTATTGTTAATCCAAGTTATAATCTATATTTATTATTCCAAATGTTATCCAAATCGGTCTACTGGTTAGCGCGTGAAAGAGTAACAAACATCCATTCATCCATCCATCCATACTTACAAACTTTCGCGTTGATAATACAATATATTAGTAGGATTATTGTGCTACGTAGATGCTACGAAAGAGCTACGTGAGTGCTACGCATTTACTACGAAAGAACAAATGTGAGTGTGTGGCTACAAAAAGGTTTTGTAGAACTACCAGTAGGTACTCATACTGTGATTGGCAAACTACAGCTAGCGAGTAACTGAGACGCAATATATGTTTTCTTATGACATGAGACAGGTATGTTTTCTTAGTTATTCTTTCTAAATGTAGTATATAGACGTACTTCTAACATCCTCAAAAACTCTTAAGTTGGTACTACTTGGTGGGCCCTAAGAGACCTGAGGATATGCCTAGCGTACCTGGGTATTAAATTAAGACAAAAAGAGTTCAGCCTTCCGATAAAAGCTTATCAGAAGGCAGAGTTACTCCCAAATGTTTTTTCAGTCAAAAACTAAACAAAATATTTGCAGTCTTCTGGTAATATTTTACTCTGTTGGTATACTGGGCCAACTTACCCAGGCATTAATTATTTCAGAGTACAGAACTCAAGGTTTTCTTCATGTTTACACTTTAAATTAATATGCTAATTTAGCTTACACTACCTATCTGGATAATGATATGCAAGCACGCTTGGAACTTGTTTCAACTTGGCCTGGGTTTTAGACTAATCTTGTGATAAATGCTAAGGTTGTATTTCTCAGGTATAATTCCCACATGCCATTTATGAATGCGTGTTTGTCCTTCTGTTACGCTTTCACGTCTAAACTGATTCATGATACTAAATAAATATTTGTGGACATTTTGTTTACAATATCTCCAATCTAAGCATAGCTTGTACTATGGGAATAGGATGACTAAAATAATAAATGAATACTTATATAATAAATAAATATTGACATACATTTACACAACGCCTTCTAGCCCCAAACTAAGTAAAGCTATGGAAACCAGTCTGGCTGAGATGAAAATGAAATATTGAAATTTCAGATAGTCAATTGAAATCAGTATTTTGATAGATAATTGAAATTTTATACTAAAAATGACATAATGATAACTGAAAATAAAAAAAAAACTCAACATAGGTTACATTTTAATAAGCTTTAGATTCTATCGGGTTTTACGCAAAATCTTATAGTTTGTAGCAATATAACCTTTTAATTATTAAACTAGACTTTATGGACTTTTATTGGAACGAGATAAAATACCTATCTTACGTTGTCACTTCTCCAAAACCGCTCTCAAAGTCTGTATAATTTCGTTCGTCGTCGATATCAAATTATCAGCCACTTAAAACTTAAAGTCAAAGTCACTCAACTAGAAACTCTAAAGGATAACCATAAAATCATTTTACCCACAAGAAAACTCATTTGAAACTTTGTTAATTTGCCAAAGTAGCGTAAAATATTAAAAATTCTCGTTACGTTGTTTGCTTGGATTTTTTAATCCTGTTCTTTTGCTGACGATTTGTGAAAATTTTTATATTGTTCAACTTGTTAAGCCGCCACGTGGCATAGCTAGCATAACAACTTGTATTTTTTATCTATTTTCTGATGGCTTTTTCATAAAAATGCAGATGAAAAAGCTATACCAGTTATAAGAATGTTTGTCCTGACTGACTGACCGGGATATAGACAACGCACAGCCTAAATACACACACACAACCACTGGTCGTAGAGACTTGAAATTTTCAGAGTATGTTCGTCTTGGTGCGTAAAAGTGTACTAAAAAAAGGAATTTCCGAAATTCAACCTCTAAACGTGTACAACGGGGGTTGAAGTTTGTATGAAAATAGCTTCACGCGGACGAAGTCGCGCGCGTTTTGCTAGTAAATATATATTTGTGGGCATATGAGGCTTACCTGCATGCTTCACGTTGATAGACGCATTTAAATTCTAGGGCACGTTTCTAATCCTCGTGACCTGCGTGGCAATATTGTAGGTAGTAACCACTTAACATCAGGTGGGTCATCTGCTTGTTACATCAACTAGTCGTAAAAACATAATGGATCTATTTGTCGATAAACTATCATGGGCGCCCTAAAACCTAGGTCATAAGATATTATTTTATAAAAGTGTACTGGGGTAATACTATGCTGGTATTTTAATCTGTTTTTACTGTCCGTACACTGCGGTTCAATGTTTGTAGGAAAGAATTTTATATTGTTCGACATAGTTATTACATGCTGGCTGTTTGCTTTGTGTTGCGTTTTTTTATACTGAAGCTTATAAAGCCAGTGTTGAAAAGTACTCGGAAAAAACCAGGACAAAAAGAATGAAAGTACTCTTCGGGAACGATCGAGATCGAGATCGAGACAAACAGAATTACCCGATGTTAAGTTGTTACAATCGCTTATAAAAAAGCATTGCCTCGTAGATCACAATCGTTATAGTTAATAGTTCCTCATGTGCCTGTAATATCACCTGCACCCTTCAAACCGGAACACAGCAAACTGCTTGGCGGCAGAAACAGACATGGTACTAACCTGGTACCTATTCTAGGTACAGTCAGCTGCACTAGATATAATTAGCTACTTTTAAATGTCACAAAGTTCATTATCATTATTACAATAAATATTCACAAATAAGTAAACACGCACTGATTTCGTGATGTGTGAGTTTACTGTGTAAAAGCTTATTGTAATGATGTGATACCATTTTCAAAGTTACCAATTGTATACATTCTAATGCAGCTGACTGTACTTATATTTGAAGCATTTATCTATTCAGTAATATCCAAAGATTATTTTGAATCGTCTTAAAACTAGAGGAATCGAAGCGTTAAACTTTACTTAGTTTGGGGCTAGAAGATTTTGTGTGCATGTAGTTTTAAGACGTTTCAAGATGATTCCTGCGGATATTACTGAATAAATGATTTTTGATTTTTTGATTTTTACTTGGTCCATATTTAATATTATTAAGTTACTTGAATAACATGCTTTGTTATTTAGCCGTATTTGAAAGTAAAGAAGCCGGCACAGAAAGGCGTAAAAACATACATTCAATTAACTTGGAAGAGAGCAAGATAGTGATCGGGAAAGGAGAAACTTATAAGTTCAAGGTTTTCCTCCTTTCCAAGGGTATGGTTCAAGGTTTTTCTGCCCATATACAACTAATCTTACGATTATGTGGCCATAAAACAACTGCTTGAGGAAACGGCATGTTTTATGGACAGTGACCACAATTATATTGCGGATACAGAATACAACGCACAGACTACGTCGCCGGTATTTCCGGAACGTTACATAGAAGTTATCAAGACAAGAATGAACAATTTGTTAGTTTGTATAGTGCTTACGTGCACTTTAGGAAATCACAAAGATTTTAAATAAAACATCCCAAAAATTATTCCCTGGAGTAGGATTTGAATAATAATAATGCTAGAAAATCCACACAGCATCATCTAGATGACTGATATACTTAACACAATACATTAGATGCATATATACTTTTTATTATACACAGAAAATACCCAGAACACCCGGAATAAATATTTAAAGATCGTACAAACATTTGTCTCAAGGCGGGAATCGAATTCGCAAATCTCCTGCGTCGCAGGCGGATATTCGGACTTTAGTAACAAAAGAATTACGTGTAATGTATACCAATTATAAGAATCTTTGTCCTGACTGACTGAATGACTAATTGACATATAGACAACGCACAGCCTAAACCATTGCTCGTAATGATGTAATGTCGTGAAACATGAAATTTTCAGGGTATTTTCGTCTGAGTGCACTACGAAAAAAATTCCCTAAATTCAACCGCTAAACTGATACAGCGAGGGTTGAAATATTTATAAAAATATCTTCACGCAGACGAAGTCGCGCGCGTTTCTCTAGTAAAATATAATAAAGTGTTTTATTATTCTTGTTATGTGTACTAACTAATTTAATTTTGAGACAGCTTCATCAAAGGTCTCTTGACATGAAGTACCCTTTGCTTGAAAATACATTAACAAAATAATTATAACTTCAAATATGAGTTTTTAAATACATTAGCTTTAGCATTAAAGTATGATGTATTGAACCCGTGAGGTAAACAAGTCTGCAACTTTTCATTATAACTTAGACGCCATTTTGTCACCGCCAAAATGTATTTAATGCTAGACTCGTAATGTATTAGGGTCAGCCCTCACTACCATGCCACGAACCTATTTAACACTAGCGAAACGCGCGCAACTTCGTCCACATGAAGTTATTTTCATAGAAACTTCAACCCCTGTTGTAGCCGTTTAGGTGTTGAATTGCGGAAATTAGGTGGTTTAGGCTGTGCGTTGTCCATTGTTGGTCAGTCAATCAGTCAGTCAGGACAATGATTCTAATGATTAGTATAGACTATACATGGTTGATACAAAAATAATATTATTATAGAAAAAATAAAAATGAGATGGAGCATTATTTAAAAATTCGAAGAAGAAGGAATTAGGAAGAATCGAGTAATTGCCAGGGGGTCCTACATTTCATCTTCCGGTTCGTTGTCGCCATTTGAAAACCTTTATTTGCCAGTGGTTGTTGATTTCACGAGCTATATACCTACTTCTGTATACTGTCCCCTCTATAATTTTACCTTTATTTTTAAACAATAAGCGTATGCATACAGGCACATACGGTCGAAGCTTGAGTCCCAGGTGTTGGCCAACAGTTATACTAACCAAAGTTGGGTGCTTTTGGTTTTCAAACTTTTGGTGTTTGGTTACAGTCATGCTAATGTGCTAGACATGTTTTATGAAACTAAAACTTATGTTAGTTGAGAGAAAGTTCAAACTGTAGTAAAAACATTATCGGTGAAACAAAGTGCTGTTTAAAACAACTATTAAAGCTATTTCCTAAGAGTTGGATTCGGCTTTTGGCCCCTATTATAGTCATGGTCATCATCATCAATAAAATTATGGTGACTAGAATAATAGATGTCATCATTTCCCGGTAGTTAAGCAGCGCTGTTTATGCACTGTGTTAAGGTGACACTAGATGATATTTCTGCCATACAAACACTGTAGGGTGTTTTTGATAATAACTGTCAAAATCGACAACTTCCAATGCATGACGTCGAATGGTTTCGTTATTATCTTTGCTTGTACCAATATTTTATAATAAAATAAAAAATAACCTCGATAGTAACTTTACTTTGGGTCACAGTTAAAAAAAACGTTTATTGATTAAATAAAAATAAAATTATAAATTTTTTTATTCATACATTATTATTCAGTAGTTTTCTCATCAGGCAAAGGTTTTATACATTTTTAGGCGATCATTTGTGGACACAGTAGCTTGTTACTGCTAATTACTAAGTCTAGCCCTTTCTCACATAATGTAAGAAAGCATGTTTATTAGCCTCGTCCATCGATGAATTTAAATCGGTGTCTAGTATCACCTTAAGAGGCGAGTAGTGGTTAGTGGTCTTAAATGCCCAATTTTTTATATTTTTGACTACAATATTTTTTTTTATTATTCAACATTTAAAAGGGACAAAACTATTTGGCGGATTAAAACTATTTATTGAAGTTTAAGTTTATAAAAAACAGAATAAAATAACCATTTCGAAACGTAAACTAAAAAAGCTAAGGTAAGTGTTTCATACTATTTTATTCAAGAGCAATCATCTCTAAACCTCAAAGCAGAAGTCACTGACCTCAAGTTTCATACTAAATAATAAAGAGCTAAAGCGTCTGAATTACAGCATTTAACGGCAGCTTAGAGGGCCCGAAGGCTTCAAAGGAATACTAAACAAGAAAAAACGAGTTTTACACCTCTTCAATACTAAAAAGTTACCTTAAAAAGCTTTTGAACGTAAAATATTAAAATCTTAATGTTTACGACTTAACATTTTTAATCAGTTTTAGCTTTATTAAAAGCATAGTATTTAAAATAAAACTTACGATATTTTTAATAAGAACTAAAAGAAATGTATTTATAATGAAGGTACCTACTTTATATTAAAATAACACAAAACATCGTGCAGTAGACGTATTGTAAGTGCAAATATTTTAATAGTAAACAAATCTATACCTTACTAGCGGCCGCTCGCAGCTTCGCCCGCGTGGTTGACTTTTCCCGTTCCTGTTATTTTTGGAAAGTAGCCTATATGTTAATCCGAATTATAGTCTATGTTTATTTCAAATTTCATTCAAATCGGTCTACTGGTTAGAGCGTGAAAGAGTAACAAACATCCATCCATACTTACTAACTTTCGCATTTATAATATAAGTAGGATTTATTTATTCATATATAGGATTGATTTATTTATTTATATTAACGACTCGATAACGCGTTGCCGACAACGTTGATTTATGCGGGAAGTAATGTAGCAGGTTGTGTGGCCATGGTATTTGTCGGTATGTTATTTTGTGAAAAACAAGATTTTCATGAATGGGTAAGATTTTAGATATGGGTATTTTACCTGCTGGGTATTTATGATACTAGCAAAACATGTTTTGACCGGCTCTTAAAGGTAGTTTATAGCCTGTCTCTTTTCACATTTGAACATGTTTTTTGTGTATTTTCTAGCACAGTTTCTAAGAGCGCGTTTAGTTGATGTGAAAAATTTCGGCGATAGCTGTGAAAATCAATGTAGTTTTCTTACGTAAATATTAAATAATAACTATGAAAAAGGCTGTTCAACATTGGACTTCTGCAGGCTGATGATGATAATTTATGACTTTTAATCTCATTGGGCATCGTGAAAAATAATTGGGGACAGAAAGGACAAAATTACCACATGTGACCCTTCATATCTGTATCTGAGTAAAATTGAGTTGCCAATATAATATTATTTTTGTAGATGGTTCTTGAGTAAAACATTGAGTTCTAGGCAAGCTTTGGTCCCCATAAAAAAACTACATTTTTCATATTTTATTTGAGATAATTAAGCTTCAATCTGGTGGTTGATGACGACGATGACGAAAGTTTTCTATACCCCCCTTGCGAGGGAAAAAGGAGGGCCTCGTTTTACAACCAGACCCGTACTCAGGTATTAACGCTAGAGGTACGGGTCATTGGAGGTCGCCTCACGCAGCAACCTAATGTAATATTAATGTCTCAATAACAAGTACAAGATCGGATTCGAACTCACGATCTCAGGATAAGAAGGTGGGGTTACTCCCACTAAACCACCGGTGCTTTAGTCTAGTCAAATCTATTTTATGTAAAGTTAGTTCCCTATCACAAACAGCCATTTAGACTATTAAAATGTAAATCCCACGGCATTCAACTATAAAAATTCAAACCACGCCTTGTATCGCATTCAGATCCATCCGTTTGCTCAACGCTAATGCCTTCGATTTGCACTCGGGGCACGAAGTCCATGTGATTAGGCAAAATATTGCTAGCAATAACAGTCGTATCTATTTTTATTTTTGTTTAGTCTATGGAATAGTAAGAGCGAATAAAATACAGGTGCCGCGACCCTGCGTAAAAAATAACCAATAGTAGAGTAGGCTGATATAATAATGTGATATTAAATATTTACAAAGAAAACCGGCCAAGTTCGAATCGGACTCGCGCACGAAGGTTTCCGTACCTACCGTTATTTATGATAAAAACGGTAAAAAATCACGTTTGTTGTATCAGAGCCCCCCCTTAAGTATTTATTATATGCTGTTGTCAGTATTTGTTGTTATGGCGGCAACAGAAGTACATAATCTGTGAAAATTTCAACTCTCTAACTAACACGGTTCATTGCTGTGTTCCAGTTTGAAGGGTGTGGGTGCCGGTGAAACAGGTACACTAGGTTTAATACCTGTATGCTTCAGGTTGATGGACGCAGAGCAGTGCATTGTAGGGCACGTCCCTAAGGAACGTGACCTACGAGGTAATACTTTGATATAGGTGATGGTAACCACAAAAGGTCAAGTGGGTCATCTTATAGTATGTAGTGATTAAATGTTTGGGTCTTCCTCGATCACGCCCTGACTGAACAGATTGGGATGAAACTCACAAGCAAGATACTGATATAATATGCAATATTAATCTTAAATGACTATAATACTGTTAATGCAGATACGGGCATTTAGATTAAAAAAATATGAAAAATTCTTAAGTGCTAATAATTTTACCTGAGATCTCGTTTTAAATGTAATAAAAGTACGCTCCATATCAAATGTCTGTTTAGGCGTATATATTTAAGACAGTAATTGGTACCAAAAATGTGTCACAAAACTCTGCGGCATTTTCACTCGTATCACAAAAACATGAAATTGCCATTTTCGTGCATATTTTATGGTGGACGTAATGTGCCTTGCTATGTCATTGTTGTTGGGCTTTTGAAATCATATTTGTTGCCTTGTTATAGAAATACTAGGGGCCGCTCGCAGCTTCGCCTGCGTGGCAGTTTTTTCCCGTTCCCGTTATTTTTTCGGGATAAAATCATAGTAGCTTTATGCATGCAAAGTTTCAGCCCGATCGTTTTAAAATTGACAAAGTTTCATACAAAGTTTCATTCCCTATTTTATCCCTTTGGGGGTAGAATTAATCAAAATCCTTTCTTAGCGGATGTCTACGTTATAACATCTACCTGCATGCCAAATTTCAGCCCGATCCGTCCAGTGGTATGGGCTGTGCTTTGATAGATCACTATGTCAGTCAGTCAGTCAGTCACCTTTGAGAAATATAATATTTAGATTGAAATTACGTTTATAAGCACGGCCATAAATATTTTAATTTGTCATAGGGAGTTTTTAGGTTAATATTTAATGAAATCAGGGATTTTGTTGTAGATTCTTATTAAAATCGGGACTATAGTAACGTTTTCAATTTTGTCACTTACCGTGACGACGGAGGCTGTTTCCGTTTCTATTTAATCTATTTGTCAATATTTACTTTTTGTGTGTACTTTACCCACGCACGCAACAAACAGAGGTAGCCATTTGTCGAAAACATGTTTATATACATGAGACCGGAAATTGTCCGAGCATCATATCCGTTCTGAAGTAAAACTGTGTGTACATAGGTACCTAATCTATGTTAGCTATGAGGTAGGTACATCTGGATATATCGTGAAACACTTTATACCACAGTTACCAAGACATAATAAGTTTAGTAATGAGTTTGAACATTAGACAAAAACAAAAACAGATGCAGCAAATTCTTAATTTAGTCGTCAATAAACACAATTTATTTGTCTAAGATTTTATTAATGGTTTCAGTTCATTAACGGGAACGGGAAAAAAACTGCCACGCAGGCGAAGCTGCGAGCGGCCGCTAGTTTGAATATATCTTTAATTGCTTCTGTCGTTTTGTCATTATAATAATAATGACAAATGTTAATGAGGCTTAACATCATTAACATCAGTATACCTCAGATTGATGGACGCAGATCAGTGCATCGTAGGACACGTTCCTAACGAGCGTGGACTTAACTTCTGGTAAAAAACTTTTGCTAAGTTTGGGGTAAGATAGCGTTGCGCAAAATAGTTTTTAGGGTTCCGTACCCAAAGGGTAAAATGGGACCCTATTTCTAAGACTCCGCTGTTCGTCTGTCTGTGTGTTACAAAACCCTTCGTGCGCGAGTCGGACCCGCACTTGTCTGGTTTTTATGTTATTAGAAGCAGCTGTGAGTTAAATAACATGACCTAATCAGGGGTTGTTCTCACCCCAGTACTATGGCAAAGTTGTAAGATGGTTAGTGTACGAGGTGAAATTACCTAAGCGAGCGTTGTACGCTTTTAAACATGTGTGTGCTCCCGTGAACATGTTCTGTAGAAAGGTTTAGTTTTACTTTGTTAGAATATAGCGAGGGTTTTGTCAGTCAGGCGAGGAATGGAAAGTTAGGGTGCCAATCTTTTGTAGGGTTCCGTACCCAAAGGGTAAAATGGGGCCCTATTTCTAAGACTCCGCTGTCTGTCTGTCTGTCTGTCACCAGGCTGTATCTCATTATTATGAGTATCATGTTTGGGATGTATTTTTGTTGCCGCTATAACATCAAATACTACAAAACAGAATAAAATAAATATTTATGGGGGCTCTCAAATAACAAACGTAATTTTTTGCCGCTTTTAGTATAGATATTGGTATGGAACCCTTTGTGCGCGAGTTCGATTCGCACTTGGCCGCAACAAAGGTTACGAAAGTCAAAGCAAAAGCATATCTATTGCAATAGTTAAAATAACATAAAAATACTAAGTAATCTGCAAAAAATAATTAAAAGAGATAAAGTAATAAAAAATGGTCAGAGGCTTATTTTCGTTATAACCAAAAAGTGATTAAAACTTTCAATTAGCTTTATAAACAACTGCAGTAAATCTTCATTAAGAGAGTGCCAACAGGTTTTTGCTGAAATATATTTTATTCAGTTGGAAAACTGAACATTCACACAACAAACACCAATTATTTGTGTTCGAACGGATGTGAAACTTTTGGATCAAATATAAAAGTGTCAGTCACATTATTGTTCACTATAGATTTTTTAGGGTTCCGAAGTCGGAGAAGTAACCCACATACATGAACATTTTAGTTTTTGAAGTAATACTTCTTATGCGACTTCCAACAAGGTTACGTTAAACGTTTAACACTACCATGGAGGGGGTATGAAAGCAGTGTTCTTTCTATCTTTCTCTCATAGCCAGTTACGTTTCGTATATTAAAAAAGTTTTACTTCAGTCGTGTGGTCTAAAGCACACTCATTTTTTTTGAAATGTATATGTTGGTTTTTACATTTTAGTACTCGATGTAAAGTGATTATTACCTTTAACAAAGCATTGCAAAGTCAAAGTCAAAGTCAAAAATAATTTATTCCTTCCGCAGGGATCATCTTGAAACGTCTTAAATCTAGGTGAATCTAAGCGCCAGTTCCTCGCGACCAAGCCTAGAGCCTAGCCTAGCCTTGCCTGGCAGGTCACGTTCGTTAAGAACGTGCCCTACAATGCAATACTCTTCGTCCATCAATCAGATATACAGATGTTAAATCAAAATCAAATCAAATCAAAATATTTTATTGCGGAACTAGTAACGATAGAGTAGTTACAGAAAAGAAACGATGATAGCTACAATAGTTATAAAACTGTGTCGTAACCATCAACGCCCACCTCCTAGACTAAGAAGAAGAATGTTCCAGAATACAATACAAAAGTTGGTAAACTAATAATAAAACTAAGAGAAGAATTTAATTTAATAATAAATCATGTGCCTATTATTTCACAGGGACCCACACCCTTCAAATTCAAACCGAAACTATTTATTCATCCGCCGACTGTTCGTGATCCTAATTATGTCATCGGTCCATCGGGTGTAAAGGCATCCTGCGTTTCATGAACTACGCAGGGTAATCGACGCATAAATATGAATAGGTTGCCTAGTTCATGTTTTGGCAAAAATTCAATTCAGTATATAAGTTTTAATCGGTGTTTGTACTCGTTTATCGGATGTAAACATGAATTCCAATTAATTAATTTGGTTGTTGTGCCAATTATTTCGAAACACCACTGATAATTTGTGTGTCTGGGTGTTACATGTATTTTAAGTATGTATTTATAAAAAAAAACTATAAATATTGTATCAGCTAGCTAAGTTTCCATAGTTCATGGTTTTTGAGGGCTAAAGAGCGTTGAGTGAATGCTTGTTAATATTTGTGACTGTGACTTTAAAGCGCTTTTTTGTGTGAATAATTGTGTAAATTTTTAAACTAAGCATTATAGCTTGTACTGATGGTTGATAGAATACTTAAATGCGTTTTTTAAATCATACTTAAAATCAATATATTACCTAGACAGAGAATAAACATCTATACTCATCACATAAATGTTGGTGGGGATCGAACCCACAGTAAAGAAGGCAAAGCTACAACTGCGCTGTAAGGCCAGACAGATCAACTTTTGTTACCAGCTGACCCGAAAACCATAACCTTCTGATCATCAGTCAGGCAGTCGGTTAATAAACAACTCTTACGTTTCAAACGATATTCTGTTCCCGTCTATTTTCCTCCTCTATTTTCTGTTCCCATCGGAACAAGTGGTGTGCGTCGACCTAAAACTCCGGCCGATAAATAACTGCCACCGTTTTTAAAACCCTTTTTGGCACGGACATTTACAAAAAAACTTTAGGAAACTCACTGTAGACTCTGGTTGAGCTATTAAATTAATGATGCTATCAGCTGTGACGTAGTAATACAGGGTTGTATTAAGACTACTCCCAAAAATCTACGATGTTTAAACTAAATTCATATATCGATTGAGGCAAAGATTTCATTGATAAAAGCAATAAATTTACACAGTTTCAGAAAATCAGACTATAAAGGTACAAAATCATCATCATCATCAACCTATATTAGTCCACTGCTAGACGTAGGGGCTTTCCCAAGACGCGCCATTGAGCCCGGTTATCGGTTCTTCGCATCCATTGCTTGCCAGCTACATTTAGCAGATCATCACTCCGTCTTACCAGAGGGCTTCCTACACTACGCTTACCTAAATGTGTTGTTTTTTAAGAAAGGTAATAAGGTATACATAACATAATAATTACATAAGGAGCCGAAACGTGGACACTCACGTGGAGGGGTCCATAAGTTGAAGGTTTTGAAAAAGAAATTAGTTATTCTATATTTTTGGCCAAGTATATTAAGATATACTGTATGGAAAAGCAATTTTTTTGTATGGAAAAGCCCACCTGATGTTAAGTGGTAACCAACACCTATATCTCAAAGCATTGCATTGAATCCACATTCATAAGGTACGTGCCCTACGATGCACTAATTTACGTCCAGCAACTTGAGACATTATGTTTGTAGCCCATTGGGCTTTTAATTTTAAATGTTGGCATTTATAAGTAGAATCTTTTAGTTATTAATTTATTCACAAACAAACAAATTGCCACTGAAAACTAACCGTTATACCCAATACTTAAGAACTAATATCCTAAGTAATCACGCTCTTCAGAATCGCGGATTAAGTAAACGTGAAATTTACTTGAATAATTAAATAATAGTCTAGCTTACAAATGCTAAGTTTCTAACCAAGGACTCAAGAACCCCTAGGGTTTAAGTTAAACTTTCAAGAGTAGTAAAACGAAAAACTATTTTATAGAGGTATTGAAATCCCATCCAAATCTCTCAGAAGCAACTCAAGACTCTTCAAGGATGTAGTAACTGGAATATCACGCAAAATCACGAATCCTACTATTCTAAAAATAGTACATGTATACTAACTACCTACTTTCTAACCTCGGCTTGGCTCTATATTGGTATACCTATTCAGGGTCCATGTGATACCATAAGAAAAATGTTTGTCTAAACCATGTGAAAGCAATAAATGTATTGGGTATTGAGTATGTCTAAGTAGTCAGAGGTACGTCCAGATATTTCATTTGGTACTTACCCACAATGTAGTAGTTGGTATTACATGACAGGTTGCAAGCCCATCGCTGCTGCTAGAAAACTAACTGGTTTTCTCACGATATTTTCCCTCATCAGTTAAGAGCGCTGGTATTGCGCATAAAATTTTTTGGAACCGAATACTTTGATGCACGACCGGATTCAAACCACGACCTTCTTATTCTATCTAGAGTCTAAATCATCGGTGTTCAGTAGACTAAATAAATAAAAAAATATTTCAGGACATTTTAACATAACATCATCTAGCCCCAAACTAAACAAAGCTTGTACCATGGGAACCAGATGACTGATAGAATACTTATATACTTTTTTTTTGTAAATACATACATACATAGAATACAATATAACACCCAGACACAGAACAAACATCTATGTTCATCACATAAAAATCCTGGAAGGAATCGCTTTCAGCGATAAGGTCGCCCATTGTACTTTGTTAACCTGGTCTGTTTTTTACAAATTTTCCTTGTGTACAACAAAGTGTTATCTATCTGTCTATCTATCTATAAATGTTTCGGTGGGGATCGAACCCACTACCTACAGCACAGAAAGCAGGGCTACTACGAACTGAAATGTGACGACTATCGAGACTACAGGCCACGTAACAAAATGTGCCAAAAAAACTGTTGCATACCACAACTCAGGTAGCTATTATTTCTGAGAAATGTTAACTGTTCAACATAAAAGATATCACATTTCACCATTTTCACATCTATTTTTTGCGCAAAGAGAATATCTTACCTTCCAGACTATTTTATTTCAGACGTAGCGTTTTGTATTAGATATAAAATATCGTGAAATACCGTTCGAATAACTTTCATTAATTGAATTGGAAATTCCCGAGACGTCATTCAGGTGAATTTACAGCAAAAATGAGGATTGCAGTAAATGGGAAAATTTTCTCATGAATTCATGATTGAAATATGTCGGAACAGTGGTTTTTCTGAAAGAGTTAAAATAACTTGTCCGTCATAACCTGTCAGTCAGGTACTCAATACACAATACTCAATACATTTATTGCTTTCACAGTGTTTAGGTTGGATACAAACATTGTTCTTATGTGTAAGTAGGTATCAAATGAACCCTGAATAGGGTATAGCAACATGGAACCATCGCCATTAATTTCTAGTAGTAGTAGAGCTCTTAGTGGAAGGCCAGGCCATCATGGCCGTCATGGCTGTACTACCACCATGCTTATTTCTGCCACCAAGCCCAAATGGCCCACCTAATGTTAAGTGGTTACCATTACCTATAACAAATCATTACCTCGCAGGTTACGTTTGTTAACGTACCCTACGATGTACTGTCGTTCGTCAACCTGAGGCATACAGGTGTTTAGCCTCATGTGCCTGTAAGTACACCTTGACACCTGTATGCCCTATGTAAAGCAGTGTGCTATGTTTGAACACTATACTACTGAGGAATTTTCTAAGTGTACTACACCTTTGACCGTTAAATCACTTAACATCAGGTGAGATTGTGGTCAAATGTTTCTTTGCATTTAAAAGATAAGCTTTCAGTCCAAAAGTGATTGTTTTACTCCCGATTTCCTATTTACATAATGTAACGCTGTTGTGAGATACTTATTAATATGCAACATTATGCGTCCCTCTTCCGCTGTGCTACGAAAGTCACTTTATAATAACCATTTGTTCAAATCTTCCTTATGGTTTTATTCTGAAAGATGGTGTTTCATAAATTAAATCATGGTGCCGCATTAACAAGATTAATTACAAACTTGAACAAACAAACATCTTGCCTTTTCTTTTACTCGCTCTAATACATTAATTTTGATTTTACAGAACGCCAGATGTTTCATCAAATATTATGATGTGTTTTTTATGTATTTAAAATTTTTTCAGTGTTTTTTGTGCCGATTTAAACATAAATAGTAATAGAAGTCTATAAAATTTGGTACATACCTACATTTTGCAGTAGTTTGCATTCCAAACGTGACAGGTTGCAAGCCCATCGTTGCTTCACCGTTTGAAAGCACTAGCATTGCGCCCATTAATTCGATAGTTCGGTTGTAGATAAAATTGCATTGGTGCACAACCGGATTTGAACTCACTACTTTAGGATCAGAATGTTATCACTCATACTAAACCATGGGTGTTGTGATACATCTATCTAATACTTACAAAGATCCAACTCCAAAAACTACTCAGCTTCTTCGGCCTTATCTGTACAGAAAAGGTAATTGTGTTCGTAAAAAACTAAGAGAATTTCGTTTCTCAAATTACCATTTCAGCACTTTCTTCACGAAGTTTATGTAAACTTGTTACGTAGACATCTGTCATTTGACCCAAGAATGTCACTTGTCAGACCTTTTTCAAGAATATTGGATGTATACTTCAACCTGTCTTGAATCTGTAACCTTCGGCCTTTGTCATTGTCTAGTGGTAAGTTTACCAACGTTGTTTTAAATAGGTTTCAGTTCAGCGAATCATATTATTGTAATGTCAAGTTTCTAGTCCGATTCGGGTTCTACCCAATTATTATTTCTATTTTTATTGACTTAGAATTCTTTGCCATAACAATGTCTATACCTGGCTTGAGGTTATTAAATCCAGTATAAGGTAAATAATCAAATAGAATGTAAGTCTACTATGTTTTTTTTTTAAATAAAAAACTTCTGGTTTTTTATATTTTTAAATTTAGGAACACACAACAGAGTAGGTGCAATGAGTATGTTATAGCTAAGATAAAGTTTTACAAGTTACTAGCGAAACGCACACAACTTCGCCAACGTAAAATAATATTTATACAAATTTCAACCCTATAACTGTTTAGGGGTTGAATTATGGAAATTTCTTTCTTAATACAGCTCTAAGCATCAATACGAATATACTCACCATACAAACGACTAGTGGTTTTTTATGTGATTGCTGATAGAACAAATAAATTACCCACTTGATGTTAAGTGGTAACCATCACCTGTAATAAAGTATTGCATTTTAGTTCACACACATTAGGTACGTGCCCTACGATGCACTACTATGCTAAGAACTCCGTCACCAGGGCTAGTTAGCTCCTAGAAACCTACTTAATGTATAATTTATAACCCTGGATACTATAAAAAATGTAATTTCTTTCCAAAGGTAAAATGTGTTGAGGATAAAAACGTCAGATTTGAGCGATAAATTCCACCATCCAGGATAGAGTACCATCCCTACAGGACGTTGAGTCCATTAGGAAGGAAGGCTCTTTGCGAATCGACCGTGTAACATTAGAGTGTGGCAGGTATGGACTACAGGCCAATAAATGGGGCACTACGAACCAACCACTTTAGAGCAAGGGGCTACTATAAAAAAGGAATATAGGACGTACGATTTCAGAACAAAGAAAATTCCGCTTTAAAAAAAATTGGATCACGTCTTTAATCCCCAGGATATCCTCTAAGATCTCTTAGTAAAAAAAAAAGTAAAAAAAGTCAAAGGCAAAATGTATGTATGTATACTAGACCACTGGTGCTTTCTACAACACAACTACAAATGCAACTATAAAGTTACTACACAAACACATTTAAAAAACATCTCAAAGGTTGTTTCACTATGTTAGAATTGTAAGTGCCAGCGTTGATGAGGTAGAACTCATCCCAAATCAAGGAGACAGACGTAGGGTAAAATCTCACTCATTCAATCAGTTTTGTAACATTTACTTTTCAAATTCTGCAGCGTAGGACGGGCAAAACGGTTGGAACACTGAAAGCTTTACCCCACCTATTACCTGCCTAACTCCATCCCTGGAAAAATATATCAGTCCTATTTATTTGATGCTTGCGCTCTACGCGAAGAAAATGCATCCTATTTCAGGAACAAAAGCACCAATGTAGAACACTATTCTACAGTATCTTTGTCTAGGTTTCTTTTCAAGGTAAGAACCGTCTTTTAAAGTAAATACATTAGAGATAAGATAACTTTAGAGAATTTTCTATTGTCTTCAGAACTCCAGCGCTGTATATCAGAATCGGTGTATAAGAATTTAGCGGTAGGTACTTCAGAGGTTTTGGTGTTTTTAAGGTAGTGAGTTATAGAACACATTGTGTTTTTTTTAATTTAATTAGGTACTCAATGTTCAGTGCTCAATAAATAAAAAAATATTCAATTTAACTTATGTTTAGGTCCCAGCAGAGAAAGTAAATGAATCTAAATCAATATGCCGTAGTAGTAGAACTCATAGAGAAGGGCGCGCCTGAGTGCGTACTACCACCAAGCCTATTTCTATTTAACACCTGTATGCTTCAAATTGAAGGACGCAGAATAGTACATTATAGGGCACGTTAACGAACGTGACCTACGAGGCAATGCTTTGTTATAGGTAATGGTAACCACTTAACAGCAGGTGAGCCATCAGCTTGTTTCATCAGCAAGTTGTATTTAAAAAAAACTAGTAATTATGACTAAGATCTTAATAAAATTTCACTGCAGAATTTAAAATAATACTAGACAAACAATATTTGCAAAAAACTATAGGCATAATATACGAGTATACCTTTCAAAGTTAACTAAAACGAATCCCAGACCGGTTTTTAGTCCTTATTCTATGGTTTTACTTTGGCAAATCTTGTCAACATTGACATTGAGAAAATTATGAAAGTTGGGTCCGCAGACGCCATATATAAAAGAAGAAGAAGAGTAAGAAGGATCCATTACAAAAAGTCAGCTCGTTAAAATAACACATTACGAAAATTTACCTCTGAGTTCATTTGGAGTATTCCCCAAAGCAAATATGGAGACAGAGAAAACTCATTACTAAAAACTCGCTGACGAAAATGTCCTGTATTTTCTCAGGATTAAATCAAAATACAGACATACGTATGTACATACGCTTTTGTAATGAGTTTAAAAACGAGCAAAATTGTACCTCAAGAAAAATAGCATGAAAAAAGTAAGGCAGTCTTTGGGGAATGACGATAGAAGTGAAAACAAGGCCTGAAAGTAAACATATATAGCTCATGGAAAGCGTTCAGTGACGATGACGCGAGTTCTATGATTTTTGTTCACCCAAAAAGCGCTCAACGCGCCTTAAGAAGTTTTCACTTCAAAACATCAATTCTCAGCCCGGCTCAGATGTGCAGCGCGACAAAATTTTATCTACTCATTATCTCGTGCAAAATAGAGATCTCTTTATATCTTTCTGTGCCAGTGTCAAAAATGTATTTCGTTCTGTCAAATGAAGAATTAATGCTAATGTTTAGCTTATCTGTGGATCTTTTATCAATAATTTCTAAGATGTCCATCAATAGAAAAAGTATCTCGTGTCAAGCGCGACATATTTCTGGCTTGGCATCCTTGCTCAAATATTTTAGTACCTCTCTACGTAGTTTGAAGATGTCTAAGGGTAGTCAGAGGTAAGTAGAATAAAAAATCGTTTAAACGATTACTACGCTTCGTCTTCCGGTTCGTGGTAATGTAAAATATAAAATAAAAATAATAAAAAGCTAAAATTCCATGCTTGGTGCACGACCGAATTCGAACAAAATTTCAACCTCAGGATCAGAAGGCAGAGTCGCTTCCATTAGACCTAGATGGTCTATAAAATTAGTAAACTACCAATTTCCGAGAGTTAATGGTTAATTTTGTTGAATAATTAACTGTCAACTTTTCTGTAAAATTCATTATATTTTCTTAACGATAAAACACTCGTCAAACGAACAGGCAATCTGCGACCGTTGATTAAACCACAGGATAGTTAGGGCAGCTGGATAACTTATACACCATTAAATAAGACTCTTTGAACGGCTAAAAAGTACGGTACGTTATATGCAACAAGAATATCAGCTAATCACTAAATATACATTCTTGGTGTATTTATATAAATTAGGCTTAAAGAATATTTAGAAGAAGACGTAAGACTCACAGGTAAACTAATTATTAGTACTTGTCTTTATTTGACAGAATCAAATGAATTTTTTGCACTGACATGTAAGCATAGAAAGATATAAAAATAAATATTTATTTTGCACGAGATAACAATTGAACTAAAATATAAAAAAAATGTTTTCTATGGTTTATTTTTTTGTGACAAATTTTTTGCATCAACTTTTTCATTATTTTTTCCTTTCAATAACTCTATTTTCACTACGCTATGTATATGAGCTTTAAAAAAATACTCAGTGACCTAGCTGCTTTGTTTATCACCTGCTATTAAATCGACAAACTGAGCAACGTAATTTACTTGTCTAACGGAATTTTAACCGTTACGTAGGAATTAAGTAAGTTTTATTATGAACCAGTTACTATGAGGGTTTTAACGAAAAATCAATTATAATAACAATCTTTGTTCTGTATTAATGGCATAACAATAATTTGATTATAAAACAGCCTAAACCATTTGTAAAAAGAAACAAAATTGTTGAATGTTTTAAATGGTGCGAAGGTGAGGACACCTCATCCTATCAACTTAAGGCTTGGTATTCCTGCAACTTTAGGCATTTAGCGCTGTCTCGGGCCGCACGCGAAATACGTAGCGCGGACGCAGCGGCAGTGAACTCGTATGCCCCCGCCAGCGACATAGTATAGCAATTAGCAGTAGGATCATTTTATTTGACTTTAGAAATTCATCTTTTGTGATCAAACTTTGTTTATAGTAAAGTAATAGTTTCGTAAATAAATGAAGGAACCTCCCTATTTTTGTTTTCTAAGCATAATAAGGTATTATTTTGCCGGTTTTTTAGCGCTGAATGTGGTTGTGGTTGTGGATTCGATTCCCGCCTTGGGACAAATGATTGTAGGATCTGTAAATATTTGCTCCGGCTGTTCTGGGTATTTTCTATGCATGATAAAATATATATATCTATGTAATGTATTATATTATGTGTAATAGTATACCCATAACACAAGCTCTGCTTAGCTTGGGGCTAGGTGATGCTGTGTGGGTTGTCCAGCACTATATTTTTAAATTATTAATTTTGTAAACAATATGAAGACGGAACAAGCAAGTTGCCCACCTGATGTTAAGTGCAGCTATTGCCTATAATAAAGTAAAGTCTAGCTACGTTTGTAATATTCTCTATTTGGTCTTCTTTATTTGGTTATTTCGTCGTATCTTAGAAACAGGGGCATAACTGTAAAAAGTCAACTTTACAGGAGAAGATTTTTTCTGATTATTTTATAAATTGAAATATTTTTAGTATTAAGGTGGTTCGATTTCCATACAAATGTATTTTACCAATTGTAGGCTAAGGTAGTATAATTTCACATTGTTATAAATATTGTTGGTGTTTTTAGTGGTTTTCATTTGCGTGAAATTATATTTTATTAAAGAAAACAGAAGAGTAATAGCAAAACTAGCATCGAAATTTTAGTTCATGTCTGTCAGTGTTTATGTGGACACAGATAGTGTCGTCACTTACGACTACGATTCTATATGTGTGAGTTTCGCGACGTTGCCAGCTCGCGGCAATCGCGGGTCGTGGGTTATTGCCGCTCTTCTCCGTGTTTTCATAATAAGTTCGGCTTAAAAAACTAACTTTGGAGGATTGAACATGTATTGCCAACATAATAAGTTTCGGATAATTATGGGAAAACATTTCATTACGAACCATAGTAATAACTTTATTATTATGAGGTACATATCAAAAGGACTGTCGACTGTAATCCCCAGGCACAGTAGACATACATCCGTTAGGGCAGCCGTCATACCTCAGTTCGTAGTAGCTTTCTGCGCTGTAAGTGGTGGGTTGGACCCCCACCGTGCACAAACATTTGTGTGATAAACGTACCTAGATGTTTGTTCTGTGTCTGGATGTTACGTTGTATTTACAAAAAAATACATAGGTATACAAGTATTCTAGCAGTCATCTGGTTTCTATAGTACAACCTATGCTTAGTTTGGGGCTAAATACGAATATGTGGTCAGGTTTTCAATTCAAAATGGCGGGTACAGATCATAGTACTAAAACTGATATGGGTGTCGTTTTCGACTAATTTGGGGGTGCTAATTACGAATATCTGGTTAGATTTAAAATTCAAAATGGCGGGTGCAAATGATGGTACAAAAAACTGACATGGGTGTCGTTTTCGACTAATTTGGGGGTGCTGATTACGAATATCTGGTCAAATTTAAAATTCAAAATGGCGGATACAAATCATGATACAAAAAACTGACATGGGTGTCGTTTTCTACTGATTTGAGGGTGCTGATTACGAATATCTGGTCAAATTTGAAATTCAAAATGGCGGATACAAATCATGATACAAAAAACTGACATGGGTGTCATTTTCGACTAATTTGAGGGTGCTGATTCCGAATATTTGGTCAGATTTAAAATTCAAAATGGCGGGTACAAAAAACTGACATGGGGGTGTCGTTTTCGACTGATTTGGAGGTGCTGACTACGAATATCTGATCAGATTTGAAATTCAAAATGATGGGTTCAATGGCGGGCATCAGCAAACTCAAATCAGTTGAAAATGACACCCATATCAGTTTTTTGTACCATTATTTACACCCGCCACTTTGAATGTCAAATCTGACCAGATTTTCGTAATCAGCACCCCCAAATTAGTCGAAAACGACACCCATGTCAGTTTTTTGTCCCATGATTTGTACCCGCCATTTTAAATTTCAAACCTGACCAGATATTCGTAATCAGCACCCTCAAATCAGTAGAAAACGACACCCATGTCAGTTTTTTGTATCATAATTTGTATCCGCCATTTTGAATTCCAAATTTGACCAGATATTCGTAATCAGCACCCCCAAATTAGTCGAAAACGACACCCATGTCAGTTTTTTGTACCATCATTTGCACCCGCCATTTTGAATTTCAAATCTAACCAGATATTCGTAATCAGCACCCCCAAATTAGTGGAAAACGACACCCATGTCAGTTTTTTGTATCATGATTTGTATCCGCCATTTTGAATTTCAAATCTGACCAGATGTTCGTAATCAGCACCCCCAAATTAGTGGAAAACGACACCCATGTCAGTTTTTTGTATCATGATTTGTATCCGCCATTTTGAATTTCAAATTTGACCAGATATTCGTAATCAGCACCCCCAAATCAGTAGAAAACGACACCCATGTCAGTTTTTTGTATCATGATTTGTATCCGCCATTTTGAATTTCAAATCTGACCAGATATTCGTAATCAAAATCGATTTCGTTTTGGGGGTTAATGTTGCCCGCGTCCGTAGGTAATTACTCCTGTGACCCTACACGTGACCCCTGGGTAGTGCCAATTGGGTAACAACCTTTCTGGTGGTAGGCTTCGGCCGTGGCTTGTCACCACCCGCCGGACAAAGCCATTCCGTGAAGCGATACTCTCGTGTTTCGGAATGTTGTCCGGTGAAGCCAGCGACACAAAGTGGACGTGGCAGGTATGAGCAGTTCATGTACATGAGTCAGGTTTGAGCGTTATGGCCAACTTAGCTATTCTAATGAGCTTGGAGGCTAGATTTGGAGGGTAGCGGGATCCGAAGCACGGTTTTCCGCTGGCCGACCGCAGGTTGTAGGGGGCCCAACTAGCGAGCAGCCACTCGTGAAAGGCTGCCCCGCCGCCTCGCGAAAAATCCCAGAATGCTCCATCGTGCCGGTTGGCGACCGGGAGAGAGGATCCGATGGCCATTCTTAGGGGGGTTCGGGCGTCCCCGCAGTCTCCAGTCTAGCTTCCTCATAGCACAAAAGAGTGCTAAGTGCCGCTGAGCTCGCTTGACTGGTACCTCGCTCAACTACTGTCTTTCCCCAAACCTAAACACTCACTATGAAAAAGTTGAATAATAATAAGTTGTGCTTACAGCGGAAGCACGTCCTCTCACTTCAAGTGCACCTCTCTAATATTAGAGGGCTCCACTCAAATCTCAGTCCGGTCCACCACCATCTCGAAACCAATAAGCCACACTTGTTATTCCTCACGGAGACGCAGATTCAATGCCCCCCTGACACAGCGTACCTAACATACCCAGGCTATGCACTGGAGCACAAGTTTAGACAAAAATCCGGTATTTGCTTGTATGTTCGGGATGACATTTGTTGTCTGCGTCTGCGTGACCTTGAAGAGTCGGATTTTTCTGTAATATGGATTTTGGTGGATACTGGCTTAGATAAGATCATCTATGCTGGTTTATATCGTAGACACTCTGGAGACTTGGAGACAACCAGGTTATTTGACTACATCAGCGAAGCGGCGGATGTGGCTCAAAGACGATACCCTGATGCTCAACTGGTACTTTTAGGGGACTTTAACGCTCACCACCAACAGTGGCTGTTCCCATACCAAACCACTGACCATGCTGGAATAGAGGCTTGCAAACTTGCCCTAACCCTGAACCTCACTCAGCTGGTTGGTGAAGCTACCAGGGTACCAGATATTGAGAGTCACACAGCCAACTGCTTGGACCTTCTGTTGACAAACGAACCGGATCGTCACACGGTATCGGTGTTGCCCCCTTTGGGCAGCTCAGATCACTGTGTAGTGAGGTCTGTATCATCATACTCGCCACCCGATCCCTCTCCTAGAGGTTGTAGGCGTATATGGCGATACAAGTCGGCAGACTGGGATGAGATGCGTCATTTCTTTGCATCTTATCCTTGGCGGCATACCTGCTTTTCTTCTGGTGATCCATCGACGTGTGCTGACGCTGTCACAGAGGTGATCAAAAGAGCGATGGAGTACTTTATCCCGTACTCTGATGACTCACCTTCGAACAGTGCTCGCCCATGGTTTGGTCCCGCGTGTGCTAGCGCTGAAGCGCAAAAACATGCGGCATACCTTGCTTGGGTTGATGCACGGAACGCGAAAGCCGCGGATACACGGGAAAAGAAGAAAGCCTATAATAAAGCCGCCAAGTTCTGCAAGAAGGTGTTACGGAAGTCGCGCTTTGATCGAATTGGCAGAATGGGAGCTAAATTAGCCACATACCCTGCGGGAAGCAAAGCTTTCTGGTCTCTGGCCAAGTCGGTTGAAGCGAACTTCAGCCGCCCTTCCCTCCCTCCACTACTAAAACCGGATGGATCACTAGCTCACACCGCGATTGATAAAGCAAATCTTTTTGCTACTCAATTTGCCGAAAACTCGCGTCTAGCCACTTTTGGCGAATCACCACCGAGCCTCCCTCGATGCGAAGGTTCAATGCCGGAAATTCGCATCCAGCAAAAGGAAGTGCTCAAAACGCTTCGTAGCCTAGATGTGAATAAAGCTAGTGGTCCTGACGGTATTCCTGCTATAGTGCTAAAAACCTGTGCACCTGAGTTGTCTCCAATTCTAACTCGACTTTTCCGTTTATCGATGAAAACTGGTGTAGTCCCTAAGTCTTGGAAGCTTGCTAATGTGCAGCCTGTGCCTAAAAAAGGTAGTCGCGCCGACCCGTCAAATTACCGTCCCATTTCGGTCACCTCCATACTTTGCAAATGTATGGAGCGTGTACTAAATGGTAAGCTCCTGGCGTACCTTGAGGACAATGACCTCCTGAGTGACCGGCAATACGGATTTCGCCGAAACCGGTCTACTGGGGATCTTCTTGCGTATGCCACGCACATCTGGAGCGAAGCCATTGAGAAATATGGTGAAGCACTAGCTGTTTCACTTGACATCTCGAAGGCTTTTGACAGGGTTTGGCATGCGAGCCTTATTGGTAAGCTTCCTGCATTCGGACTCCCGGTACAATTCTGCTCTTGGCTTGCCGACTTTCTGAGGGAACGATCTATTCGAGTAGTCATTGATGGCTGCTCGTCTGATCAATTGACTATTAATGCCGGTGTACCTCAGGGGTCAGTACTATCTGCCACACTGTTTTAGCTGCATATAAACGATCTCCTCGTGCCCGGTATCGTTGGGTACGCAGACGACAGCACAGTTGTGGAAAGATATGTCTCCAATGCCCAAGCCAGACAGAATGTGATTCAGCAAGAGAGAGATGAAATGCTGCAGCGGTTGAATTTGAAGCTCAAGGCAGTGTCCGACTGGGGCGATGCCAATTTAGTCAAATTCAACGCCTCTAAAACGCAAGCTTGTCTCTTCTCAGCAAAGAAAAGTCAGTTTCTCCAAGTTCCTTTCTTTCGAGATGTACCTTTACCTATACAAGATCGACTAGAACTTCTTGGGGCCTCACTTACCCCTGCTCTTAATTTCGGTTCATATATCGAGTCTAGGGCAAAAATTGCTTCCATGAAGCTAGGCATCCTAAACAGAGTGAGGCGGTACTTCACGCCTGGACAGCTTCTTAATTTGTACAAAGCACAAGTCCGGTCTGGTATGGAGTATTGCTGCCACCTTTGGGATGGCTCGGCCAAGCATCAGCTTGCTGCCTTAGACTCGATTGAACGCAGAGCTGTCAGGCTAATAGGTGAGCAACACATGGCGAAGACGAAAATCCAAAGTCTCGAACACCGTCGTAAAGTTGCTTGCCTATCGATCTTCTATAGGCTACATTTCGGAGAATGTGCCCAGGAACTACACGACCTCATACCACCATCTCCTTTCCATCATAGGACGAGTAGACGTACTGGTCAGTACCACCCTTACTTGGTAAATATACCTCCCATTCGTACCAAGCGTTACGGTTCCACCTTTATCATGCGAACCGCTAAGGAGTGGAATTCGTTGCCGGCGTCTGTTTTTCCTGAACACTATAATCTAAGTCTCTTTAAGGCAAGAGTGAATAGGTGTCTTCTAGACCGCCCTGCTTCATCGTCGGCTTCATCGTCACTTACCACCAGGTGAGATTGAAGCCAAAGGACGGTCTATCAATGATAAAAAAAAAAAAAAAAAAAAAAAAAAAAAAAAAATCAGCACCCCCAAATTAGTCGAAAAAGATACCCATGTCAATTTTTTTGTACCATCATTTGCACCCGCCATTTTGAATTTCAAATCTGACCAGATATTCGTAATCAGCAACCCCAAATTAGTCAAAAAAGATACCCATGTCAATTTTTTGTACCATCATTGCTCCCGCCATTTTGAATTTCAAATCTGACCAAATAATCGTAATCAGCACCCCCAAATTAGTGGATAACGACACCCATGTCAGTTTTTTGTATCATGATTTGTATCCGCCATTTTGAATTTCAAATCTGACCAGATATTCGTAATCAGCACCCCCAAATTAGTGGAAAACGACACCCATGTCAGTTTTTTGTATCATGATTTGTATCCGCCATTTTGAATTTCAAATTTGACCAGATATTCGTAATCAGCACCCCCAAATTAGTAGAAAACGACACCCATGTCAGTTTTTTGTATCATGATTTGTATCCGCCATTTTGAATTTCAAATCTGACCAGATATTCGTAATCAGCACCCCCAAATCAGTAGAAAACGACACCCATGTCAGTTTTTTGTATCATGATTTGTATCCGCCATTTTGAATTTCAAATTTTACCAGATATTCGTAATCAGCACCCCCAAATTAGTCGAAAACGACACCTATGTCAGTTTTTTGTACCATCATTTGCACCCGCCATTTTGAATTTCAAATCTGACCAGATATTCGTATTTAGCCCCAAACTAAGCATAGGTTGTACTATAGAAACCAGATGACTGATAGAATACTTGTATACCTATGTATTTTTTTGTAAATACAACATGACATCCAGACACAGAACAAACATCTAGGTACGTTTATCACACAAATGTTTGTATACGGTGGGGGTCCAACCCACCACAAAAGAGAAAACACGGAGAAGAGCGGCAATAACCCACGACCCGCGATTGCCGCGAGCTGGCAACGTCGCGAAACTCACACACATATAGAATCGTAGGCGTACGTGACGATAATATCTGTGTCCACTTATACACTGACAGAAATGAACATTAGCAAACTTTGTACTGTTTTACCCCCTCCACTCCCGTTTTCTGGAATTATTTTTGTAACATCTTATGAAAAATAAAGTCCTTATTGTATCTCTCAAATTTAATTAAAATCTGTCTCTTTTTACATCCAATCAAAAATCGCAATCGACAAAAAAATTCCTTTAGCTCAAGGAATATGTGTGCCAATTTTTGTCAAAATCGGTGGAAAACTGCGACCTCTAGGCGAAAACAGACAACCGGGCAAAAGCATTTTTGCCCTATCTGGAAACTGGACACTTCGCTCGCTTCGCTCGCTCGGTCAATAATAATAATAATGCTGGACAGTTCACACAGCATCATCTAGCCCCAAGCTAAGCAGAGCTTGTGTTATGGGTACTAGATGACTGATATACTTAACACAATACATTACATACATAGATATTTTTTATTATACATAGAAAATACCCAGAACACCCGGAATAAATATTTGCAGATCGTACAAACATTTATCCCAAGGCGGGAATCGAACCCGCAACCTCCTGCGTCGCAGGCGGACACTCGCCCGCCGCGCCACATCGGTCGTCAGTTGTTGTTTATATACGTTTTTGAACTCATGCATGATGTAAACACCAATTATATTTTTTATTTATAGTGCAAATGGTCAATGCAGCACATGGTACGCAGAGGTAGGATATAGACAAAATATAAAAATCGGACAGCGATATTCATTAGTTATACCTACTAGTATTCTTATACTATGGCACTATGACCGCAACAGATCATATCATATTTACTTACTTTCTTATATTTTTATAGTGCATTCTTTTAATTTATTATTTTTATGCCTGTAAACGACTTTTTTCGCTGGCGTTGTTTATTGCCCATTATGAAACTTGCAATAATTATATAAATTCGTCAAAAACTTATTGATTGGTGCACTAAATTCGCCGCGGAAAAAATTGACACAGGTCCGTCGTCTGTAAGCGCCAGCGCGCGACTGATCGCCGCCGGGCTTGTGCATTTTGTGGTTATTTAAACATAGTGATTATGAAAATAATTTTAACAAGTCAAAATCTACGAATTTGTTTAGATATATTTTGTGTCTTTAAATCAGTACAAAAAAAAAATTCAAAATATCAGTAGTTTAGTTTTCATGTTAAAAAAACATTTGAAAATGGGGTAACTTTGGGATTTTTTTTTATCGAGTGAAGTTCATCAGATCTTGTAACCGAATACGAATTTGACTAGACCAGATCCTTAAGTATTAAATATATTTTTTTCAAAATTTTAAACACTATTTTCTATGTCTCAGATGCTTTTAAAAATCACAAAAGCGCGGCCTTCTGGGAATAGAGGCCGTTAATGAAGTACTGGGCATAGGTTTCCCCCAAATTTGGAAGGGTATGCCATAGTCATCATGCTTGGCAGGCGGATTGATGTAGTATTGGTTTTTAATAAACAAGAGATCACCATCATCATCAACAGCCTGTAGATATCCACTACTGGACGTGGGGCATATACGTTGCCAATCTATCTATCTATCTATTTAGCCCGTATGCACCCACTGCTGGGTATAGGCCAAGATGAACGGTTTTAGTCTTTTCCATCTACGGACTTCCGAATCCGGTAAAAATTATCTACATTGAGTCTCCGCTGTTGAGAAAACCAGGGTTTCATAAATTCATCTATCTAGGGACGGCCCACATTATAACTAACTACAACTTCACCAAAACTAGTTATTGTGTTGGCGGAATTCGCACAAAAACAACACTTTATTTCCATTTTTCTACCTCCCACATGCGATCCATCATTCTATTTGTACATGCCGGTAGCGATACTAATCTTTGTGATATAACTTAATGAATAACGTAACTTCATTGTTATTTAGTTATTTCAATGGTTACCTTAAGACCCACTGCTAATCCATACAAATAAATTAAATTGTGTCTGTTTTTAATATTAAAATAACCGCTTTTTACTACATGCATAGGAATGTATATACGATACATATACGAAAATAGCATTTTTTTTTTTAAAATTCTGTCTGTCTGTTTGTTTGTTACGGGTAATCTCTGGAACGGCTGGACTGATTTCGACGGGACTTTCACTGGCAGATAGTTGATGTAACAAGGAGTAACTTAGGCTACTTTTTATCCCGAAAAAATAACGGGAACGGGAAAAAACTGCCACGCGGGCGAAACTGTGAACGGCCGCTATTTTATGCCGTATTAACGCCATCTGTTGGCGACATCGAGTACTACTTCAGTTAAGATTTGTAAGTAAACATGTTTACCGCCCAACGAAGTGGGCACGGGTCAGCTAGTGCTAACTATGATAATTGAACTATGTAGTTATATTACTATTGTCTGTTCTTATGTCCGTTCTGTCTGTTATAAGTTTTATTTTTTAATTTTTAGCCTATACTGTCCCACTGCAGGGCAAAGGTTTCCCTACCTTTTTTCCAGCTTTACGATTCTAAGCCCTTTCCATCCATCGACTTCCCGCGGTCCTAACCTTGTCGTTAGGCTGTATTTTGTACATATATCAGTCAGTCAGTTAGAACAGAGATTTTTATAATTGGTAAAATTATATGATCTAAGCCTAACTAGACAACGAAATCTTAAAGAAAACAAAATTCTGACATTGGAAAGAAAACATTGTAAGAATATTTACATTTTCAATAAACATAATTTACAATTTTTACTGAAGCTGCTACATAAAAAACTGAAGCTTTAAAAAGTTGGATCAACTGTTTATATTCTGGGTATGGGTTTAAAATCTAATATTCACAGCTGAAATTTCTTTTGACGAAAAAATTAGTGACAGAACCAAACTACCCTTTAGCAGTATTTATCGTTTTCGCATCAGGGGGCAGTGATTACTGAACCCTGAAGGTTGAAGGCCTTCACAACGGAGTCAACGTGACGTGGCGACGTAACGACGTAACGACGTGACGTAATGAGATGTGACGTTATGACTCGACTTGAAAATGGTTTATATCGGAAACGTTGCCTGTAAGAAACAAAACTAATTAAACTGTATTAATTGTGAAACCCTAATGGTAATGGGAACCAAAACTTTTATAATCATTGTTACAGTCTTCATCATCATCATCAAGCTTGTAGAAGTTCACGTCTGGACAGAAGCACCACCCGACTGAAGTAAAACTTCTTTACGAAACGTAACTGGCTATGAGAGAAAGAGAGAAAGAACAGTGCTTTCATACCCCCTCCATGGTAGTGTTAAACGTTTAACGCAACCTTGTTGGAAGTCGCATAAGAAGTATTACTTCAAAAAATACTTCATGTAAACAAAACTCTGTTGCAAGTATGAAATATAACAGATTTACTTGGCACTTATAACACAATACTGATTGCAACAACAGTTATGTAATTATCCCCTGGGTAGTCAAAACTTTTGCTGCAACCCACTTCATGTTAATCAGTGCTTGCAGTCTTAACTATAATAATAATAATGCTGGACAATCCACACAGCATCATCTAGCTCCAAGCTAAGCAGAGCTTGTGTTATGGGTACTAGATGACTGATATACATAATACAATACATTACATACATAGATATTTTTTATTATGCATAGAAAATACCCAGAACACCCGGAATAAATATTTGCAGATCGTACAAACATTTATCCCAAGGCGGGAATCGAACCCGCAACCTCCTGCGTTACAGGCGGACATTCGCCCGCCGCGCCACATTGGTCGTCGTGAACTTCTCAGTATCTGAGTCGTGAGTTGTGAAGGAGCTTCAACTTGAACAGAAAGTTAATTAATTGTGCGCAGTTGGGCGATATTACACTTCGAACACTTGTTAGCTGGACTTCTTACAGAAACTTACTTGTTTGGGGCTTAAACAGCTTATTTCTTACTTCCGAATACATATAATTTGAATGCCTTTGAGATCAAATGGTTTGTTGGGGTTTGTAGAGGTTTATAGGGTCTTGTAGGGATTTTAAGGGGTTGTAGGGTATTGTAATAGGGCTCTGTAGAGGCGATGGATAAAAATGGCTACTCTTTGTGAGGGGTTCGTCCGAGAAAGTACTCCCACCTTGCTTGCTACCGTCAAGTTACTTGTTTTTTTAATTTAATTTTAATAATGCTGGACAATCCACACAGCATCATCTAGCCCCAAGCTAAGCAGAGCTTGTGTTATGGGTACTAGATGACTGATATACATAATACAATACATTTCATACATCGTTTTTTTTTATTATACATAAAAAATACCCAGAACACCCGGAATAAATATTTGCAGATCATACAAACATTTATCCCAAGGCGGGAATCAAACCCGCAACCTCTGCGTCGCAGGCGGACAATTGCCCGCCGCGCCACATCAGTCGTCAAATAGTTTTTGTTTAAAGGTTGTGGATGCTGGTGACAAAACAGGCACGGAGGCCGCAAGGCGGTACATCGTTGAGCTTTATTAAAGGGGATTGTTACCACTTAGCATCGGGTGGGTCATCTGCATTTTCCATAAGCATTTATGAAAAAAAGATCAAAACAAGCACGGAGGCCGCAAGGTAGTACATTGTTGAGTTTTCTTATAGAGGATTGTTACCACTTAACATCGTGTGGGCCATCTGCAAGTTCCATTGGCAAGTTGTATGAAAAAAAGATTGCTATTAATAATTAATATTTTGGAACGAAGTTCCTTATCGCGCGTTGTGAAAGGGGGCTAGACGGAAAAAATTCTTACGAAAAGTTGTCACGACACTTTTTGCTATAGTAAGCTATTGTAAGCTGTGCGGCGTCGCATGTTTCTCTGTCTGTCTCTCTCTCTCTTATAGAAAGCAAGCCAGATATTTTCATTTCTATTTCGGATTGAACTTCGTTCCATCCGGGTGTCCCTTGACACCTCTCAAGTTTTTTTGATATTGAGAAGCTATAGGAATATTACCTACAAAGTTGTCAAAAGACTTCCGTTAGAAAGCGACAAATATAAATAAAATGATATTATCCCGGCTCAAAGGAAATCTCGCTGCAAATATTTCCGCTGCACAAAGCGTCACAGCGCTTTACTTACAGCTATTTATGGCTGAATGGTAGATATGGCTTTTACAGCTCGTGCGATTCAGCTAAATCACTTTAGATTTAAAAATAATAAAAGCACTTTGTTTTAAGTCACTGACTCAAATAGGGTAGGTTCATACATAATAAATATAGACAGATAGATACACTATAAATACTAAATCTAACAAAATTAAGTAATATATAAAATAGAATAGGTTTTTTTACGTGACTTGCTCCATCGGATGGCCCACCTCATGTTAAGTGGTTACCATTATCTATGACAAAGTATTGCCTCGCAGATATTGTATTATCGTTTTAAGTTACACTGCGCGGCGTGTTAGACAGCAACAACTTGACTGTGGAATGCGTTACCGAGGCCCCGCAGTGAAATTCAAAACGACCGTATGAAACCTCGTTTATCGTTTCCAAAAGTAGACCTGCTGAATTCCAAAAATATATCATCGTTCTAGCTATTTTCATAATAATCTCTCTCATCTTTAAATTGCTACAGAATTAATTATACTGTGCTAATTTAATTTCATTGAAGTATTATTACCACCATTTACCTTACCTTACCTTAATATAAATGGGGTGCTCTTAATACGTTCATTGCCTTAGTAATTTTAAAATTATTAGCAAACCAACTGGTTAAAAATAAAACTAGAAACAAAAATAGAAAAAGACCCTGCTGCTTATATTACCTCTCGCTCCCACACAATGAGTGCGAGTGAGAGATTCAAACCGGAACACAGCAATGAGAGCATATTCTTAGCGGCAGAAATAGGCATGGTGGTAGTACTTTCCCGGACGAGCCCTTCACAAAGAGCTCTACTACTACATTTTTTATTAGTGTGATGATAGGTAAGAGAAATTCGAAAACTGGCCATGTTAGTTTTTTTTTTACAACTTGCTGATGCAACAAGCAGATGGCCCACCTGATATTAAGTGGTTACCATCACCTATAACAAAGCATTGCCTCGTAGGTCACGTTAGTTAGGAACGTGCCCTACAATACATTGCTCTGCGTTCATCAACCTGAGGCATACAGGCGTTAAGCCTCATTTGCCTGTTATTATACCAGCACCCACACTCTTCAAACCGGAACACAGCAAGCTGCTTGGCGGCAGAAATAACCATGATGGTAGTACTGCCCCGGACGAGCCCTTCACAAAGAGCTCTACTACTACTAGTTTTATTTAAATGAACCAGCTGTCTAAACCTTGGCTATGTTTCAACACTTCTATGTTCAATGCTCACGTCCCTCGCTGACAGAAGAGTTGACGGAGACTTTTGAAAGTAAAGAAGCAAAATACAGTACCTTTTCTTTTTGTGCCAGCCAGCTTGTTAGTAATACTAACCCTACTTGAATGAATAAAAATGCTTTATTATAAAACTTACAAACTAACGATAAAATAAAACAATCATTAAGAACGGCAGAGAATGTAAAATGGACGAACTTGTCGCTAAAAAGCGATCTTCTTGCAATAAAAAAAAGGATTTATGTCATCTTTGGAAGTATTATCGTTTTTTCATTTAAATTATTTGTCTAGTGTTTGTATAGGTTTTAGTTCTGATGTGTAATAATAGTTGTATTTTGACAAAGATGATGATGATCTTGATCTACTCTGCGTCCATCAACCTGAGGCATACAGGTGTTAAGCCTCGTGTGCCTGGAATTACACCGGCACCCACACCCTTCAAACCGGAACACAGCAAATGCTTGGTGATAGAAATAGGCATGGTGGTAGTACTTCTTCGGACGAGCCCTCCACTAAGAGCTCTACTACTACTAAAAGCAGTAGTAATTATTCCATACGTGACAGGTTGCAAGCCCATCGCTGCTAGGGATAATATAAAAAATCGTATTAACTTATCGTATCTTAAGAAGACAAACGAAGTCAATATAGATAATTTACCGTGGCGTATTCTCGATTATTGCCAATCTTTAATCTGATTTATTTCCAAGATAAATTCCATTTCCCAGATAGATGCTTAAAACGATTTGTTACATCCCATTATTCATTTTCATGATAGGAAAGAAAACAGATCGAAAGGAATATGGTTTTTTATGAGAAAAAACCGGCCAAGTGCGAGTCGGACTCGAGCACAAACTCCGTACTAAATGTTTTTTGACTTTGGCTTTGATTTGGCATTTGTGCTTTTTGCAGTACCTACTTAGTAATCCTAAGGTGATAGGTTGCAAGCCTATTTCCGCTGCCGGAACAATAAAAAAATTTCCCACGATGTTTTCTTTCACCGTTTGAGGACACTGACATTGCGAATACACATTTTCCGAATAAAAAATACACTGGGGCACAAACGGATTCGAACCTATACAACCTTAGTATCAGAATGTGGAGTTGCACCCATTATACCACCCAGTGTAAAGGAAAACTTTTGTTTATAAATATGTGACAGGAATCGAAATTTCTCCTGTCACATCTACATCGAGTGGTTTTAAGAATAGAACAAAGACAAAAAATTTGCAAATACAATTTCTCTCTGAATTTTTCATGGCCACACCCCGGTAGGTATTTCAGTTTCAGTGCTTGTTCACAGCTCGGGAATAAATTACAAAGATCAAAGCATATCTATTTCAACACCACTGTCAAAGGGAATTAGTGTAAACATGGTGTAAACAACGATTTGATCGTTGACAGTCTAAGTTCTTCTTTTTTCACCTCTGAAGATATTACATTTGGTACAAACCCACGTTTTACAGTAGTAGGTACTCCATACGTGACACGTTGCAAGCCCATCGCCGCTGCTAGAATAACTGGTTTTCCTCACGATGTTTATATTGTAAGTATTTACAAAAAAAGAAAATTTAATTATACTCAATGCCAGTGCTTTCAAACGGTGAAAGAAAATATCACGAGGAAATCAGTTAGTATTCTAGCAGTGGCGATGTGCTTGCAACCCGTCACGTATGGAAAACCAACTACTGCAAAAAGTGAGTACGTAACAAATGTACTATCTGGACGTACCTCTGACTACCCCTCTTAGACCTACTTGGTACTAGATCGCAGGAGATATCTACCGTGCTTGGCCATTAAAATCGTGATGCTATTTATTTTTTATTATCTGGTTCCCATAGCTTTACCTATTTAGAGACTAGATGGCGTTGTGGCAAATTTTTATCAGTATTTATTAAAAGCTCTGGAAATAGCTACCAGTATGGTATAAATGTCATGTCCTGGCATAGAATAGAACCTGTTCATCATCTGGATAGTCAGCGGCATATACTTAGTACTTATGAACGTTCTAGTTCTATCTAGACTATCTCTACACCTGGGTTCATTCAACTATTGATATTCCAACTAATTAGCCATTATTTGCACACACAAAAGGCGTTTATACTGAGAACTCCTGAATTGGTCCCACTTGGCTTGCAGAACTAATGTGATTAGCTTTGTAAATTAGTAAATGCAATTACACGTCGAACCACTCAACATCATGAGGGCAATCTGATTGTTTCATCTTGTTGAATCAAATGAGATTAGCTAGCCATATATTAGTTATACATGTTAGTATGAATTTTTTTTATACAACTTGCTGATGGAACAAGCAGATGGCCCATCTGATGTTTAGTAGTAACCATCAACTAACACCGCTTACATTGTAGGTGACGCACGTTAAGTAGGTACCCTACTATGCACTACCCTGCGTTCACCAACCTAAGGCACTCGTTAAGTTAAAGTCAAGTCAAAGTCAAAAAGCATTAATTCAGTAATATCCGCAGGGATCATCTTGAAACGTCTTAAATCTAGGTTGGTTCCTCATGACCAAGCTTAGAAGCCTCATGTGCCTGTAATTTCACCGGCACCCTCACCCTTCAAACCGAAACACAGCAATGCAAGTATCACTGCTTGGCGGCAGAAATAGGCACTGTGGTAGTACTTCCCCGGACGAGCCCTTCAAAGAGCTCTACTACTACGGACTGATAAGTACCACCCCTTTATGGTAGACTAGCGGCCGCTCGCAGCTTCGCTCGCGTGGCAGTTTTTTCTCGTTCCCGTTATTTTTTCAGAATAAAAAGTAACCTATATGTTAATTCAGGTTGCAATCTATAAATATTCCAAATTTCATCCAAATTGCTCAACTGGTTAGAGCGTAAAAGAGTAACAAACATCCATACATCCATACTTACAAACTTTCGCGTTAGTAGGATATTCCATCTTTTCGTACCAAGCGCACGAACTGCCAAGGTGTAGAACCCCCATCCATCGTCAGTGTTTCCGGATCATTACAACGTCGGAATTTTCAAGTCAAGAGTGAACCAGTGGATTATGGCTAAGCGTAAACCTTAGGCTGCATCTTCACTTTCCATCAGGTGTGATGGCAGCCAAACGCTTAGTTATCCTACTAATATTATAAACGCGAAAGTTTGTAAGAATGGATGGATGTATGGATGGATGGATAGATGTTTGTTACTCTTTCACGCTCTAACCAGTGGACCGATTTGGATGAAATTTGGAACAAACATAGATTATAACTTGGGTTAACACATAGACTACTTTTTATCCCGAAAAAATAACGGGAATGGGAAAAAAACTGCCAAACGGGCGAAGCTGCGAGCGGCAGCTAATCATTAATAAAAAATAAAAAAATTACCTCCGCCAGATGGCGGCCGTAGAATCCTAGAGCATTCATTCTGTCGTCAGCATAACCGGGATTGGTAAGTCCACTTTCCAGTCTAATCCAGTGCGAATAGGAATTGCGTGGCGAATCCTGAATAGACGGACCCTTTTCCAATATGACTTATATTTTTCTTCCAGTCCCTTTTGTCATTTTAAGTAAACTATGTATGACACAGCGAATAATGCCCAGGACATAACTCAGATAAATATCTCTGCTCGAAGTGACATACGATAATACAGCAAGCCTAGCGTTTTTTACACGACTTCTTTCGTTTCGTTGTTTGATCAACTTTAAGCAAATTTGATGACTTCAAGTTCAAGTTGTGATCGTGCCAATTTCCAACAGGTAATCTTTGAAATTGAAATTTCGGACAGACTTAATTTTGAAATTTTTATTTTTTAAATTCTAGGTTCAATCTCGTTTTTGTTTCAAAAAACATACATGACTAGAACAAGAATTAATGTCACCGGTCCCACACTCTTCAAGCTGGACACAGCAAGCTGTTTGGGTAGTACTCCCCCAGACGATCACTCAAAAGAGCCTTATTACTTCCGAAAAGCGTTTGATAGGGTGAACAATGACATACTGCTGGCGAAGCTTAGTTTTATAGGCTTTGCTCCCAACCTATTACGACTAATAGCCGACTACTTGCGAAACCGGCAGCAGTATGTCAGGCTCGGCATGTACGAATCTCTGCCCTATCAAACGCGATCCGGCGTAAGTCAGGGATCGGTTTTGGGGCCCCTGTTGTTTTTGATAATGATCAATGACTTACCAAATGTTCTACGGCGCTCAAGATGCCTTTTATACGCAGACGACCTAAAACTCTACGCGACTATCAATACGCTTTCCGACTGCTTAGCTCTACAACACGATATTGATGCGGTCTATCAATGGAGTGACAAAAACAAAATGGAGTTTAACCCGTCGAAATGCTCTGTCATGACTTTCGGCCACAGGTGGCACCCTATTGTCTATGACTACAATATTAATGGTGTTCCAATCACTAGAACAACGGTAGTCAAAGATTTGGGAGTCACATTTGACCGAAAGCTTACGTTTAACGACCACATCTCTATCGTTGCTAAGGAGTCGTACAGAAGGCTGGGATTCGTACTTAGGAATGCACGTGACTTTCAAAACGTTTTCGTCATAAAACTCCTGTTCAGCGCTTTGGTCCGTAGCAAGCTGGAGACCAGTTCCTGTGTATGGAGTCCGCATGAAAAGAAATATGATCTTCTCTTAGAAAAAGTTCAAAAGGCATTCCTAAGATACCTATACAAGCGCACGGCAGGATATTACCCATTTATGTATCCCACCAAATATCTACAAGGTTCCCTGGGTTATAACTCGCTGAAAACACGACGCGCATATGACCAATTAACGAACACTATTAAAATTTTTTGGAATGTTATTGACAGTCTACACAATGAGTTGCTTCGCCTATACGTGCCAAACAATTATATTCGCGGTGTAGAAGTCACATAATGTACACGGATGCTCCCTAAGGCGACTCTTAAGTAACCCACATATAATGGTCAAAAGGTTAATAAAGGAACCGGATATTAGTCAATAGAGTTATTTAATTAGCAAAAATAGATTTCCAATAGATATACATATATACATGTATATACATATATACATATATACCTGCCTATTGGAAATCTTGTAAATGTAGACATACTTTATTGAAAATTACTACGGAGATTTTATTTTCTAGCAAAACGCGCGTGATTTCGTCCGTATAAAGATATTTTCATAAAAACTCCAACCCCGCTTTACCCGTCTAGGAGATGAATTTTGAGAATTTTTTTTCAGCACACCTCTATGTGTCAAAATGTATACCCTGAAAAATTGAAATTTCTACGATCAGTGGTTTTAGCTGTACGATGTCGATATGTGAGTCACAGTCAGTCAGGACAAAGATTCTTATAATTAGTATAGATTTACCTTTTCAGGTAGTGTATCTAAACGGCTGGCAATGTTACGTCTTTAATTCAAGATGATTCCTGCGGATATTACTGAAAATGATTTAAAAAAAAATTAGAAAAAAACTTTTTTACTAGAAACTACAAATTTTACCAGAAATATATATGACGGAGACGCTGCTCCAGTATGGTCCAGCTGGTCGTCTGCGATATCTGCACTGATGACGTCACAGCTGTCTTCATTATGGTGATGACTTATGAACGTCGGCAAAACATAAACCGAGTCAAAGAAACATTAAATAAGCCAAAGAAACACCAAGAACGTTGTCACTGTCGTTTATTCCGCACCAAACAAATCTGGTTTTTACAGTAGGTCCGAACGGTGCGGCGGCTCGAGCCAGACTGACCGCCGTAGAGCGCGCCGCCCGTATTTATGCAAAACACAGCCGCGCGCAAGCTACCTCGCCACTAAGAGTGTTTTGCTTTTACGCGTCTTGTTGTTTTTACAATCAATTGATTAATGACCTTGTTGACCTTAAAATAATGAATCAACGCCTAATTAGCTAACAATTCACTTAAAACTGAAACAAAACATTGTGATTTCAAGTAGCTCCGGCGTCTTGCTGACACCAATGTCGCCATTGCGCCGATACGGCCATTCTGACAGGCGGTGCGCGCTCTGCACCAGCCTCTGTTGTGCGTGATGTTTTAGTTCGAAGATTACTCGAAGATTGCTCGAAGATTGCTCGAAGATTGCTCGAAGATTGCTCGAAGATTGCTCGAAGATTGCTCGAAGATTACTCGAAGATTACTCGAAGATTACTCGAAGATTACTCGAAGATTACTCGAAGATTACTCGAAGATTACTCGAAGATTACTCGAAGATTACTCGAGGATTACTCGTGGATTACTCGTGGATTACTCGTGGATTACTCGTGGATTACTCGTGGATTACTCGTGGAAGAGGAAAGGCCTGATGCTGTGCTCTGGGCGGTCCTGTTCGCAGTGGTACACAGAGGATCTAAAAAAAGAAAGGTTTTGTACTCGTGGATTACTCTTAGATTACTCGTGGATTACTCTTAGATTACTCTTAGATTACTCGTGGATTACTCGTGGATTACTCGTGGATTACTCGTAGAAGAGGAAAGGTCTGATGCTGTGCTCTGGGCGGTCTTGTTCGCCGTGGTACACAGGGAATTTGGGAAATATGACTAGGTTGATGCCGTGTGTTCACAGAGGCCCTAAAAAGGAAAGGTTTTGTACTCGTGGATTACTCGTAGATTACTCGTGGATTACTCGTAGAAGAGGAAAGGTTTGATGCTGTGCTCTGGGCGGTCCTGTTCGCCGTGGTACACAGAGGATTTGGGAAATACGACTAGGTTGATGCTGTGTGTTCACGGAGGCTCTAAAAAGGAAAGGATTTGTACTCGTAGATTACTCGTGGATTACTCGTGGATTACTCATAGAAGAGGAAAGGTCTGATGCTGTGTTAGACACAGGGGTTCTAAAAGGTAGGAATAATTTTATGTTATTATTTTGTGACTTGGTATGCGAGCTGATGAGGAGGTGGTTTGGATTGGAGTTGTGTCCAATCCCACTTCTGATGACGGAGACGCTGCTCCAGTATGGTCCAGCTGGTCGTCTGCGATATCTGCACTGATGACGTCACAGCTGTCTTCATTATGGTGATGACTTATGAACGTCGGCAAAACATAAACCGAGTCAATGTTTGTATCGCCCTTTTGGGCATTTGGATGAATTAAAAACTGTTTAAACTGTAATTTTGATTTTATTTTTATATTACACGTCGTACACATTACACAATTGAAAAGCAAGAGGAAAAAGAGTGTTGCCACCCTGGCATACTAAAATCTACCTTTTATTATGTCATAGACATAGGTGGGGGGGGGGGGAAAGGATATTACTTAAACAAATGTATAGCAAAGAAATTGATAAGAGGATTTATATCTACTAGTACTTATGTATATTATGTCCTACTTCCCTAATTTTATGTTTATTTAACACTGCAAATATCTAAACTTAATTTTATTTATTTTATTCTATAGGTAATAGTACAATTTTGGACACTGCTCGAGTGTGCAGTTTCTTATCAGATGTTTGAACTTCTACAACTCTTACATGGTTGTCCTTGCCACAAACCACCTTAGTGATTCTACCCATGGGCCAATGAAGGGGTGGGGTATTAGGCTCCCATAATAGAACTACATCGCCTAGCTTGAGATTAGGTAAAACTTTTCTCCATTTAGTTCTCTCGTTTAGCGAAGATAAATAGTCCTTTGACCAGACCCTCCAGAAGTGCTGCCGAACTTGCTCACAACATCTCCAAAACCGGAGTCGATTAGTTGGGTATTCGGTTAGATCAGGCTGCGGTATGGCTGTTAAAGGACTGCCGATTATGAAATGTCCCGGAGTGAGACATGAAAAATCAGATAAATCCTGAGATGGTTTAGCCATTAGTGGACGCGAATTTAAAATACTTTCAATTTCGGCCATGATTGTACTAAACTGCTCATATGTAAATATTTTACAAGTTGAAATTCTTTTTAAGTGGAACTTAGTCGACTTGACGGCTGCTTCCCACAAGCCACCATGATTTGGGCTGTAAGTTGGGATAAAATGGAATTTAATTTCTTTCTGCAGCATGAAACTATGGACACTTTCCTGAAACTCTTTATTATTATGTAATTTATATAATTCTATAAGTTGGTTATTGGCACCTTTAAAGGTGCTGGCATTGTCACAGTAAACGTCTGAAGGTATACCCCTACGCGAGATGAACCTTTTAAATGCAGCTAAAAATGTATCGGTTGTCATGTCAGATACAACCTCTAAATGTATGGCTTTGGAGACGAAGCAAACAATCACGGCAATATAACCTTTACTAATTATACTATTTCTTTTTGACGATTGTTTTATCTCAAAGGGTCCGCAGTAGTCTATGCCCACCCGTTCATATACCCTAGCAAGGTTTACACGATCTTTAGGCAAGGAACCCATGAGTTGTTTGGCAGTTTCTGCCTTATGCCTACAACAAATAGTACATTTGTGGATTACACTTTTGATTTCTCTCACAGAATTGATTATGAAATATCTTTGTGATAAACTGCTTAAAACAAGCTTTAAGCCAGCATGCATTAGAGTCAAGTGCTCTTGTATGATAATTAATTTAGTAATGTGACAATGCTTTGGCAAAATTATTGGAAATTTTTGAGAATAAGCTACATTTGCATTATGTAGTCTGCCTCCTACGCGTAAAATGCCACTGCTATCTAGAAATGGGTGTAGGGACTTCAAAGAAGTTTTGATGGGTGATTCTTCAGCAATGCATTTTAATTCTTCAGCAAAATAGTGTTTCTGAATGACCCTTTGTATACTGCTCAAAGCCCTTCTGATCTCCCCTACAGATATTTCCCTAGATGTCACATTATTACGCTTTTTACATTTATTAATAAAACGTAAAACGTACGCCATAACACGTATCGTTTTATATAAACTAGAATATTTTTCAATGAATGTCTCAACTATTTCATTTTTTATGGTCATTGTACATGATGTATTTTCATCAGAAATGGTGAAAGGTTGAAAGAATGGCTTTTCAACAGAAGCCAAATAAAGATTGTAATTATTACAGTCAATTAAGTAATTAGGACCATGCCTCCATAATGAATTATCAATTATATCCATTGGCTCAGAACCTCTGGATAAAATATCAGCTGGGTTTAAAATTCCTGGCGTGAAATGCCAACTTGAATTTTGTGTAATTTTTTTTATTTCTCTTACGCGGTTTCCGATGTAAGCAGGGACCTTTACAGGTGATAAATCTAACCAACCAAGCACGATTTTTGAATCACAAAATAAATGAACATTTTGAATTTTTAACAACTCAGCAATATGTGATGCAAGTTTTGCTAATAATAATGCTCCATTGAGCTCTAATTTAGGTATGGTTAACTTAGAATTAATACCATTAAGTCTAGACCTGGAGCAGAGCAAATGAGAACTGCATTCACCACCATTTTTTACTTTTATGTAAACACAACAGCCATATCCCTTTGCAGATGCATCGCAATAGCCAATGACTTCAAGCACACTGTCATCTTTGGTTTGTACATAGCGTGGAATAACTATTTCTGGCATACTTACAAGATTTGCATAAAAACTATTCCAGAAAGTTTCTAGCTCAAGCGGTAATGGGGTGTCCCAGTCTAAATTTTGTTGCCACAGCTCCTGCATAAAAAGTTTGGCCCTCATAGTGACAGGCCCAACAAACCCCATTGGATCAAATAGTCTACTTATTGAACTTAGAACTTGCCTTTTTGTTGGTACTTTAGTGGGGACTACATCTCTACCATTCAACAGGAATGCATCACTAACAGCATCATAAGATATGCCTAATATTTTGACTATTGACTTGTCCTGATCTAAATCTTTGCGATAAGAGCCTAGGGCCTCCTGAGGAACATCATGAAGCAGCTCTGGGCTGTTGGATACCCATTTATGTAACCTGAAATCGACCTGACTGAGAAGTGTGCTAAGTTCATGTTTTAGCTGCCTAGCTTGTTCAATTGTATTACATCCTGCCTGGATATCATCAATGTATGAATTATTTATCACCGCTGTGCTTGCCAAAGGATATTGATTCTTATATTCCTTTGCTAATGTAATGAGACATTTAGTGGCCAAATAAGCTGAACTGGTCAAGCCATAAGTTACTGTCTGTAATTGCAGGACATTCATGATCCCATTTTCGCGCCAAAGGATGTTTTGCAAACATCTGTGATCGGGATGTATTTTTATCATTCTGTACATATGACGGATATCACATTGTATAGTGTATTTGTATGTTCTGAACAGGATCAATATGTCAAAGAGTGAGTTTTGTACCACAGGACCATTGCACAAAAAGTCATTGAGACTTAAGCCATTTTTATTCTTTGCACTGGCATCGAATACCACTCTCAACTTATTTGTTTGTTTGTCTACTCTAAGAACCCCATGATGTGGCAAAATAAACCGTGGCTCATCCCTAGGGTCACAGGTTTTTGTATCAATTAATTTTGCATGCCCTAAATCTATGTACTCTTGTATAAATGCTTTGTATAAATCATAGTACTTAGGATCCTTTGTAAATCTTTTTTCTAAACTGTATAATCGTTGCAAGGCAATTGCATATGAATTAGAGGGGTCAATGTCCTGCAATTGAACTTTAAGCGGATACTTAACCTCAAATGTATTATTTTTTAGAGAAACTGACTCCCTAAATACCTTTTCACTATACTCGTGCTCAGGCAGAGACTCATGATATATATCTGGTACTTTTTCTGCCTCCCAGAACTGACTTATGCAGTGCTCAAGCTCTGGGTTAATGACTGTATGCATAGCGACGACTGTATCATCAGTGGACATTCCTGGAGATGAGATGATGTATCCCAGCTGTGTATTCAATAAAATGGGATCTGCTGGGCCACCCTCTATCTTTCCATCCAGAACTATTTTGAAAAATACATCACAGGCGAGTAGTATTGATATCTCACCTGGAGTGGAGAATCTTTGTCAGCTAAGTCTACATGTTTAGGTATAACAAAGCTACTTAGATCAATTTTTCTTTGAGGAACCTTTGAAGTTATCTTGTTTATTACCGAACAAGTAACACTGAATGAAAAATTATTTTTTAATGATTCACATTGTAATTGTATGCCTTTGCTAGTGGAATTGTTACAAACGTCACCTAAAGTTGAAATGTTTTTATGCAAATTGATAAGAGGCAACCCTAGCTGATCAGCCAAAGATGCAGTGCAGAATGAAGACTGGCTACCACTATCCAAGAGGGCTCTAACAATGAACTTTTCATTGTTGGCTCCAGTCACTAAAACTTTGGCAGTCGGAAGCAGTACACTTGCAATGAGGGGCTGAGAAATGTGCAAACTTACCGGTGCAGCAGCTTTACCCTCATTTGTCTTTGCTCCAGCTTTATCCTCGGGTTGATGTAGCAATGAGTTGTGCGAACTGGAATTACAAACAGAACATTTAAATTTGTACCTACATTTTTGTGAATGGTATGCCAGACACAATTGACACAAATTGTTCTTTATCACAAATTCTAGCCTATTTTGGATTGACTCTGCATTGAATGTGGGACACTTATATAGCTTATGAACTTGGGAACACATGGAGCACTTTGAGGGTTCACTTTTGTTTACTTGCACTGATAAGCTCACTGCTGATTTTGCCTTGGCTTGTATTTTATCACCCACAGGTGTGCTGGCCTCTAAGGAAGCTGCTCGCTTGTCCAAGAAGGTGAGTAGTTCATCCATAGTTACTACTTGTGTTGTGTCCCTCTCCGAGTGGAATAATCTGACCGTAAGAGAGTCAATCTTGCGCATCAATATGCACGATAAAATGGCATTCCATTCTGCAACTGGTTGCTCAAGATTCTTCAATGCAGTAAGATGTTGTCTGACTTTAGCAACTATGTCTCTTAACTGCTGGGCAGTACCACGCGGCATACTTGGCATATCAAGTAAATTGCACACATGGCTATGTATTAATAAGGCCGGATTATCATATCTTTTCAGCAACAATTCCAATGCGGCTTCGTATGACTTGCCAATGATGGGCAGATTGTCAATTATTTGTAGGGGCTCTCCCTTTAGATATTTTTTCAAGAAACATATCCTTTGAATATCTGTTAACCTCTTGTCGTGGTGTACTACAGCTTTGAACATCTCCATGAATGGCTTGAAGTTGGCAATCTCCTTACCATCAAATATTGGTATTTCCAATGTAGGAAGCTTGGCTGCATGGTGGCTAAGATCTATAGATGAGCCTGCTGGAGGATTGTGCACCTTAATTAGGCGCTCTAATGTCGCTAGCAGCGTGAGGTATCGCTCTTCAGGATCCTTCTCATCTTCCTCCTCGCCTAAAATTTCTAAGCTTATGGAGATATCTCTGTATTTCTGATAAACGTCGATCAGATTTTGCTTGCGGACCTGTAGCTCCTCGAGCCCTATTTGGCTATTTTCACCCAGATACTTCTGTAGCCTAGTAAAGGAAGATTTGCATTGGCCTCGTGCGACGACAAATTTTTTCCGCTCCACATCTGCCATATTGCTTGCTTCTTCGTCCGAACAACTTGAAAAATCCGATCCTGAGCTGATGCTCGAAGAGATGCTCATTCAACTGTATTATTTTGTATCATAAATTGTATTTTTGTAAAAACACCACGTTGCCTCGTATTGTACGTAGTATGAAAAATTTCTGCAAAAGCAAATGGCGTCCTGCCGGCCGGCGAAAAATTCCAACGCCACAACACGAAACACAATGCAATTATGTAATGTATAGCTCTGCGGGAGTGATTATCACTGAAATGTTTCGGCACCAATGTTTGTATCGCCCTTTTGGGCATTTGGATGAATTAAAAACTGTTTAAACTGTAATTTTGATTTTATTTTTATATTACACGTCGTACACATTACACAATTGAAAAGCAAGAGGAAGAAGAGTGTTGCCACCCTGGCATACTAAAATCTACCTTTTATTATGTCATAGACAGTCAAAGAAACATTAAATAAGCCAAAGAAACACCAAGAACGTTGTCACTGTCGTTTATTCCGCACCAAACAAATCTGGTTTTTACAGTAGGTCCGAACGGTGCGGCGGCTCGAGCCAGACTGACCGCCGTAGAGCGCGCCGCCCGTATTTATGCAAAACACAGCCGCGCGCAAGCTACCTCGCCACTAAGAGTGTTTTGCTTTTACGCGTCTTGTTGTTTTTACAATCAATTGATTAATGACCTTGTTGACCTTAAAATAATGAATCAACGCCTAATTAGCTAACAATTCACTTAAAACTGAAACAAAACATTGTGATTTCAAGTAGCTCCGGCGTCTTGCTGACACCAATGTCGCCATTGCGCCGATATATATAAAAGTCCTTAGTTTCGCAGAAACTCGAGAACGACTTATCCGATTTACCTAATTTTGGTTTTGAAATATTCGTTGAAGTTCAAGGAAACCTTTCTTGGACTTATTAAATTAATTAAAGGTGTAAAATGAACAGAATACAACTTTTATTGACGTTACGAAGCTAGTATTTTATAAAGATAATAGCTATGCCCGTGACTTCGTCTGCGTGGAACAGTGACTTTGGCCAGTATTTTTAATTGTATAGGCAAAATTTTTTGCAAATAAAATACATACCTACATACATTAAAAAAAAGCTACAAATTTCTAAAACATTCACATAAGCTTTACATATTTCCATACAAACTTTCCCCCCTTATTTTTTTTTTACTTTTAAGTCATATTTGTTTATATCTAATCAAAAGCCTAAAAATCCCTAATTATATTTGTACGCAAATATTTATTCCAGGTGTTCCGGGTATTTTCTATGTATAATAAAAATATCTATGTATGTAATATATTGTATTAAGTATATCAATCATCTAGTACCCATAACACAAGCTCTGCTTAGCTTGGGGCTAGATGATGCTGTGTGGATTGTCCAGCATTATTATTATTATTTTTTTATTTAAATATGTTTCAAGCTTCAAAAATGACGAAACTGCCATACAAACTTTCATCCCTTATTTCAACAGCTTACAACCATTTTTTCGCATTAAAAAGTAACCTTTTTCAGGTTCTAGAATAACTCTGTACCAAATTTCATTTAAATCGGTTCAGTAGTTTAGGCGTGAAAGCGTAACAGACAGACAGACAGAGTTACTTTCGCATTTATAATATTAGTAGGGATTAATTACACGAAGCTAAGTAGATGGGGTTTATATCGCAAGTTTCTTCATAATATTTCTTTGTTCAGTATCTTAATAAAGCAAGTTTACTAGACAAACAATACCTTGATAGCTGGCAATTTGTTGGAATCCAGTGTTGCCAGCGGCAAAACTAATTTATTGAAGTAAATTAATAGGCTGTTATCTCGATTTGGGAATTCTCCGGCTGTTGTTTTAATAAACGTTACTTCTTGTGGCACAAATCTTAATGTCGACGACCTCATTGGTACTATCAGTAACAGCTGAACCTAAGAGTTTCTCGTTCTATTCCTGGTATGAACGAAATATTTGCAAAAATTACAAAAACGTGTTTATAAGAACTTTTTTACAGATGGCAATTGCTTTATTTTTAAACCAATCAGTATTCTAGCAGCGGCGATATGCTTGTAACTTGTCACGTATGGAATACTAACTACTGCAAAATGTGGATATGTACCAAATGTACTATCTAGATATACCTCTGACTACCTTTCTTAGACACCCTTGAAGAATCTCGAGTTAATGCTTTGTTATAGGCTATGGTAACCACTTAACATCAGGTGGGTCATATGCTTGTTCCATCAGCAAAGTGTATAAAAAAAAGAGAAACTAAGTAATGGATTCTGGATTTGTACGAAGATGCTCTCGTATTTACTGTTCAGGCCTGTTTTGGCCTGTTCGGACTGAGCTCACGGTACAAATAATCAGGCAAACCTCTTTTCTCCCTCCGGGCCTTCCAAGTCGCCGAGTTGCGTTGGGTGGGATCTACTACTACGCCGAGTTGCGTGATGCTTTTTGCGGCAGACTTATCCAGATATATCCAGACTTACACTAAGGAATCCAAAGTGGTTTAAGATCCTTCATTGCCCTGGTTCGCGCCCTTTCTTACAGCTAAAGAATTACCTATTTAGTTTTTTGCGTCCCTTCAGATTTTTATTTTTTCTTTAGATGTCTGTAAAAATCTTATTGTAATAGAGTTTTTGATCAAAAGCATGATTCAAATACTGTTTTATTAATAAAATTCAAATTAAGATAAATAAACCTTTCGTAAAATATCTTGAAGAAAAGTAATCTCAAATATTTAGTTGTTGGATTCTTCATTCCCACTAAACAAATGACCGTCAATTAAACTGTAGAACATCGGTGGTTTTGTGGGAGTGGGTAATTTTGCCTGTTGATCAAGAAGGGTTAGGCAAGTATTCTTCTCAAACATGGGCGAATGGGCATGCAACGTATGGAATACTAACCAACACCATTACCATTTGGTACACCGAATGATATATCTGGACATACCTTTGACTACCTCCCCTTAGACATCCTCGAAGAATCTAGAGTAGTAATTTGGTACTAAGTGATTGAAAGGGATCTACCGTGCTTGGAGAATAAAGTCGTGATGCTATTTCTTTTCTTTTTTTTCTCAAATGGTGATGGAAAATATCGTGTGGAAACTGGTTAGTACAAATACAAATAAAATATATATAAAATATTTATTTTTAAACAGTGTACATGAGTGTAGGTACTAGGTTTTCCTGCTAAGTAGTATTCTAGGAATTACCTTGTATAGAATAACCAACCACTGCAGAATGTGGGATACCCAATTAAATACATTACATACATAGATATTTTTTTTTATACATAGAAAAAACCCAGAACACCCAAAATAAATATTGTACAAAAATTTATATCAAGGTGATTTCATTGTTTGTTTGTTTACATTGAATAGGCTCCGAAACTACTGGACCGATTTGAAAAATTCTTTCACCGTTAGGAAGCTACATTATCTTTGGGTGACATAAGCTACATTATATTTGAAAAAAATTAGGGATCCTTACTTAAACCCGTACAAAACCGGGACGGACTGCTAGTCGTAAAATAAAACTGCAATGAGTCGAGGCTATTTATTTTTTATTTCACAAGATAACAGCGGCCACTTGTCTAGGATAAAAACGTTGTAGTCTCGGGAAATATACGTGATCCCAGACAAGGACATTGGAAAGATTTGTGAGTTTGTTTTTATGAAGCTGAGTCAAGGCGAACTGTGGACGTTGTTGTTCCGAAACAGAGTACTGTCATATTTATCAGGTTTCAAGGTCAAATAACTTTAGCTTATAAACAATCCTTTTATCTAATAAGGTTGTTACTTTTTATAAGATTTCTTCATAGTAAAGATAAAGGTGCTAGTGTGGGGGGAAAAAGAGTGGGAGCAACTCGCCTTCTATTGGTTCTAAGGAAGGTGCAAAATTTTATTTGGCGTTTTGTCTACATTACACAGTATAATATATACACATTGAAAATTTACATATTTTTTTGTCTACAGCCCCCTAAATATTTATTTTACTCTGTTTTTTAGTATTTGTTAAATAAGTTACCTATTATGCAACATTTTACGAACTGTTATGTATCTTGTTTTACAGTAATAAATATCATTTTCATTTCATTTTGTTATAGCAGCAACAGAAATACATTTGTGAAAATTTCAACTCTCTATCACGGTTTATGAGATACAGCCTGGTGACAGACGGACAGACACACAGACAGTGGAGTCTTAGTAATAGGGTCCTGTTTTACTTTTTGGGTACGGAACCCTAAAAAGTAGTTTAAAAGCGAGTCAGCTCCTAGTCGCATAAAAGTTACAGTATCAAGGTGTAGAAAAACGTCCGCAGAAAAGTTACAACTTTCAATAGCCTTGCGCTGCAACTTTCGTACGTGCTCACTCCGAGAGGAAGTAAACGATCTACCAGAATACCTAAATCCACAAATTCAGTTACATAAAAATTTGTTAACTTTGTAGAAGGAAAGCTGTGAACTTGTGTGTGACTGTGAAGTTTGGAAAACTCTGGGGGGGCCTATGCTAGAAAGCAAAATAATCAAATTACCGATGCCGAAACAAATATCTTAGTAAACTAGTTTAAGATGGTTAAATAAAGGCCATTGAAATTGAAAAAACAGAAAAATAATAGGATAGAAAATCGTTGCAGCTTATTGTTTTGGTATCTTTGTAGGGTTCCATACCCAAAGGGTAAAACGGGACCCTATTATTAAGACTCCGCCGTCTGTCTATCCCTCTTCCTTCCACATATCTCGATTCCGAAAATTATTGTGTATTGTGTGTGTAGACAACAAGGATCACTAAAATGTACGGAACACGTTGCAAACAGAACCCCTCGGCTTGTGGAGTCGGGGCGTGACGGTGGCTGAAACTTTGTTGATTAAGGAAACTAAGTAACAAAGCCTTACCTTTATAAATAAGTAAAGTAAAAGTAAATAAATTATTTGAAATATCTTAGACAATTTCTGAACTTAACTTTGAAAGTGTTATAAATAACCCGTCAAACGCGATAACTAAAATATATTGTCCGAAAAAGGCCCCAATACAAAAATATTCCGTTTGAAATACCTTTTTAATACCTACCTATAGAAAATCAGTATTAAGTTATTCTTCTAGATCTTCTGGAATTTTATCTGAAATTTTATCTTTATGAAGTGTAAATACGTCGAAAAGTTTCATAGAGTATCCATAGAAAAAAAAGTCTCGTAGCATGGTCTACGCGTTGTAGCTAAATGTGCTACGGCGTAGCTAACTCTACAAAAGCCTACGAACCAGTATTTTATTACCCACTAACCCGTATTATTAAGAAGTTTTAAATACTATCAATACATATTTTCGAGGCAACAGCTTTCTATCTCACTCGTAAACTCTTTATAGTTTCCGGAAAAATAATAATTTCTTACAATGTCATCCTTTATCCACTTTATCAAACATAGTAAAAATTTTACTGCTAAACTACAAAGTTATCTTTCTGTTACTTTGTTGTTCTCCCATTTTAACCTTTATAGACTTGGTAGTAATGACTACTTTGGTGTGAAACTTTCCGTTCATTAGCAAAACTTGTGGCTGGGAAAATTATTACCTTTGTGTTTTTCTCTTAAAAGTTGAAGCATTGCGGGTTGAGAGAGATGAATGACTCAAATGAGTTTGATTCTAGGGATAATGGGCCATGTAACAATGATAAAGGGCTTGAAATATGATGTGGATTGTTTCAAATGAAAAAGTCAACATGAAAAATGAAAATAAAATGAGTGTGACCAAGGGAGCAAACATTTGTGTTACATATATGTTTTTTTCTGTGTCTAGGTGATTATTTGTATTCTCAAAAAAGAAGCTTTAGAGAATCTAGCTTCCCCAGTAAATGCTTTTCTTAGATTGGTGCCAAATGCCAAATGACGCGGGAATATTCTGTCAATATTTTATTTTGACAGAATGTTAATAAGAAATAGAATAAGAATGCTGTGTGGATCGTCCGGCATTATTTATATTTATTTATTTAATATTTTATTTTCCCTAGCCTATTTTATCCTACTACTGGACATATACCGCTCCACTAAACTAAGAATAAAATCTTGATTCGATTTAAAAAACTTAAATCGTAAAACCATACGTTTCCAGGAAGAACGATTTTATCTCTTTCCGTCGACCAACTTCTTGCGATCTTTAGAATTGGTCCACCGGATTTTTCGGTCCTATTTTAGATGTTTATTGTATTACTATACTGTCCATTGTATTTATTTTTTATAAACTGAAGATTGAAAATTCCGGTGATCTAGTGGGAATAACCCTGTCTTCTAATCCCAAAGTCGTGGATTCGAATCCGGTCGAGAATCGATAATTTTTCTGGAAAAAAATATGTGCGCAATAGCTCTGAAACGATGAAAAATAGTGTGAGGAAACGAGTTAGTATTTTAGCAGCGGCAATGGGTTTGCAACATTTTCTGTATTCCTCATCGAAAAAAATACCCTGTTTCATCTCCAGATATTTCCGATAATCGGTAAAAGACTAGTCGTGTCCCGGCAGCTTCTATTAATTACCCTCGCGCCCCTTCACTCCTGTTTCAAAGGGTGTGACTGGAATCGTTGGGGAAGTCTTTCAAAGTTAAATAAACTTTATACATAAAATACAGTGTAGTTTTTTAAATGAGTTGCTGACAAAATAATTTAGGTAACCCATCTGATGTTAAGTGGTTACCATCACTTATTACTTGTTCTTCTTCCAAAGCCTTATATTGAACTCAAAATTACATAACAAATTTCGTTTACTCGAAATTACCAGGTAACAAAAATAAAAAAAATTATGAAAATACATACGAAAACATTGCGTACAGGTAACCGCTCAACATCAGGTAAGCATCTGCTTGTGCTATAATTTTTGTCATAAAAAAACAAACTGGAACTTTATAAACGAAAGAAAGAGATGCAAAGATAGAAGTTCTTAATGAAGAAGCGGGAGATGAGACTTTGAAGTTGTTTGGACTTGCCAAATCGTTTAGGTACGGGAAATTTTGAAAGTTGTCGCATTGTGGTAAAGTTTGTTCCTTATTGCCTAATAACGTGCATGTTTTATAAAACTTTGTAATGATTTTGCAGGCTGAAAGTGGCTTCCTTATTACGTTACTCGCGACCGGAGGCACAATCTCGTAACAAATAACAAAATAATCATCAAATTCAAGTTTGGATCATGTCTATCTCCAAAAGGTGTTTTTAGAAACTGATATTTCAGCCAAGCCCAATTTTGACCAATCAGTTTAAAAAAATTGAAAAATTGGGCTTCAAAAGCAGGTTCAAAAGCAGCTTCCTTTTCTTTATGATGCTGGACAATCCACTCATCATTATTTAGCCTCAAGCTAAGCAGAGCTTGCGTCATGGGTACTAGATGACTAATATACTTAATCAGTACATTACATACATCGATATGTTTTTTTATACATAGAAAATATCCAGAGGACCCGAAGTAAATATTTGCAGATCATACAAACATTTATCCCAAGGCGGGAATCGAGCCCGCAACCTTCTGCGTCGCAGGCGGACATTTGCCCGCCGCACCACATAGGTCGTTGAACCATCTACCTGTTTCATGACATTTCTATTTCAATAAAAATTAATCATCATCAGTTCGCAGTAATTCACCACTGGACATAAAGTGAAAAGTCAAAGTCAAAAAGCAGTTATTCGGTAATATCCAGGGATCATTTTGAATAGTCATTTAACTGCTTCTGAGGTCAATAAAAAAGTCAAGAAAATATTGCCGATGTGAAAATGACGTGGTTAAAAAAGAAGTGAGTACAGAGATGACGGCTGACAGGAAGGAATAGACAAAGATTTGTGCCGAAATAAAGTGGAATAATAAATACAACTATAGCAATTATAAGAATCTTTGTCCTGACTGACTGACTAACATATAGATAACGCACAGCCTATCGCTGGTAGTAGAAACTTTAAATTTTCAGGGTATGTTTTCCTTAGTACGTAAGAAAGAAATTCCTGAAATTCAACCCCTCAAACAAAGCGGGACAAACAGCGGGAGATGAAGTTCATATGAAAATAGCCTCACGACGGGTGAAGTCGCGTGAGCTTCGCTAGTGGCACATAAAAGTTGCTCGCAAGCCGATAAATAGTAACTCAAAAGACTGCTCTGACGTGCTCCAATTCGCGTTGACTTTTACTCAGTCAACAAATCACCATTCAAGACAGAAAATCCTTTTTTGCTAAACTTAGTTTCTGTTACAGCTTTTTGCGAGGTATTATACTGCAGAACTTAAAGTTGGTGTCCCATTTGTCAAACAGATTGAATTATGAACTTGTCTTGTGTTTCTTAGGAAGTTCTTATCTGTATCTGTGGTGGCAGGTACTTCCTGAACGAGCTCTTTTATAAAGAACTCTGCTACTAGTCTATGCTTCTGTACTAATATTATAAAGAGGAAAGATTTGATTGTTTGTTTGCATTGATTAAGCTGCGAAAGTACTGGACAGATTTGAAAAATTCTTTCACTGTTGGAAAGCTACACTATCTTCGGGTGACATAGGTTATATTGAATTTTCAAAAAAATTAGAGAACCTTACGAAAACACGTGCAAAGCCGGGACGGACCGCTAGTCTATACTAATCTATACTTATAATATTATAAAGAGGTAAGATTTGATTGTTTGTTTGCATTGAATAGGCTCTGAAACTACTGCACCGACTCGAAAAATTCTTTCACTGTTGGGAAGCTACAATATCCCCGGGTAACATAGGCTATATTAAATTTTCAAACAAAAATAAGGATCATCATTTTTCAGAGTTGTACAGACGAAAGTCTCACTTGACCACATATAAAAAAGCATCTCCATAAAACTAGGAAATCACCTGATAAATGGTTAAACATTTCGGAAACATAAACAGGTCATTGATGCATTAAACATTTTAATATCAAGGAGGTAAGGTTCAATTCAGAGTGTTGTTTAAAAGTCATTTTGACAGGTTTTCGGTGAAGGTAATGTTTTGGATGTAATAAGGGTTGTCAGCTGTTTATGCAAGGTGACTTTTAAAAAGCGGTTACCGTCATATGACGTCATAACGCCGAAAGTTTCTTGGCGGTTTTTGCGCGGCTTGGTCGCGAGGAACTGGCGCTTAGATTCGATGTGGCGTGGCGGGCGAATGTCCGCCTGTGACGTAGGAGGTTGCGGGTTCGATTTTCGCCTTGGGATAAATGTTTGTACGATCTGCAAGCATTAGATGTTTGTCCAAAAATAGTTTTAAGGCGTTTCCACTTGTGGTTTATAATTAAAGGTAAATTTTGAGTTCTAAAAAATATGACGGGATGTCTACAATGCATGAAAATTACAAAATACAGCTAGACATAAACTTGAAACATGACTATAGAGCCGTTTAGATAGAAGTCATCTGCATGTGAAAAGCCACATAACTTCTACAAACTTTTCTATTTATCATGCAGTTGTCGTAAAACTTCGTGACATCTTCGCACGCTTCGTAACTTCTTAACTTCGAGTGGAATCCTCAAGTTGAAATAGGCTGTTTAGACTTGGAATAGAAAAGTTAATAAATAATATAAGTAGGCCTTTGAATTTTATGGACTGTTTGTTCTAAACTTGGTCGTGAAAAACTGGCGCCGGCTTTAAGACAATTGTAAAGGTTATACTGCACTATTTTTTTATGTGGCTTATTGCTGGAACAAGCATATGGCCCACCTGTACTGTACACGTTTAGGGGTTGAATTTCGGGAATTCCTTTCTTAGTACACTTCTACGCACCAAGACAAATATACTCTGAAAATTTCAAGTCTCTTAGACCAGTGGGTTAGGCTGTGCGTTGTCTATATCTCAGTCAGTCAGGATAAAGATTCTTATATTTTTTTTATTTTGGAGAATATTTATTTACAAAAAAAATTATAGCTAATACAGGTATTTATAATTGGTATGTACAAAATACATATGAAACAGTTGAGCTATCTACAGACCGTTGCAAACGATCTAAAGGTAGCTCAGCTGATCCAGATCAGTGCCAATCGGAAGCGTTCCCAAAACACTGGCTGCATTACATTCTTATAATTGGTATAGATATAAATTTCTTAGTTCGTTTGTTTTGTTTGGTAGCGATAGCACCGTATTAGAAACATTCCATTTCTTATTTTCGTCGAGGACTTTGAATCCTCGATGGCGAAGTTGGTATCGCATCCCCGTATCAAGGGGAAGGTCGTGGGTTCAAATCCTACTCAAAGAAAATAATTTTTGGGATAATATAAAAATCTTTATAAATTTCTTGTACTAAAATAGTATCTAACTTAGATATAAATAAACTTACTTAACGATCTACATAACTTATACATAATGTGTAGAATAAGTAAGGATCTCACGGTATTTGTAAGGTTTTGTTCTAGCTACGTTATTTATAAGCTTTTATACAATCTTTTTCGGGTCGGCCCAGAATAGTCGGGGGTTAAATCATGCAAACCAATTTACCCACACCTCGTTGCCCTTTAGCTTTTGGCGTAGGTGCCCTGAAAACGGCCGCTGTCATATTGCTCTTAGCGAAGGACTCGTCCGGGGAAGTACTACCATGGTTATTTCTGCCGCCAAGCAGTTTGCTGTGTTCCAGTTTAAAGGGTACGGGTGCCGTTAACATTACAGACACATAAGGCTTAATATAGTATGTCTCAGGTAATAGACGCAGAGCAGTGCATTACAATGCACTGCTCTGCGTCTATTACCTGAGACATACAGGGCACGATTCGTCCGAGAAAGTACTACCATGGTTATTTCTGCCGCCAAGCAGCTTGCTGTGTTCCGGTTTGAAAAGTGTGGGTGCCCTTAATATTACAGACACAAGGCTTAATACATCTCAGTTAATGGACGGCGAGCAGTGCATTGTAGGGCACGTCCGTAACAAACATGACTTGTAAGGCTGTACCCCTATAATAGGGGTTGAGTTTTGAGAATTCCTTGTACACCTTTATGCACCAAGAGGAATATACCCTGAAGATTTCAAGTCTCTACGACCAGTAGTTATGGCTGAGCGTTGTCTATATGTCAGTCAGTCAATCAGTCAGGACAAAGACTTTTATAATTGGTATAGACCCGCCATCTGATCCTAAGGTTGTGGGTTTGAATTCGGTCGTGCACCCATGGCGCTTTTAATCGAAAAATGTATATGCGCAATGCCAGCGATCTTAAACGGTAAAAGAAAACATCGTTAGGAAACCAGTTAGTATTCTAGCAGCGGTGATGGACTTGCAGCCTGTCATGTATAGAATACTGCGAAAACAAAAATGTGGGTATGTACCATATGTTATATTTGGGCGTACCTCTGACTACTCCCCCTAGACATCCTCGAAAACTCTCGAGTAAGTATTTGGAGACTAGATACCTAAGGGGATATCTACCGTGCCTGAGGATTAAAGTCGTGAAGCGTTTTTTTTTATTTACCGAGAAGTAAAAAAACCGGATTGATATTATGCTACCACTATATACCACCGTCATGACAGCTACCCTTTTTTAAGGAAGGCTCTAAAAAGACGTAGGTGTTTATCCTTTACAAATGAAATTCTTAAGACGGATCAAATCTATGATTCCGAACCTTTGAAGTACAAAAGATTTATCTATCTATTTGCATACAGTTTTGTTTATATTTTGTCAGAATTCTTATCTCTGGTATAGAGTTTAAAAGATGCTCTCCTATATATATTTTGGTATATATATATATATTATGGTAATAAGCTTTTATGAAAAAAAGACCGAATTGCGTTTTCTGAAATAACAAAATACTTTTATTTACAACACAATTCAATACAGAGTTTTAGCACAATTTACACAATCAACAGAGTAACTCACCTGAAATAATAAAAAACAACATTTAAAGCCTTTACTTCTGGTCTCTAAATTATATTTTTATTATACGGGAAACTACTGTACTGTCTTGTTTCACGTTTTTCTGAAATAGTAGTAACCTAACTTTTTCCTAATAAAAATCACATTCCAACTGACAGTCGGTGTCACTGACATGACACTGACATCTTTTAGAGATATAGATAATCAATCCATAAAGAAAAGGAACTACATTAGTGTAGTAATATTCTTTACACATATATATATATATATATATATAAGTAGTAGTAGAGCTCTTAGTGAAGAACTCTTTAAAGAAAAGTCAAAGTCAAAGTCAAAGTCAAAAATCATTTATTCAGTAATATCCGCAGGGATCATCTTGAAACGTCTTAAATCTAGGTGAATCTAAGCGCCAGTTCCTCGTTAACGCCAGAAAGTACTACCATCATGCCTATTTCTATCGCCAAGCAGCTTGCAGTGTTCTGCTGGGCTGTGCAACGCGAGATATGTCGCGCTTGACACGAGATACTTTTTCTATTGATGGGCATTTTAAAAAGTATAAATAAAAAACCCACAGATAAGCTAAACATTAACATTAAGTCTTCATTTGACAGAACGAGATAGATTTTTGGCACTGGCATGTTAGCACAGAAAGATATAAAGAGATATCTCTGTTTTGCACAAGATAACGAGTAGACAACATTTTGTCGCGCTGCACATTTTATGGTTTGAAGGGTGTGGGTTTGAAATTACAGGCACATGAGGCCTAACACATATATGCCTGTACACTGCAGTATGGCTCTTGAGGTATTTAGTCATTTTATAGCGTTATTTTCTTATGATTTTATATTCTTTTATATTTTATTTTTACTTTTAAGTTCTTAATGTGTTGACTAAATAAACGATTCTATTCTAAGCATTGTCTTGCTGCGAGAATCGAACGCGCACCACGAGTTGATACGCTACAAGGTGACCTGAATAAACACTAGATTCTTTTTTCTTTCAACAGGTGCAAATGTTAAATTCAATAGTGAACCTTACAAGTACTCAGTGAGCGCACAAAAGAAAGAGAGTTTCCATTTAGAACCGGAAAAACACCTAAGTGCCTTACCACATATCATACACTTGACTAAACGGCACGAAGTTTTACTCCAAGTGCAACAAAAAATAAAAAAATCGTCAGCTGATACAGGAGGCCTATGAGTTCTAAAATTTCATGTGATTCAATAAATTGATTTGACATGATAAAAAATGCTTGGGGTTTTTGCTAACAAACAACAAAAATAACACTAACATACATTTTTCAAATTGGATTTTTTTTATAAACTTATCACAAAGTTTTATAAACAAACGTGTATTTCCCACCCATATTCGCACTTAAATTATTTTGAATTGTTTTTATTAGATCTTTGAATGTAGAATAATATTTTTTTGGTGATCGTCTGCATGTTTTAAGGGCACAAAAAAGTCGATAGTCATCCAGTATTCATGACGGGTACAACGAGGTATATGATGCTATTTGCGTACTGCACGGGATCAACATCCCTATTCACTAAGAAACCTTCTACAAAAGAGATCTACGTCATAGCGTTGGCCTTCATTACTTTAACCCAATTTTTTTTAGTAGTAGTAGAGCTCTTTGTGAAGGGCTCGTCCTACCACCATGCCTATTTCTGCCACTAAGCAGTTTGATGTGTTTCAAGTTGAAGGGTGTAGCGTAACATCGTCAATTCATGTTTCAATCGTATCAATCTTCAACTAGTTTTCCTTGAAAATAATTTCGATAATCGAATTTTAGTTTCAATTTTGTCTCAGCTCCAAATAAATATGAAAACTGGGCCGAGCCACGTCCAAGCATTACAATTGTTAAAGGTAAAAAGTCATTAGCAGACCGCAGATTTACTCCACAGCGTATTTTCGCTAAAATCTGATAATACCTTTTGGTATACCTTCATACCCCTATTCACAAAGCTTTATTCTTTTCAATTAGGAATCCATTGTGCGAACGGTAATGCGCCCACAGGGTGGTTTTACAATTATTGCGCATTTTTGCTGAACCACAGAGGTACTGTCGGCTTAAAATATATTTAAAATTATATTTTAGACAAATCAGGATATTAACCATGGTTCTTGAGTTTGGTTATTTCCCGATATTTTGGCACAATTGCATGCGCCATGATCACGGGTCAAAAATCTGTGGCAAGGAGATCTCATGTTATTGGCAGACAAAACGGTCTACCCTCTTCCAAACTTTTTTATTGAAAATGACACTACTACCACTGGTATCATCCTCACTTTCTGGAAAGTAAAAAGTGAGATTGATACCATTAATCAAACAGTCAAACACAAAAATCCCCTCTGTCTAACCCCGCTGAACTATCGAAAGTCAAAACCCGCTGATAAGCGACATCATCTGCATTGGCTACCTAGTTGCTCAGCAATACAAAACGATAATATACGAAACTTCGTTTATCGGTTCTAAGAGACCTGCTGAGGAGTGTCTTGTAGATTACGTTCCAAACGAACACGACATGCTAGGCAATGCTTTGTTATAGGCGATGGTAACCACTTAACATCAGGTGGGCCATATGCTTGTTCCATCAGCAAATTGTATAAAAAAAACTTTCAAAGTCTTTACTTTAAGTCAGTCAGTCAGTCAGTCAGAGTAGTTATTCTTATAACTAGTATAGATTATTATGATTATACATAGAAAATTATAGTGTTGGAACGATTTTCCACGTCCGATAGTGTTGCCAGCTAGAGGCGAAAGGTGTTATCTAACGACCGTTGATATATCTTCATTGTAAATCACCGGGTTAGCGAGGGTGTAGTTAAAAGGTAATTAAGTATTAGAGCTAAGTGCAGAACCTTGCAAAAATAACTGAAAATTACTAGCATTAAGTACTGGCAAACTATTATCTACGTTTACACCAATCGTAAGAATCTTTGTCCTAACTGACTGACTGACTGACATATTTTTTTTTATTTTCTAACCAATTTCGGCTACGGCGACTGTGTAATGAACAGGCATTTGAATATATTCAATGCATTTTAATTTCAGACATATAGTAGGTATTAGGGTTTGTAAATATGTGTTTTAGTAAAAAAAATATTGTATCTATTTGTATTGTTCGCCTACTGTGTCTCTGTGTGTAATACTGAGTGTTCAATAAAATTCTAATCTATTCTAGATAAAATAGATAGCCTAGATGTAATAAAAAAGGTATTTCTAACATACAACCTAAACAGGTAAAGTAGGGGTCACTTAAGACTGGTATTAGTTCCAAAGAAAAAAAAATCTTTTAAAGTCGGCTGTAAGAATTAAAAGCTTACAAACAAACTCGCAAGAAAAAAGTTAGAATTGATGATAGCAAGTTTAAGTAAGGAGCAAAGACGTTGTGTTTGACAGAAACAGCTACAGCTGTTTCTTAGTGTAAAGGTCAGCGCACAGTGGCGTACCTTTGAGAATGTTTTAAAAGTATCAATATGTTACTTATTCACACATGTGCATTAAATATGTACATTTTATTTCGATTAAGTATTTTTTTCTTAGCCTATTTCGTCCCACTGCTGGGCAAAAGATTCCGATGTTCCCTATATAAGGAAGGACTAACTGTTGCCCGTGACTTCGTCCGCGTAGTTAGTTTTTTCCGACTTATTTAACACTTCTCATTATATTTTGGCCAATTAACACAATATCTTTATAAATAATTGCCTATGTGTTATTCTGATGTATGAGCTATTATTAAAAAAGTAAAAATCATCCATACTTACAAACTTTCGCATTAATAATATGAATTATAAAATAATATTAGTAGGATTACGATATAATATTACAAAAAGGTAGCGTTTGTGAGATTGAGGTTGTAGGGGGCTAATCTCTGGATGTACTGAACTGATTTTGAAAATTTTTTTACCAATAGAAAGCCATGTTATTTTTAAGTGTCATAAGCTATATATTAACCTGAAAAATGAAAAGTAAAAATCTTTACCGCCTAACGAAGTGAGCACGAGTCAGCTAGTATACAAGAAAAATAAAGTTATCCGCTCTAGTGTGCGCTGGCGCTAAGAAAGATTGGAGACACCAAAGCATGCTCCATTTCATCAGTACAGGGATGGTGTAAGGAATATCTTTTAAGACGATATCGATATCTCACACAAACGTAACACGAATTATCTAACACCATAGACTAATTACCTAGTCTGTGTTAACACGTATATTACACGGGTATTTATCGCGTATTAACAAGTAAAATAGGACCCTCTCTTTGTGCATGCAATTTCATCGATACAGTGTCCGTGCAAGAAAAGGGTAAAAATATTTCTACCGATTATTTCAGGTCTGTTACTCTAAATTATTAAAATGTTGCTACCACAAATTGAGAGAGAACTTTGCTATCAATTTCTTTTCTTTTCAAATAAGATGTAAGTTATTATGCTGGTTAAGTTTGTATGAAATTAGCTTCCGATTCCACTAGTAAATAATAACATTGGTGGACATTTGCACACAGCGCCATCTAGTTCCGAACGAAGTAAAGTTTGATGTTCTAAGATAGATTTAGGCTCGTAAATTTTTAGCTCCCTTACGCCGGCCCCGTGATGGTCACTGCAGTTTCACCATCCTCTGTGTAGTACGTGTCCAATTTATCTTATTGTTGAACAAAGGAACGTATAAATATTATTTATTTTCTTACTGCCTGAAAATGGCTGATTTTATTCAACTGTGATGTGAACAAAAGGAATTCTTTCTTTGTTTAGATTAAGTAGCTGTGGCCCGCGGCTTCGCTTGAGTGGTAACCGGATAGAAGCAGACTATTATGTTTTTATCTGTCACGATCTCTAGAGAATATTAAATTATTAACTAACGATATTTTAGAAACTGGTTCTAAAAATAAAATAAAAAATAATTAACATGAATTTTATAAAGCTACATTATGAAATTTCTGAAAAATATAAACTTGATGTCACTGCTTTTTTTTTATGCGCCAATGACATTTACCAGCTGATACCAGGGTCTACGACCTCTAAGATCCGCCCTTGGACTCTTTAGTTGTAAATATTTGGTAGTAATTTGGTTTGGTTTTGGTCTTTGGTTTGTAACCTGCAAGGCATTGTTAACGTGCCCTACATTGCACTACTCAGCGTCCATCAACCTGAGGCATACAGGTGTTAAGCCTCATGTGCCTGTAATTTCACCGGCACTCACACCCTTCAAACCGGAACACAGGAAGCTGCTTGGCGGCAGAAATAAGCGCAGAAACTTGCTTTATTTAGACGATTTAAAAGGACCAAGCTAGGTACGCTTTTACTAATTCATTTCAGAAACGTCTTGGCTATGGTCTTATTCTAATTCCAAGGCTAAACTTTCAACCCCAAAATATTATTTTAACCCCTTTTTCCAAACCGCTTTATTTAGTGCCTGATAAATATTAAAAAGTCCTAGGAGTAAAGAATTACCTAAATCTAATATTGTTTCAACAGCTGTTGAGTGTATAAGGCAGTTTACACATAGTACCGACAGAATGCGGGTTCAAAGGGTAAAAAGGAGAGAAAAGGATGGAAGACTTCACGACTTATGACGGTAGATTCCTAGATATCTAGTGACTCAAGTTTCTTTGGTGATGTTTAATAACAGGTAGTTAGTAGTACGTTCTAACACTATTGGCACAAACGCAAATAAAATCACGCTTGTTTCTCATAGGGGTAGGCAAAGGATACGTGTGTGACCAACCACACCATATACACTTTGCAAAAAAACACTGAGGTCAAAAAGCAGTTTTTCTACGATAGTATTTTAATTTAACAAAATAGGTACTCTCAGCCCATCTGATGCGCATCGGCGCATCGGCCGGATAAGTGTCGGTTTGCGCAGTATAATTGTGACGAGTGTGGTGTGCGTGGCCACCTAAAGGTGATGTGTAAAAAGGGGCGTACGGGTGCCCGTCAAAATTACTTGAGTGACGACGAAGCCGAGGACTTCTTCAACATCAAGGTGGACGGTACAGGTGATAGACCCTACATTATTACGGCGCTGGTAGATAGTCGACCGCTCCAGTTTGAAGTAGACACCGGTAGTAGGATATCCACAATCAGTGAGGACTTTTATCGACGTAATTTTTCATCAAAGGTCATTCAACCGGATCATTTGAACTTACGAAGTTACGTCGGGTCAAAAATGGAATCGCTCGGGTTTATTGTTGTCGATTTAGTCCTTGGAAATGTATCTGCGACCGGTTGCAAGTTACACGTGATTAGAAACGGGGGTCGCCCTTTACTAGGAAGAGAGTGGGTGCGCGCTTTAGGTATACAAAACATCACAATTGACTTGAACAAGATAAGCGATGAAGTGAGCGATCCGTTTGTGACCCGACTCATAGCGGAATTTCCGGAAGTATTTACGGAAAAGTTAGGGACATGTAAGAAAACTGTTCAATTGTATTTGAGTGATGATAAGCCGGTATATGTCCGCGCACGGCCCGTGCCACTGGCCCTGCGCGCGCGCGTCGAGCACGAGTTAGCGCGGTTGGAGCGCGAAGGCACCATTTACCGCGTCGAGTCGTCCGACTACGGGACGCCTATCGTGCCAGTCATAAAGGAATGCGGGGATATTCGAATCTGCGGCGATTACAAAATAACGATAAATCCAAAACTCAAGCGTGATCCTTATCCCCTCCCCCGAATCGAAGAATTGTTTGCGACCCTAAGTGGGGGAGTGGAATACTCAAAAATTGATTTGAAACATAGTTATCAACAGTTAATGTTAACAGATGATTCTCAACCGTATACAGCTATAACTACGCATGTAGGTACTTTCGTCTATCGCCGCACACCTTTTGGCTTATCTTGCATACCAGAGAAGTTTCAAAAGATCATGGAGGAGACTCTTCGTGGTATACCTAATACCGTGGTATTCCTGGACGATGTTTGTGTAACGGGGCTTACTAGACAAGATCATTTAAGCAATTTGCGGGCCGTTTTAGGAAGATTGAGTAAAATGGGGTTTACAGTGAAACGTGAAAAATGTAGTTTTCTACAAACAAGTGTAAAATATATCGGGTTCATTATAGATAAAACCGGTCTCCGCCCCAATCCTAAAAAACTGGAGGCTATTTTTGATGCCCCCCGCCGAGCGACGTCACCCAGTTAAAAAGTTTTTTAGGCATGCTTAACTACTATGGAAAATTCATACCTAACCTCAGTATAATATTACATCCATTGCATGCACTTCTTAAAAAAGGGGTCACGTGGTATTGGAATGACCAGTGTGATCAAGCGTTTTCGATGGCGAAACGTGCGCTGTCTAGTGATAAAGTACTGGCGCACTACGAGGAGGGGCGGCCGCTCGTGCTGGCGGTGGACAGCAGTGCGTACGGGCTCGGAGCGGTGCTGGCGCATGTTTACCCGGACGGTAGTGAGCGACCCGTCAGTTGCGTATCTAGGACACTCAATTCGGCCGAGAAAAATTACAGTCAATTAGATAAAGAAGCGCTGGCAATTTTCTTTGGTGTTACAAAACACCACCAGTACCTCTACGGTCGCCGCTTTACGTTGCGAACGGATCACCAACCGCTAACATATATATTTGGAGAGAAAGGTGGCATTCCACAAACGGCGGCAAGTCGCCTTCAAAGGTGGGCTGCCCGCTTGGCCGCGTATGATTTTTCTACTAAATTTGTTAGATCGAGTGATAATGGACCAGCTGACGCGTTGTCTCGACTGCCCCTGCCGTGCGAGCGTCCGCGCCTGTCGGAACCCGTGTGCTATGTCGACTTGGTCCGTGATACGATACCGGTTGGATTTAAGGAAATTGGGGTGGAAACCGATAAAGATATAGTTTTAAATAAAATTAAGGGTTACGTCATGTTCGGTTGGCCGTCTGGGTCGGGTTGTGACGAAGAGAAACCGTATTTTGCGCGGAAAGATGAAATTTTACTCGAGTTAGGTTGTTTAATTTACAAGTATAGACTAATAATACCTACACAGTTGCAAAGCAGGGTTTTAGCGGAGATCCATGAGGGGCACTTAGGAGTCAATAAAATGAAAAATTTATCGCGTAGCTATGTCTACTGGCCCAGTCTAGACCAAGATATTGAGAAGGTAGCTCGCGAGTGTGAACCGTGCCGCACCGTGCGGGACGCACCGCCGCGTGCGACTCTGCACCCGTGGGAATTTCCTTTAAAGCCCTGGCACCGGATTCATGCAGATTTTGCAGATTGTGGGGGAAAAAAATATATTATATTGGTTGACGCTTTTTCTAAATGGATCGAAGCTATTGCAATGACGCGGACCGATGCTACGTCTACGATTTCAGTGTTGAGATCCATCTTTTCAAGATTCGGTTTGCCGTCACAATTGGTCACAGATAACGGTCCGCCGTTCCTATCGATAGATTTTAAAGAGTATTGTAGTAAAAATTGTATAAAACATGTGACGTCGGCACCGTATAGGCCTCAAGGTAATGGGGCGGCTGAGAACGCGGTGAAAACAGTGAAAAAGGTGATTAAACGGGCAATTCATGAGGGTGAAGACGTTTCAACAGCATTATGTAAATTCTTGTTTCAATATCGGAACGTGGAGCATGCGACCACGAACGTCTCGCCGGCCGTGGCGCTGCTAGGCCGTCGGCTGCGCGGGCGTCTGGACGCGCTGCGGCCGGATGTGGCGGCCGTCGTACGCACCGCTCAGGACCGGCAGGTGGTTAACAAGGGAGGTCAGCACCGAGATATCAGCCTCGGTGATTCTGTGCTTGTGCGCGGTTACTCAAACAAGGGACAAAAATGGGTCGAAGGGAACGTTACCGAGAAAACGGGACCGGTCTCGTATAAAGTCAATGTGGGGGATGGCATGCAATGGCGTAGGCATCAAGATCAAGTGATTTCATTAAACCCAAGAAAGAGCCGATTTTCACTGTCGCGCGCTAATTTGTGTGCGCAAGAGCCCGGTAACTCACAAAGGCCGGGCAGCGATGCCGACGACACATTTGAGGATGCGGCAGGAGAAGAGTTGGAAGTAGTAGAAAGTCCTAAGCGACAGCCTTCAGCTGACGCCACAGCAGAACCGCGGGCCGCGCCCTCGCCGACACTTCCGCTACCGCAAAATGCATCGGCTCGCGCTGTGCGAGCGTATAATCGAGCCAAACCATAGGGTTAGCTATACATACTAAGAGATGTACGGATCATACACTAGATTAGTAATATAAGGATGTTAGTGAGTAAGTTTTTTGTACGGGTGATTTTAGTTTAAGTAGATAGCTAAGTACCTACTCTGTATTTAAAAGGGGAAAAATGTAGTGTTGACGCCTACCCGCAGATACCTGGAATGTGGGTAGTCACCTCATATCGAATAAACCAGTCAGTTTCCTACCTCGGAGTTTCATTGTTTGTTCCAGCTCTTCCTTGATTTCGTTCAACACAATGTATTGTTTTACACGACGGATATAAGCCGGCCATCGCGTAGAATTCAAGTCAAAAGGTTCTAGCTTGCCAATCGGCATTTTATTTGCACTGTATCACGCTTTTAATCACGAAATTACGCGTAAATTCGAATCGTCGCCAGTGGAACAAACAATGAAACTCCGAGGTAGGAAACTGACTGGTTTATTCGATATGAGGTGACTACCCACATTCCAGGTATCTGCGGGTAGGCGTCAACACTACAGTAAACGGTCATAAACACCAACAACATCGGAGGCGGAGACATTGCTTACCCTAAAAACCACGTGTGTTCCTGCTTTAACCGCTACGCTTCTAGCCAATCCTGTTATAACAACCCTTTTACAACCCCTTGTTTGCATCGCGTGGCGCAATAAAATTTGGATTGGTAATTTAATGAAAACTCTAAATTTTTGTACCCTGTGGGAACGGACAGCTGCCAACAAATGTATAAACTAAAACCTTTGTCACACACTTCACCCTGTATGCAAAAAGTTTCAAACAAGAATAATGCTTTGTGACACGGTGTGGGGAATTTTCCAATAGAATTGTCTAGATAACTCGCTCGGGGCTTTTTGCACGCTGTAAAGTAAAAACAAGGGTCAGTTTTAAAAAGTAAATATATAATAGTAGTAGAGCTCTTAGTGAAGGTTTTGTGAGGGAATTACTACCACCATGCACATTTCTGCCTCCAAACAGCTTGCTGTATTCCAGTTTCAAGGGTGTGGGTGTCGGTATATTACAAACTCATAAGGCGTAGCATATAATATACCTCATTAATGCAGAGCAGTGCATTGTAGGGCACGTTCCTGACTAACGTGACCTTCAAGTCGTTTCTATGGTATGCAGGCCAACTGCTCGTTTCATCAGTATGAAGTATAAAAATAAAATACAAGCGTAATGAAGAGAGTAAAAAAGTTGCATTCTTATTAAAATTGTTTTAACCACTTTTTTTATGAAGTAATTATGTTAGTTATTTATTTATGAGTAAACATAATATACATTTTGTTAACATAACAAACTACCTACACTATATTAAACACGTCATTTATGAAGTAATTAATATCTTGAATGTAAATGTGTCAAATATTCACATTTTGGTAGTAGAAGAGCTATTTGAGTAAGGATTAATCCGGGGAAGTATTACCTTTCATTGTTTTGCCGCCAAGCAGTGAGACAAACATAATATACATTTTGTTAACATAACAAACTACCTATTGAACAACTATTATTGAACGACAGGAACTAACATCCTCTTTGAACGTTAAATTGAAATTAAGATAGTGCCTCATGCCTCAAAGGATATTATCTGTACTTGAGACGAAACAGTTGCTCGTAGCACAAACAATAACAAACCATATCAGTATTCAATACAAACGGTAGCAAGGGACAAACATTATATCCAACCCAACGCTGGAGACGAAAACCAACAAACAATACTTGGAAAACACTCGGAGTTTTATTTTTATTCTTAACATTATGTTCATTATATACCACAAATATTTAACACTCTGCTGCGTTTGGTTTCAAACAAAAACATTTAGGTAGGCACTTTTCTTGACATTTTGCAGACGAGATAAAAGATCTCCCGGTTGGTACCCTGTTTGTGTGTTACTCTAGAGAAAAACGCGCCGAATTCGGCGCGTTTAGACGGCGCGAAAGCTTTCGCGCGGCGGCCGCGCGGCGGCCGCGCGGCGGCCGCGCGGTTGGCCGCGCGGTTGGCCGCTTGACAGGAATTTGAACGTTGCTTTCTAGAATATAAAGACGGTATTCGATATTGATGTTCTCAACCGCGCGGCGGCCGCGCGGCCGCCGCGCGGTTGGCTCGGTATCAGGGAATTTCAACGTTTTCATCTAGTAAATTGAGTTGAAATCACGGTGGCCGCAAGCATAGAAAATTTTACCCGAACAAATGAACAATGATTTCATGGGTGATTTCAAAAAAGATCGTAATACATTTTTTTTATGCGAGATTTTAATGCAGAATAACATCCAGGTTGATGGTTTAAATATCCGGCACTGAAATTTTATTATTATTTTATTTGATGATTTATTTTATGTTTTAATTATACGGTTTGAGTGTAAGGGCCTTGCCTTTGATACCCCTCTATGTACCAAGACAAATATACCCTGAAAATGTTAAGTTTCTACGACCAGTTTACATTACGGTTTAGGCTGTGCGTTGTCTATTAGGTCAGGACAAAAATTCTTATATTTGGTAAAGATTATCCACACATACCGTTGATAAAGCTGCCGTCTGTGGACTAGATCCGTGTTGAATTCTTTTTCTAGTATTTCGACCCAAACTGAATTTTTGACATTTTTTGTGCTGTCTTATTTCTGCCTCTTACGGCTGATAGAGGGGAGCCACACTCATACAACCACTCTGAAAATACCATTGGCGAGCTTACTAATGTATGGTTTCTTGTCGTCAACTTCGCAGATTTTTTACTTAGCTAACATAAAAATAAGGACCTAAAATCGAACGTACTTAAATTAGCTCGAATGGCGTAACAACAGCTGATCACCACTTTATATCTTCTTTTGTAAGTCAATCTCAGTTTTTTGAGGTTCAAAATATATTAAACAGCTGATCACCACTTTATTTCTTCTTTTGCAAATGAATCTCAGTTTTTGAGGTTTAAAATATTTTATAAATATAATATGATTTGAAAGAATAGCTTGGCTGAATATTTCTCCCTTTTGTCAAGCATTTCACACTATAGGTTACCAAACCACAGGCAGTATTGTGATTGAGATACACTCAACCTGAAAACCGTGGATAATTTGATCTATCTCTCTTATAATAGAAGCTCAGCTCCATAAAATGTGAACTATTGAAATATCACTCACTTAGAAAAGAAAGTTATGTTATGATAATATATGTAAATTTTCCTACGCGATGGAATCAAGAATTATGAAATCCGTAGAAGAACCAAGATCACCAACATAGCTTTCAGAATCAGCAAGTTAAAGTAGCAATGGGTATTTATCTCGTAGAACCACAGAGCAATAAATGATTCTCAAATGGCGACCATGAACTGAAAGATAATGCACAAAATCCAGTGGGCCAACGACATTGGGGTTGCGGGAAGTTGGCGCAAAAGTTAAATTAGTTCTTCCTGAAAGCGTAATAGTAGAGACCTACGTGGGCCAGATCAGCAGTGGTGATGATGATGATGTTGGGTTCTATAAAGTTTGAAAAAAGCAGATATGATCTTATTTAATATTACCCACAGTATCATTCACTGACAGCATCATTTTGATGATTTTGACTTACTTAACCTTTAATAATTTGTTGGTCCCAGGGACCCCAAGGTTAAATAAATTTTTTTTTTGTCTTACGTTGCGATAGTTTGTTATTAATTGTACTTTTTAACATTAAAGTTTTTTGTCAGTTATCTTCTAGTAAGAACTTGATTATCAAAGAGTTGATTAGCCTCGACATCATTATGGTGATGAAGATTCCGTATATTGTTTAGTGGCATCATGGACAAACTCTCTATGTTAATGTCCCGAATCCCTATAGAGATCGTTATTTTGTACATAGCCTTCCACAGTAATCCTCTTGCATCTAAGTTGCAACTCAATGATCAGGTCATAGTCTACCTTCTTATACTGTAAAGTTGAGCCTTTCTTTTTATATTTAAGAAAGAAATAGTTTTATGACTTTATTCCCCAAGCACGGTAGATATCCCCTCCAATCTCTTAGTACCAAGTACCTACTCAAGATTCTTCGAGGAAGTCTAAAAGGGTAGTCAGAAGTATGTCCAGATAGTACATTTGGTACATATCCACATTTTGCAGTATTCTATTACAATTTAATCCATTATATTTATTTTAACTTGATCGTAATTCATTGAAAACGATTCAAACACTGCATACTAAAGTTCAAGTTGATCCCTAGAAAAGAGTGTAGGGGATACTCAAGTTATGGTTAAAATCATGTTCCGAGAATTTTATAGTCAAACTAAGATCATTTTTATTATTTTCAAAATTGGACCCCGTGGACCCCTAACTTGAAAAAAGGGGTTAAAATGTCTTCATTTTACTTGTGTCAACCGCGTAGTGACCGCGCGGTTGGCTGCTTGACAGGAATTTGAACGTTATTGTTTAGAACATAGAGACGATATTCGGTATAGATCTCTCAACCGCGCGGCGGCCGCGCGGCCGCCGCGCGGCCGCCGCGCGAAAGCTTTCGCGCCGTAGGAATTTGAACGTTATTATTTAGAACATAGAGACGATTTTCGGTAAAGATCTTTCAACCGCGCGGCGGCCGCGCGGCCGCCGCGCGGCCGCCGCGCGAAAGCTTTCGCGCCGTATAAACCCGCCCTAAGGTTCATCAAATTATTCGGCTTAGTAGTTGAAATTGTAACCCCCACGGTTACGTTTCCACCATTGATTTGCCCCATTAATAGTGCAGACGTAACTGGTTAGTTATATTTGCACCATTAATGCCGTATACGGTTGGTAATTTACGAAATGTTGCTTCTAACTATTGGTACTGTAAAAAATATTGTTAAAATCATTGACCGCAAGCTTGAATCGGAACCAGATATTTATTATCAATAATAAATACTACGATTTTAATACTAGCGAGCTTCTTGTGGAGAGCTCGTCTGGAGAAGTACTACTATGCTTACTCCTGCCGCAAAGCAGCTTGCTGTGTTCCGGTTTGAAGGGTGTGGGAGCCGGTGAAATTACAATCACATGCTTCACACCTTTATGCCTTAGGTTGATGTACATAGAGTAGTGTATCGTAGAGCACGTTCCTAACTAAAGTGACCTACGCTTCGAGGCTATAGCAATGGCCATGCGAGTGGGAACTTTGACCGGCCATTATGCACGGGATACGGGGTGACCCGGACATACAGTCACGTACAGAACTTCTTCAATTAATACTGGAACTAAGACGTAAATATTTTTGCTAAATATATTGGTGCCAAGAGAATGGTGTGGTCGTTCACCAGTTTAATTTTTATTCACCCACATTTTTTGACAAAATTTATTTATTACTAACTGTCTCGGTGAACTTTGTATCACTAACTTTTTTTTATTATATAAATCATCCCTGTGTCAGTGGGAGCAAAACCAAAAAAAAATTCAAATTGGGACCTATTGCTAAAGACTCCGCTTTCTATCTGTCTGTCCGTCTGTCACCAGGCTGTATCTCATGAACCGTAATAGTTAGAGAGTTGAAATTATCACAGATGATGTATTTCTGTTGCCGCTTGCCGCTATAACAACAAATACTAAAAAACAATAAAACAAATATTTAAGGAGCTCTCATAGAACAAACGTGATTTTTTTCCTGTTTTTATTATAGAAATGGTAAAGACCCGCAGTTAGAAAACAAAGTTATTATAAAATATGTAGATATGACTTATCTACCTTAGATAGGTCATATATTAGATGTAAAATATTTGTATATACTAAATTACTTCCGTTATAAAATAAATATAATAATAAGAAATATTAGGTATTGAGATCTGAGGGGATATCTACTATGCCTTGGGGTTCAAATCGTGAAGTTAATTTTCTTCTTTATCTTTTTATCATCATCATCAGCCTGTAGAAGTCCACTGCTGGACATAGGCCTCCCCCACACGTTTCCAGGAAGAACGATTCTGAGCCCTTTCCATCCATCGACTTCCCGCGGTCCTAACAATGTCGTCAGTCCATCGGGTAGGAGGACGTCCTAAGCTTCGTCTTCCGGTTCGTGGTCGCCATTCGAGAACCTTTATTCCCCAACGGTTATCGGTTCTACGAGCTATATGGCCTGCCCACTGCCACTTAAACTTGCTGATTCTGAGAGCTATGTCGGTGTCGGTTCTTCTACGGATTTCCTCATTTCTGATTCTATCTCGCAGTATCTTTTTATGCCTTCCAAATAATTAATGATAAAATATTTTTCTATGCCTCTGTACCAGCTGCTCCATATGATTGATGACCATACCAATATGCCTTATGGAAATATAAAATTACAAAGCGGCTAAATCGATTTTATTGTTACAGTTTCGTCATCGAATTGATGAGATTTTAATCGATTACATACGATATGTAGATCTAAATGATACAATACTTTACTATAAGTATCGTTAATGACTGCCGTGTTTTGATACCGTTAAAGTCAATAAAATGACATATTGTTGAACATAGCTCAGTTGATAGTAGCGCTTTCTTCTGCGCTATAGGTTGTGGGTTCGATTCCCACCGAGAACAAACATTTGCGTGATGAACATATTTGTTCTGTGTCTTGATGTTATTTTGTATTATACTTTTTTGTATTTTGTATGTGCTAACAATCACCATAGTCTAAGCTCTGCTTAGTTTGGGGCTAACAACGAAAATTATTATTATTATTATTATTTTTTCTTAATGCCAACCGGTCACTTTTTTACGATTTGCTGATGAGTTGCCCCACCTGATAATAACTACCTGCATCAAAGTTCTACTGCACTTATAAAAGTGCATCATTGTTTAAAAATGCATTTCAAAGCTTACGACCTTAAGGAAGAAAAGACTGAGGAAATACTCCTTGCTGCCAATAAGCTAAATGAAGTGGTGTGTAGGGATCACTCAAGGCTTAAAGTGGGTCCCAACGGACTTGTTGCGTTTTATGAAACAAGCCTTTCGGGACCAAATTAGGAGTAAATAAGTTTAACCGTGTAACTACATGTTTTTTAATGTTTTGACTACAGTGTAGCACGCGAGTGGGTCAAATGACATATTTATTATTGTTTTACTAAGCTTAAATTGCCTAACTTAACTAAAAAAAAGTAAAAAAAAACTCTCCGACAAGCCCTTCACTAAGAGCTCTACTACTACTCGTATTAATTTGTTTGGAGGGCTGTCAGGTTTGGCTTTCATCATCAGCCTAAGTACACCCACTGCTTGACATAGGCCTCACCTAAGTTTGGTGGGCTTGCAATTTATTTTTATTTATTTATTTACTTTAATTAAAACGGTGTTACACCAATTACAGTAATTAAAGATAGATCAAAAATAGGTATACACAATGTCAAATTAAAATAGAGATAAGAGGTAAAAGTTAAATGTACAAAAAATGTCAAAATATTGTATAAACGTCAAATGTGAAAAAAAAAAAATTAAAATCTCTAAACGTCACCAAGGCAATGGTCACCGTTTAGCAGGCGCATTGGTGACCGCAGTCTTGGTGTTTAGTACTTTCATACTGCTGTACCCCTTAGCCGCTTCTTACAGCATCAAATGGAAGGTAAATGGAGGGGTCTTAATAAAAGCCGGAACCACTAACGCTTTTGTGGTCTCTGTTTTATATTACGGGAGGATGTCGGGGCTCAGTTCACTTATACAGGGTGTTTTTTGGAGAAGGGCGGTGATGGACATGTTCGAAACCACGCGAGTTAAAGAAAAGTTGTGAAAGGAGTCATACCCTCAATTTATAAGAAAACAATAACATATTTTGGCGACAGATGTGGCGCGGCGAGCGAATGTCCGCCTGCAACGCAGGAGGTTGCGGGTTCGATTCCCGCCTCGGGATAAATGTTTGTACGATCTGCAAATATTTATTCCGGGTGTTCTGGGTATTTTCTATGTATAATAAAAAATATCTATGTATGAAATGTATTGTATTAAGTATAACAGTCATCTAGTACCCATAACACAAGCTTTGCTTAGCTTGGGGCTAGATTAAGCTGTGTGGATTGTCCAGTATATTATTATTTATAACAGCGTATATTCGTCTTGGTATGTAAAGACGTACTTACTAAGAAAGGAATTTCCGAAATTCAACCTATATAGTTATAGGGGTTGAAGTTTGTATGAAAATAACATCACGTGGACGAGGTCGCGCACGTTTTGCTAGTAAATGATAAACTAGTTAGTAAATAAAATAAATAATAAACTCAAATTACAGAACAAAAAAAAAAACCATTTGTCTACATCCTACAAATATTATAAACGCTAAAGTTAGTAAGTATGGATGGATGGATGTTTGTTACTCTTTCACGCTCTAACCAGTGGACCGATTTGGATGAAATTTGGAATAATTATAGATCGCAACCAGGATTAACGTATAGGCTCCTTTTTATCCCAAAAAAATATTGGGAACGGCTTCGCAGCTTCGCAGCTGCGAGCAGCCGCTTGTTATAATTAAAATGCCACACACATAATCTGTTACGTACCTACTGTATGTAAGAAACGATTTCGCCTTTCAATTACTGAGAGCGTTCCGCAAGTTGCGTACTTGTACCAAGTGTACGAACCCACGAGTGGTCTAAATTGCTTCGTACAGGAAAAAGGTGATTTTCGAGTGCTGGTGAATCTAACTGAATATTTTATTTGTAAGAGTTCGGTAGCACGTTGATCTTCTTATCGTTATTTTATTTCCGTTTCGCTAGGAAACGACATTTGTATTTTATATTAAAACTAGCGGCCGCTCGCAGCTTCGCCTGCGTGGCGTTCCCGTTATTTTTTCGGGATAAAATCATAGTAGCTTTATAAAAGTTACGTGATGAATTATATTATTTTCGTGTCAATTTATAATATTCACAGAATAAAGTCAGACATAAATAATGCTTCAAACACTACAATAACAAACAAGGTAAGGTAGTCATTTTTATACTCAAATATCTTATATCGCATAATGAACCTTAATGTTATTTGCATGAGCCATTATAAACTAAACCGTTATTTATAATTTACACTGTTACCACAAATATGTATTATTTACTTATTTTGATGTTTATAGTCAAAGTCAAAGTCAAAAGTCAAAGTCAAAAATCATTTATTCAGTAATATCCGCAGGGATCATCTTGAAACGTCTTAAATCAAGGTTAATCTAAGCGCCAGTTCCTCGCGACCAAGCATATAGTTCTTTCATTCTAAAACATGCTCTTGGGTTGCCATGATAATATACTTTTGACATTGACATAAAGCTTTCTTTCTCAACTATAATCTGTCACATGCAAAGTCTCAGCCCGATCGGTTTAAAATTGACAAAGTTTCATCCCCTATTTTATCCCCTTGGGGGTAGAATTAATCAAAATCCTTTCTTAGCGGATGCCATAACATCTACCTGCATGCCAAATTTCAGCCCGATCCATCTAGTGGTTTGGGCTGTGCGTTGATAGATCACTATGTCAGTCAGTCACCTTTGAGTTATATATATTTAGACAAGGTAAGATGTTTTTTATGTAAGTGATATCAAACTCGAATCGAATTTGTCTGTGAAACATGAGCTTTATTTATATTTATAATTATTGCGACCACCAGAAGACGAAGCGTAGGACGTCCTCCTACCCAATGGACTGACGATATTGTTAGGATCGCGGTAAGTCGATGGATGAAGAGTTCGGAATCGTTCGTCCAGCCGGGCTAAGATGTGCAACGCGAGATATGTCACGCTTGACACGAGATACTTTTTCTATTGATGGACTTTTTAGAAGTTATAGATAAAAGACCCACAGATAAGCTTAACACTAGCATTGAGTCTTCATTTGACAAAACGAGATAAATATTTGGCACTGGCATATTAGCACAGGAGTCAAAGTCAAAGTCAAAGTATATTTATTGCTTGAAATACATGTTAAAAAGATGTCAGTCAGGATATAATGATGATAAGTCAGGAAGATATAAATAGATATTATCTATATTTTGTACGAGATAACGAGTAGGTAGACAACATTTTGTCGCGTTGCACATCTTAGCCGGGCTGGAAACGTGTAGGGAAACCCTATGTCCAGCAGTGGACTTTCACAGGCTTTTGGAGGGTATTTTTCTTTTATTTACATGGAGTACTAATAGGCTAGTTGTAGTGAACCTTCTGATGCGAAGGTCGTAGGTTTGAATTCAGTCGTTTTAAGATCCTTTGTCCTTACTGACTGACTGACTGACACATAGACAACACACAGCCTAAACGACTAGCGTAGAGGTGTACTAAGTAAAAAATTCTCGAAATTCAACCCCTAAACGGTACAGTGGGGGTTGAAGTTTGTATGAAAACAACTCCATATGTCTTCCGCATGTCAGTGCTTCCACAGTGAAAAAAACTCACGTACCAGTTATAATTCTACATTTACCGTGCCTGAGAAATTCCAGCCGTAAATCTCTTTTTTTCTTAATTTTATAAAACCAGAAATTTAACCCTTTAAGGGTAGAAAAATAAGCTGGGTAATAAAGGTTCTCAAATGACGACCGCGAGTTGGAAAATTAAGGGTAGGCTGGGTCAGCCAAGGGTCGATAACATTATGGGGTTTAGGGATGGCCCTCATTTGGTGAGATATTCTTCGTAGTGCACTGGTTTTCAGATCAATGGTTAGGTACATCAATTGTTACGTGAGGCTCAATAATTTATCCTGAAATTTCAAAATAGCGAAATCATCAGTAATTTTTCAGGAAACTATTATAAATAAATAAATAATGCCGGACGATCCACACAGCATCATCTAGCCCCAAGCTAAGCAGAGCTTGTGTTATGGGTACTAGATGACTGATATACTTAATACAATATTATATTACATACATAGATATGTTTTATCATACATAGAAAATACCCAGAACACCCGGAATAAATATTTGCAGATCGTACAAACATTTATCCCAAGGCGGGAATCGAACCCGCAACCTCTGCGTCGCAGGCGGACATTCGCCCGCCGCGCCACATCGGTCGTCATTATGTAGTAGTTCTGCTGCTTTCTGCGCTATAGGTTGTGGGTTAGATCCCCAATGAGAAGAAATATCTTTGTGAAGAACACAGAGACCCAATTCTCGGAATGAAATATCATCAAGTTCAAGTTTCAATCGTGTCAATAATAATAATAATCAATTTCGTCTCAACTTAGGTTGGTGGACGCAGGGTAGTGCAACATAGGACACGTGAGTGACCTATAAAGCAATGCTTTGATATTGGTGATGTTCATTTAATAATAGAAACAAAAAAAAGTCTTACCCCAAGGAGAACAAATGCGTAAACCATGTCATGACTTGTATATTTGCGCTTCTTGAGAATATCAAAGTATTTTTTGAAGTGAAGACTTCTGTATGCGCGTTGATCACTTTTTGGGTGAACAAAAATCATTAAACTCGCGTCATCGTCACCGAACGCTTTCCATGAGCTATATGTATACAGTGTATATATGTGTACTTTCTGGCCTTGTTTTCACTTCTATCGGCAGTCCCCAAAGACAACTTTACTTTTTTTTTTATTCTTAAGTCTATTGAGTGAATAAAGTCTATGGTTCGCTGTTAATGTGCTGCTGTCTATGGTGTCAAAAAAACAGAGTTGTCTTAAGATGGGTACCGGGGCATGCTGGAGTCGACGGTAACGAGTGTGCCGACGAGCTAGCGCGCGCCGGGGCTAGTGGAGCGCAGCTGGGCCCCGAGCCTTTCTGTGGTATACCAAAAAGCCTAGCTCAAAGAACCCTTCTAATTTCGTGCCTCGAGGAGTCGATAAAACTCTGGAAAAACTCTTCAGGCATGAACCACTCCAAAGCACTGATTAAAGCCTTCGATAAACGGTTCACAAACCGAATCTTAGCGCTCAGCAGGAGCAACCTACGAACCATGGTAAGGGCTCTGACTGGACACTGTCGCCTCAACAAGCACATGTTCAAGTTAAAGCTTTCCGAGACACGAACCTGTAGGCTCTGCGGAGAGGCAGTCGAATCGCCTTTTCACCTACTAGGAGAGTGTGGACCACTAATCCAAAAGCGTAGCATCCATCTGGGTAAACATATTCTGTGCCCGCGGATGAGCTACAAGAACTCACCCCCAAGAAAATCCTCCAGTTCCTAACAGCTGCAGGGTTCAGTGGTGAACTATGAACGCCCTAATGAGGGGTGATACCTTAACAAGTGGCGATCACAATAGGCCATATGGCCGCAGTGATACCAAAGCCGCAAAAATATAATAAAAAAAAAAAAAAAAATGGTTCGCTGTTTCACGAAACCGGTAAAAATACCGGTAGCAATTATTTACTGAGTGGACTTAAGCCTTGTTCCACGAATACCTCTTTGAAAGACACTCAATATTGTTTTGAATCGATAAACCTGTTATAGCATTTAGTAGTTGTAGAGTTATTAGTGAAGGGATCGTCCGGGGAAGTAGGTACTATTTCTGCCGCCAACCGGTGTTTGTGTTCCGGTTTGAAGAGTGTGGGTGCCGATGACACATCAAAGTCAAAGTCAAAAAGCATTTATTCAGTAATATCCGAAGGGATCATCTTGAATAGGCAAATGAGGCTTAACACCTGTATGCCTCAGGTTAATAAACGCTAGGCAGTGCATCGTAAGGCATGTTCCTAACTAACGTGACCTGCAAGGTAATGCTTTGTTATAGGTAACCACTTATCATCAGGTGGGCCATTTGCTGGTTCCATCAGAAAGCCGAATAAAATATATATTTTCAAGAGTCGAATTGCAAAATGGCGCAAATCCTCAAACTTAAATAACCAAGGATGAGCAGAAGATCCAGAATATTCGGGAGAGGCAAATAACTCACCCTGTCATGAGGGGCAGCCTGTAATATATCAGCCATGTGTTAGCACATTCTCGGGACCCCATGGGTCGTGCCCGGAAAATGTACTTGGTAATTTATAGAATGTTTGTGTATTACCCCTAAGTGGTGGTAATACACGCATAAAACTGTTGATACGGCCATATTTGTGTTTACCGATTATAAGAATCCTTGAGATTTTGGTGACCGTGAATTTATTGAATTTGTCTTGACTGCTGACATAATCTCGATAATTTAAATACATTTTTGGCTCTTACAGTTATTATTTACAGGTAAAACTCACAACAGTTTTTTATAACTGGCTATATGTTTTTTAATACAATAGGTACGATCTTACTATTACATAATGTAGTACTTAGATACCTATTTATATAAAGGCGACGCACACCAAAACTACTGGTGGTAGACACTTAAGGGTATATTTGTATTAGTGTGTAAAGGTTTATTAAAAAAGAAACAGAAACTACCCCACGACTTTTAATTCCCAGGCAGGGCAGATAGATCCCTTAGATCTCTTGGGCCTACTAAGTAGTTCCAACTCAGGACTAATTGACGGTGTCTTAAAGGTAGTCAGAGGTACGTCCTAAAATTACATTTGGCACACGCCCAAATTTTGCAGTAGTTAGTATTCCATATGCCACAGGCTGCAAACCCATCGCCGCTGTTAGAATACTAACTGGTTTGCATTATGTTTTCCTTGATCGTTTAAGAGCACTGACAGCACATAATTTTTTCACGTAGAAACATCCATTGTTCCACGACTGGATTGGAACCCACGACCTTAGGATGAAAAGGCGACATCGCTCTCACTAGACCATCAGTGCTCTAAACTAGAAATTTCTAAAATTCGACCCATAAAAGGGTGCAATAGGGGTTGAAGTCTGTATGATGAGATTCCACTAGGATTATAATTCAGTACTTTTCTATTAAAAATATGATGTGTTTATAACTAAGGTATATAAATTTAATTTAATTTTTATTTTTCGTAGGAGTTGTTAATATTATTTTCCAAACACCTGGAATTTAGTTCTGCTAGTCTAAGAAAATTTAAAAAAATACTACTTCTAAAAAAACTATTAAAGATTAAATAGTTTATTAAATATGATTTATTCTAAGTTATTAGCATCATTAAATATTGTAAATTTTACCAAATATCTCTTATTGTACAAAGTAGCACAATTGTTAATTCGTAAACAGTGTAACCTGCTGATTCAACGGCATTTAAAATAACACAATATTCTAAAAATTACATACCTTCTCCGAAGGATTTTCTGCTCACAAAAAACACAGTAAACTTAAACACGCACTGAAACTTCACAACAGTTACTTTACGTATTCAGGGCGGTGGCTAGGGCGGGCGGGAAACCCTCGCTCTCACGGGCGGCTCCAAACCGACTGAAGGCTTCGACGGTAGCCACAGATTGTGGAAAAGTTGGTACTGTTAGCAACAACGAATTTGAAAATGAATGAAACAGGAAAATCCTCAAGATTGTAATCCCGAAGCACGGTAAAGATTTTCTTTGATCTATTGGTATCTAACCAGTGCTTAGTTAAGATTCAAACAGTGGTCGGACTTGCCTTTAAAAGGGTAAGCTGATAGGATGAGGTTTGTAAGCAATATTATTAGTTGAAGCGTAGCGTGTGGTCATTTAAATTTTTAGAACTTTATGCTCTTGGCATTTTTTTTTAAACAACTTGCTGATGGAACAACCATATGGCCCACCTGATGCTAAGTGGTTAACATTGCCTATAACAAAGTATTGCCTCGTAGGTCACGCTCTTTAAAAACGTGCCTCACGATGCACTGCTCAGCGTCCATCAACCTGAGGCATGTGTGGTGTGTCTCCTTCTAGAAATGATTTGTCATTGGTTATGGCTGCCATTTAGCATCAGGTAGGCCATCATGTTCTATTTACAAGTAGTATTAAAACTACTTATGGATACATTTTCATATAAATCTCAAACTGATTTTGACTCATCCAAAGAAGTTGCTATATTTTTCGCGGAATCCGCAGATGACTTGTAGATAGACAGATAGATAACACTTATTTGTACACAAGGCTAATTTTGTTAAAAACAGACAAGTTAGCAAAACATGGGTAGCCTTATTGCTGAAAGCGATTTTTTTCAGGCTTGTAATTAGTATTATTCCTGTTTTGCTGACTGTAGCGTTGCTCCGAATTAATTAATGAAAAATGCGAAAAGTTTTCAGCAAAAAAGATGGGTTTCAGTAAGGCTTTTGTGCATCAGGTAGCATTTTCGATTGCATTGTTCGTACTGACAGTGCTATCCTTTTACGACCCTTGTTTTAGCGTTCCGCAGTTCGACAATGAATTCTTAAGCACTACACTAACTCTACAAATACTTACCTATATGTATACTCTATTCCTTATTCCTTTACCCTCCTTGTTTTTTTTTCTAAGACTGAAATAAAATGTTTTTTTCAACTAGCAGACACATAATTTAAATATATAGATATTAAATTCATCTTAAGTAGGTCTGTGTCTATGCAAATATAAAAAAAATGAGAATCTTTGTCCAGACTGACACATACAGACGACGCACAAGTGCGTAAAAGTGTACTAAGGCAGGAATTCCCGAAATTCAACCCCTTAAGGTGTAGTGGGGCAGGTTTGCATGAAACTTACTTCACGCGGACGAACGCGCGTTTTGCTAGTATTATTATATTTCTCAGAAATGAGGAAATCCGTAGAAGAACCAAGGTCACAGACATAGCTTTCAGAATCAGCAAGTTGAAGTGGCAGTGGGCAGGCCATATAGTTCGTAGAACCGATAACCGTTGGGGAATAAAGGTTCTCGAATGGCGACCACGAACCGGAAGACGAAGCGTAGGACGTCCTCCTACCCGATGGACTGACGACATTGTTAGGACCGCGGGAAGTCGATGGATGGAAAGGGCTCAGAATCGTTCTTCCTGGAAACGTGTGGGGGAGGCCTATGTCCAGCAGTGGACTTCTACAGGCTGATGATGATGATGATGATGATTATATTTCTTATCATGTTATATTCCTCTAACTTTGTAAAGCTATGGTTTTTTACTTTAGAGTTAAACCATGTGTGTGTTCAAATGTCTTATCGTCAGCGACAGGAATTGTTAATGAATGTCTGTATTCCTATTTTTCTCAAGTGACGAGTTTTTAACAGATTTTCACTGCAAACGGTCAAAAAATTGCGACTTGTGACAAGCTTAAATCTGAAATGCGTTTAAGTATTTGAGGGTAAATCAGTATTCTTCTGCTGGACATAGATTAATATCGGCAGAACAACTTTGAAATTTCTCCAACACTTGACTTTCTGCTATCTGTACATGATACTGCGGTTCGTGGTAATTCAGGAACCTTTATTCGCGAGCGATTATCGGTTCTACGAGCTTGGCTTTTCCATAGCCACTTTAACTTGCAAATCGAATCTATAAGCCAATACTTTATAAGTCACTTGACCTGGTTGCTTCAATTTGAAATTAATAACCCTTTTAGACCCCAAATTAGTTCAAACATTAAGTAACTTAGTAAATACGACTTCGTAGCTCTTAAGTCGTACTTGTAATAGTTGCTTAGGAACCAGAAGTACGGGCAAGCAGACAGCAAAGTCTTCCCCTTAAAATTGACTTGGAACACTCAATTTTATTAGTTTAAAAATATAAAACAAATAAACAGAAAGAAATAGAACACAAAAAAAACGAGTGTGAGACCACACGACTGAAGTAAAACTTCTTTAATATACGAAACGTAACTGGCTATGAGAAAAAGAGAGAAATAACAGTGCTTTCATACCCCCTCCATGGTAGTGTTAAACGTTTAACGCAACCTTGTTGGAAGTCGCATTAGAAGTATTACTTCAAAAGACAAAAAGATGTAAAGTAAACAGGCCTTTGTATTTATTGTAGATGACTTATACAGTGTCAGAGGTGACTTTTTCAATCATGCCCCTATTTACGGGACGCTGTAGTGCCTGGGACAGAATTTTAGATGGAGTCGGCTTCCCCAGCTTATTCAATTTGACCAGATTTGTAGTTCTTGTATTTGTAGTACAGTATACATAGAATAGAATTCACCACCCAGATAACAAAACAAACATCTATGTTCATCACACAAATTATATTTGTTCTCGGTGGAAATCGAACCCACTACCTACAGCGCAGAAAGCAGGGCTACTACGAACTGAGCTGTAACGGCTCTCTGTAAAAATTTAATGTAACGCTATGACACTATTCTGTAAGTTGCGAATCTTATAAATTCATATGCAGCTGACTGTACCAAAACACACAAGAAGAAGAAGACTATAATTAAAGCATGGCAAATTAACTAACCCTAATTAACGAATGTGGCGGGAAAAGCTTACGATTCCCCACAACAATAACGTTCTTGCCAGATTACTGATTTATGAGAATTTAATTATTTAACCCCCTTTTCACCCCTTCCCTCGTTACCAACTCACAGGGTAGATGAGTTCAGCAGTAGTAAAGTTTGTTGTAGAGTAGCCAACTTTGGCAGTAAAGATGGCTATTACTGAAATGTTACCATTGACGGTGTATAAAAAAAATAATTAACAATAAAACTCTGTGAACAAGTTAGCAGTAATCTGACTACTTAAAATAAGTATGTAAAAAATATAGAATAGACGAATATATGTATATTCGTCTATTCCACTATGGCACTGTGAGAATATACTATTTGTTTTAAGACCCTACTGCGTAAAAACTTCAAATTCACACTGGCCTCACAGCTCAGTTAGTAGTAGCTCTGTCTTCTGTGCTGTAGGTTGTGGGTTCGATCCCCACCGATCTATTCATCATCTGGTTCCCATAGTACAAGCTATGCTTAGTTTGGGGCTTGATAATGTTGTGTAAAAAATGTCCACAAATATTTATTACTATTTATAATTGAGCATGCAAATATCACAAAGTATATCTATTGTTAGGACCGCGGGAAGTCGATGGATGGAAAGGCTTCAGAATCGTTCTTACATAACACCCGGAATAAATATTTGCAAATCGTACAAACATTTACTCCAAGGCGAGAATCGAATCTGCAACTTCCTGCGTCGCAGGGAAACATTCGCTCGCCCCACCACATCGGTCGGCTAAATTAATCTGCTAGGTGGCTTGAATTTTCGCTATTATTTTATTTATTTGTTGCAATTCCAAGCGAAATTTGCATTCAGCGTCACTGACCACTTTGAAAACTTACTATTTTATTCACAAATAAATATTTCATTTATCCTAAACCTGAAACAGAATCTTGAAGCGTGTTTTGCTTTGACTGATGCACAGAACTGAATTCTATGTTAATTACACGATTGGGGAGCCACTAGCAGCATATTCTGCAGATTCTATAAAAACGGTGACCGGTATTTGAAGATCAATAGACAGTTTTTAAGGTTCCGTACTCAAAGCGTAAAACGGGACCCTATTACTAAGATTCCGCAGTCTGTCTGTTTTCCCGTCTGTCACCAGGCTGTATCTCATGAACTGTGATCCGAGAGTTTAAATGTTCACAGATGATGTATTTCTGCTGTCGCTATAACAACAAATACTAAAAAACAGAGTATAAGAGTATTAAGTAACAGAGTATTAATGGTACGGAACCATTCGTGCGCGAGTCCGACTCGCATAACTGATACTAAGTGATCCCCCCCTGATATTAAGTGGGTACCATCGACTATAACAAAGTATTGCTTCGCAGGTCACGTTTGTTAAAAACACATCAAGAGTTCGGAACACAACAAGTAAGGCCGGCCGCACGTTATCAAAAAATGTCTGTCTGAAAAATCTGTGCCGCGTGGAAAGTTGTTCATACTAAAAATTTATTTGAAAGATGGCTTCCTCACACTGATCTTGTTAATGGCAATTCCTTTTTTACTAAACCTTTCTTACTCCTTTATCTTAAATTATTCTAGAAAACGTTGTAGATCATAACTGTCTAACAACGGCGGCCATTTTATAGAAATTTAAAGCTGCATGTTAATTACTTATTACTTAATTAATTAATTTTTATTTGACATTTTTCTTTTTATCTTTAATGAATGTAATTGGTTTTTAACCGTGTTTATTAAAGTAAATAAATAAAAAAATAAAAATAAATAAATAATTATTGACTGCTTTTAAAGTTATGCACAGACTCATTTACAATACTATTTTAATTATTGATTGAAGGTGTGCTTTGATATTAAATTGCCCAAGAAAAGTTAAATCTACAGTAGAGTCGTTAACCTCTGGTATTGTAATAAATAAATAATAAATAATGACGGACGATCCACACAGCATCATCTAGCCCCAAGCTAAGCAGAGCTTGTGTTATGGGTACTAGATAACTGATATACTTAATACAATACATTACATATATAGATATATATATATTTTTTATTATACATAGAAAATACCCAGAACACCTAGAATAAATATTTGCAGATCGATTTTTTTTATTTATATTGTAAGCGACTTTATGCATGCTCGTTGCAAATTGTTTACTATTATGAAAAAAAAAGAAAGAAATAGCCTCACGATTTTAATCTCTAGGCACGGTAGATAACCCTTCAGATCTTTTAGTACTCGAGATAGTGTATACTCGATATTTTTTGAAGATGTACAATGGGAGTAGTCAGAGATAAGTTCAAATATTACATTTGGTATGTAACCACATTTCGCATAGTTTGTGGCAGGTTGCAAGCCCATATATTATTTGCATTATATTTAATACAGAAATGCGAGCATCAGTGATTAAAGGTATTACGGTTCTAGTATTTCCCCAGACGAACTCTTTCATAACGAGTTCTGCTACTAATTTATTTATACATTCGTTAAGTAGCGGTTACTGCTTCTCGGATGATCAGGACTGGCGTTCAGAATTACTTGCATGAATAATCAAACGTAGAGAGTAATCAACGATGTGAACGTACACCTCATACGATACGGATACGGATACGGATACCTCATAGTGGTTCAGCATCATATTATATAGCATTTCTAATTACACGGGTATCGATCGTATTTACGATATTAAGATCGGTCGTACGTTATCAGAAAACGTCTTGAAAGCTAATCCGCCTAATAAAATTCAAAAGTCTACAAAACAACTATAAGAATCTTTGTCTTGACTAAGCACACAACTTAAACCATTGTTTGCACACATTTGGCATTTACAAGGTGAAACTATTTAATTACCCAGAGGAAATGTAGGAGTTGAAGTTAAAAAAGTTGCTCAACGCAAACAAAACCCACACAATTCAACTAGGTTCAATACGCACTAAACCCTTCGATTCTACGTTCTATACTTTCAAACGGATAGAATTTTGCCGGATAAAATCTTTTATTTCTTGTACAGTGTAGGGTGAGTACGGTTTGCTATCCGGTGCGCGTCAGATTTTGTTTTTGTTATGTGGATAACTAAGGTTAGGCGTATACCGCAGAGGCTGTACGCGGTACATTTAAGGTAATTAAATATTTAGTAGGTAAATACACTAAAGCCATAGCTGGACAAAAAGGAGATACCTGGTGGAAAGTGATCATTGACGTCCATGCGCACCAGCGATACGAGTAGCAATGCTGTAACCACTAAACTGATTTTGATAAAATTTCTATGCAATATGGTATTTTATATATTAACCTGAATAAAATATCCTGTCAAATACAAACACAACGGTGTTGTGAGGTAACAAAAAAATATTTTTTTGTAGTAAGTTAAAAATGTAATAAAACGGTCGCAGTTTTTAGCAAACAAAGGTAAAGTTATGGGTCATGTGCAATGTTAAATAGGGCACCAGACTAACCCAAGTCCCGTGGAATGTTCATTATGGTCCGTACGTCGTCAGGTCAACGAACCCGGAGGCTGTATTCCGATCACGACTAATCGTGAACAGAATACTGTCTTATGAAGTCAGAGCCTAAGCTTTGACTCCATATCCAAACATGCATCAGACTTTTTCTTTATACAAATTTGTTGGTGGGACAAGCTTAGTAGTAAATTTAATTTTATTTATTTATTTTCATTCAATTAAAACGGTTACACACCAGTTACATTAATTAAACTCAAAAGACAGAAATATAGAAAAATACAAAAATCTATAGCAATAGTAAAAGCATTATCTATAGGTCATGCACTTTAAAAACGTGCCATACAGAGCAGGGTATTAAATGGTATTACGGTATTACATGGTATTAATAAACTCGACGTACCGAAAAATAGCATCATGTTTTGTCTTTTACATTGACAAAAAGTTTCAAGCTAGATCAAAAGAGACAAAACACGGTGTATCCATTCCAAGGTTACACCGAGTTTATTAGTAATAGGGTTTAGTTTTAAAAAGACTGCACTGACTAATAAAAAACTCGAAACATACACTCAAAATATATAATAAAATCAAATATAAATATCCTACTCAAAATATCCCATTTTAAAATAGCAATAGTAACTTGTAGAACTGCAAAATGAGTAGAGTATGGGGTCAAAGCCTTATCCGATTTCCAATTTCTTGAGGATTAATATTGCTTTCAAATGAAAATGCTATTTCAAATTGAAGTGAGTCAGCTGAAAAGCAAAGGGTCCTATGATGGATTTAAATGGGTGGTAACTCTTATAAAATACTATTTTAAATTGTAAAAACAAAGTAAAATCATCCGTACCTAATAATAAAATATGTTAAAAACAATCAAGAAGCGAGTTAACGATTGTGGAGCACCCCATCCTATAATTTAAAATTACACGTATTTATGTGTAATTAATAGAAATAGGCATGGTGGTAGTACTGCCCCGGACGAGCCCTCCACTGAGAACTTTACTACTACTACAACTGATTGATTGATTGAACTGAACTGATTTTTATTTTATAAGACCTTGTTAATTAATGTATATTCAATTGTAATACTTATAAATATTCATACGCCTGTAAAGGCAGGTTAAAGCCGAAGCAAATTAATTTTTAAGATCCTTATGTACCTGAAATCCTATGAATAAATGACTATGACTATGACTATGACTGAATAAATTTTAAAACAAATAGATTTAAATCATTAATATGAGTAGCTAGCTTTCGACATGATATATTCAACCGTATTATATTAAAATTTGATTCCATTTCTTACCGCTCCCGCCTAGTTTATATGAAGCATCATAAACCAGATTAAAATAAATTACTCATTCTTTCCCCACGGAACCTTTAAATGCCAAAAGTCATACTGCGCTCAACACCCACACGATTAGGCAGTTAGTTATTACCCGCAGTTTTACTAGACGTTGGGTTTCTTAAAATACGGTGACTGCTATAAAACGTTACGAACCTAGCATAATAATTAGTCTGTGGTATTTATCGACGGCGACTAAAAACTGTTTTTTTTTGTACATTTTGCCTATGGCAAATGACCCAAATGATTTTACGAACCGTCACCTATAGGTGATGGTATCCCTTAGCATCAGGTGGTATAACAAAGCATTTCCGCGCAGGTCATAATTATATCAAGTGAGCTAAAAGTTATAATAATAATAATAATACTGGACAATCCACACAGCATCATCTAGCCCCAAGCTAAGCAGAGCTTGTGTTATGGGTACTAGATGACTTATATACTTCATACAATACATTACATACATACATATTTTTTATTTAACATAGATAATACCCAGAACATTCGGAATATATATTTGCAGATTGTACAATAATTTATCCTGGGGCGGGAATTGAACCCGCAACCTTCTGTGTCGCAGGCGGACACTCGCCCGCCGGGCCACATCGGTCAGTTAAGACATCTTTGCTTTCAGTTTTCTTCGATCATGTGACGGTCGCCGTTTCTTAGAAAACGGAGGCTTGATTACTACGGAGCTGAAATAATTGCGTTACAATACGACTATGATTGTATTAGCTGTGTTCTGTGCCACGGGCCTACCATGACACTATTTTACGTAGTGGTAGGAAGTCTTATGTTGTTCACATTGTGAAAGAGAGAAAGTAGCATTTACATAAGCCTTTTGGAGTTTCAGAGAATACGTTAAGCTTGCAGCTCGGCTTAAGTAGTCGTAATGCCGTACACCGACAACCGTCACAACTCAGTTCGTAGTAGCCCTACTGTGCTGTAGGTGGTGAGTTCGATCCCCACTAAGAACAAGCATTTGTGTGATGAACATAAATGATTGCTATGTGTATTCTAAGTATTTATTCACAAAAAAAGGTATGTAAGTATTCTATAGTCATCTGGTTCCCATAGTTCAAGTTATGCTTAGTTTGGAGCTATATGATGTTGTGAAAAAATGTCCACAAGTATTTATTCATTTAAGTACTACTATGTACCATGCCTATTTCTACCGCCAAGCAACTTGCTGTGTTCCGGTTTGAAGGGTGTGGGGGCCCTGGTTGATGGACGCTGAGCAGTGTATCATAGGGCACGGTTCTATTGAACATTACCTGCAAGGCAATGCTTTGTTATAGGTGATGGTAACCCCTTAACATTAGGTGGGCCATCTACCTGTTTCTTAAGCTAGTATTGAAGTAATACTTCAAAGGCGACTTCCAACAAGGTTGCGTTAAACGTTTAACGCTACCATGGCGGGGGTTCATACCCCATCCAAGCACTGTTCTTTCTCTCTTTCTCTCATAGCTAGTTACGTTTCGTATATTAAAGAAGTTTTACTACAGTCGTGTGGTTTAAAGCACACTCGTTTTTTTTATATCATAAGTTTTCTCTACCGTGGTTATAGCAAAGACGTTGTAACCGTTTTCAAAGTAATGAAGTTCGTAGTAGACCCCCGTGCTGAGGCCTGGTGTTGGTAATCCAATTATACGTAACGGGTAATATATTTGTGTCTGTTAATTTTAATTGAAGGTAGGTAGTAAAACCGAGTGAATACTCGGGTTTAAAAGTTTTATAGGTCTATAAAACGAATGCATATATTTTTGGTTGCGTGTTTTAGAAATTTCTGTTTTATAGAGTAAGGTTTTCAGGTTTTCAAAGTTTCGTTTCATAAGTAGGGCTAAATAGAAAAAAGAAAGAATCACGACTAAATTCCTAAGCACGGTAGATATCCTTTCATCTCTTAAGACCAAGTAGAGTAGTCAGAGGTACGTCGAGATTATTACATTTGGTACATAGCCACATTTCGAAAAAAAGGTTGCATTCCAAACGTAAAAGGCTGCAAGCCCATCGCCGGTAGAATATAAAATTCACAAAAAATATTTTAAAAACTGGAAAAAATATAAGTAAAAATATATAGTTTAAGTTTAGTTTTATGTATTCCACATTTCATGATTCTAAATTAACTGAAAAATTTGTCTCATTTACAATAAACAAATTCCAAGTCTCCAGACAGACAAACAATCTCATCCATTTGTTTGAATTGATTTAGTTGAGTAAAGCCTTGGTTTCTTAAGAAAATCTAGCCGCCATGACGGTTATTATAATACAAATGAAGGTCACAGGCCAATTATAATGATTTTACGTAGAGAAAAAAATCTAGAGAATCATGCTTGTCTCCTATGCCTTTATCTATGGTAATATGGTAACAGTTTACACTGCCCAATAAGGTGCAAGTTTATCTGCACCTAGTAATAGATTTCCATCGATTAGGTCTCGTAACAAAATATCGTAAAACTCTTTGAAAATGATATTTCAGACAGCCCAATTTTGCTGATGGAATTCTTGTTTCAGTCTCGTCTCAGCTTTAAAATTACGAGAGTTGGGCCCCTGTCGTGCACAAAATAGCAGGTCTACTCTTAAAAACGATAAACAAAGTTTCGTATTGTCGTTTTGTAATATACAGCGGGGCAACTGGTAGCCGTCAAAAGTCAAGTTGTCACTGCCTGACATGCGGCATGCCACAGGCCGCGTAGTGTAACTCAAAACGACAATACGAAACTTAGTTTATCGTTTTTAAGAGTAGACCTGTTGGTCGTTTTTCTGAGTTCTGAGGAGACTTCTTGTCAGCAAAGACGCCGATCAGCTCAAATGACATCAGAGGTCAAACAGATATCTACTGTTCCTAGAGATAAAATAAAATAAAAATCGGCCAAATGCGAGTCGGACTCGCACACGAAGGGTTCTGTACCTTTATATATAGTCAAAACGGCAAAAAAACACGTTTGTTGTATGGGAGATTAGATGTATCTCCTCTATAGATATTTATTTTATTATATTTTTTTGTACATTATACCATCTGTGGAAATTTCATCTGTGAGATACAGCCTGGTGGCAGACGGACAGATAGACAGACAGACAGACAGACGGCGGAGTCGTAGTAATAGGGTCCTGTTTTACTCTTTGGGCACGGAACCCTAAAAAAGGGTTCAAACAAAATGTCACTTGCGTCATTATGTCGCATTTTTATCGTTTTAATAATACCTCGTCATTATGACAGTAGTTTTTTTTAAGAAATCAAGGTTTTAAACAAAAGTAGAGAGTAAACAGTAAATTCAAACAAATCAAAGAGTTAATGTAAATACGGTGATTGCTATACGCATTACTGTTGTTAATTTAAACACTTGAGTTTGATGGATATAAGCTAAATGTCTCTCAACGGGGATGTTAAGCAAGACAAAACTGGCAGTCATTTTTAATTGAGGAAGTTTGCTGTCAGAGCATTTTATAATAACAGTCGATGTGTACCCAAGACGTATTACATTGCGTGTTGACGCAGTGCAAGTGCATTGACGACCGATGTGGCGTGGCGGGCGACGCATGAGGTTGCGGGTTCGATTCCCGCCTTGGGATAAATGTTTGTACGATCTGCAAATATTTATTCCGGGTATTCCGAGTATTTCGTATGTATAATAAAACAATTTGTAATATATTTATGTCTACTTGACATAAACGCGAAGATTTTTTAATTATTTTTGTATTTTCGTATAATTTTTTAGTTAAGTGTTTTCCTAGGATCTGAATGAAAACGTTATCTTTTTATTTAATAGCACCCGACTTGATGGATTTGAGCACTGTGGCCTTTGACCTATTGTGTACGCCACTTGCTAAGGTGTCATCTGGCGTTCCTAGTTGTGCTACCTTAGTAATAAACATCCACTAGGGATGTTTGTAAGATATTGGGACGTCATAAAAAAACCAAGACAAAAATTGTAGATCATTAAATTATCTACAAAAAATGTTTCAATACTTTTTTTCTACGAGCCACCTTTTTTTGAGATATAACGATTCAAAAAGTTGTAAAAGTAGTAATACTAGTGAATGTTTGTAAGATATTGGAACGGGCAAACTTATAGCATCGTACACCCTGTAGGACATTGAGTGGTAGGCTAAGAGGCAGATAATTAACGAAATATCTGTCTGTTACATCTCGTAAATATTTATGAAGCTGTACACTTGAACGTTTAATTTGGATCCTGTCGCAAGTCAATGAATATACAGCTAAAGAAAATTACAACAAACACTTTCTAATCTATGTAACTATATGTAAACCAATTCTGACGACCGATGTGGTGCGGTGGGCGAGTGTCCGCCTGCGACGCAGGAAGTTGCGGGTTCGATTCCCGCCGTGGGATAAATGTTTGTACGATCTGCAAATATTTATTCTCTGCTTAGCTTGGGACTAAATGATGCTGCGTGGATTGTCCAGCATTATTTATTTATTTAATTAATTATAAGAATCTTTGTCCTGACTGACTGGGAAATAGACAACACACAGCCTAAACCACTCGTCGTAGAGACTTAAAATTTTAAGAGTATATTTATCTTAGTATGTAGAAGTGTACTAAGAAAGGAATTCCTGAAATTCAACCCTTAAACGTGTACAGCGAGGGGTTGAAGTTTGTATAAAATAGCTTCACGCGGAACAAGAACACCCGGAATAAGTATTTGCAAGCATTTATCCCAAGGCGGAAATCGAACCCGCAGCTTCTTGCGTCGCAGGCGGACATTCGCCCGCCGCACCATTCCGTCTTCAAAAAGTCGTCAAAATGTATTCCAAATAAGTAATTTTAGGGTTTAAAAACTTAATAATACCTACGAGTATGTATACATTTGAAGTTGACATCTTTAGCCGTTGTCGAGAAGGGTCTTGATATGACAGACTGACGGACAAAACACTGATTCTGTAAAAGCTCCGTTTATTCCTTTTAAGGTAACCCTAAACCCGAAAAATATTTGATGAAAACCCTGATATGTATTTTTATTATGTAAAGATATTGCCCCGTTACATCATGGTACCTGACCTTATTGGTACTTAGTAATAGAATAGTAGTAGAGATCTTAGTAAATGGCTGGTGCGAAGAAGTCCTACTGTCATACCTATTTCTACAGTCATGTATAAAGTTGAACAAGCATAATTCCCACCTGATGTTAAAAGGATCTATAACAAAGCTCTTCCTCGCAGGTTACAAACGTTAGGAACGAGTTTTACGATACACTGCGTTCATTGACATGTCAGAGGTCAATTTTTTCATGCATTTACTGATGGTACAAGTAGATGGACCACCTGATCTTAAGTGGTTACCATCATTTATAATAAATTATCGCCTTGCAAGTTAAGTTCGTTATAAACATGCTTTACAATGTATCATCATGATAAGTCGTGATGATATTTTTTTTTTATTTACAATGTATGCTCTGCGTCTATCAACCTCAGGCATACAAGTCACAAATATTCACACAACGTCTTCTAGCCCCAAACTTATTGTTATAACTAAGTATTAGTTCAAATTAAAAAGAAGCGTTTTGGTTTCAAGATCTCTATTTCTCCTAGAAATATAAGCATAAAATTAGCATAAGACTTCTTTAAGCTGATGATAACGATGATGAAGCGCTTTATTTTCAATCTTCTTCGTCAGTAAGAAAAGCGGGTTAGCAAAAGTATAGCTATATTTTCTTTAAAAGCAATTCTTGAGCTACCCTCAGGGGGTGTGTTTACTGACACAGGTAAAAGCAAACAATTACACGAGCTCTTGCTGTACCGCAAACTTACAATGTTGATTAACAACCCCTTCAGGAAAATAGCCTAGTAGGGATGGGGTAGACTCTGAAAAAACTAATATTTCATAATGGTTTAGCTTTGACATAGGAAGTACAATATACACATCTGATAGATATTGCATTATTTTCGTGCTTACTCATCATTATTGTCAGTATCAGTCGTCTTACCAATTATATTATTACTATCCTGACTAACATGGACAACGGCCATATGTCAGTCAGGATAGTGATACCGATAACACAGCCTAAACGGCTGATCGTATTAATTTGGAATTTTCAGGGTCCCTTGGTTCTTTAGTGTTTGTTTTGGTGCGTAGGAGTGTACTTAGAAATACCCTTATATATCTTCTACAAGAGTACAGCGGAGGTAAACTTTTTTTTAAATATCTTCAGGCTGACAAATTCGCACGCGTTTTTACTAGTAAAAATATATAAATAAAAAAGGTTTTTTCGAACCTAAAAACTGTTTGCTGCGAGTAGACGGTCAAATATTTATCTTAGGTAAACAGTGATTGGGCCCTTGAAGTCCCGAGGGACTAGTGTGGGTCCTACAAAAGTGTTTTTAAAATTTATCAAGGGTCTGCAACGTGTGTGATCCCTCTGGTACTTAAGAGTCCATAGACAACGTGGTCATTGCCATGCGTTCTTTTAATTTTAGTTAAAAAAACAATCGTATTGACAACCGTCACAGCTCAGTTCGTAGTAGCCCTGCCTTTTGCGCTGTAGGTGGTGGGTTCGATCCCCACTGAGAAGAAACATCTGTGTGATGAACATAAAAGTTTATTCTGTGTCTGGGTGTTATAATGTATTCTAAGTATGCAAAAACAACATATAAAAGTATTATTATCAGCCTCCTGGTTCCCATAGTAAAAACAATGCTTAGTTTGGGGCTAGATGATGTTGTTTCAAAATGTCCACAAATATTTATTTATTTAATTATTTTATGAACAATCTTGCAATGTAATGTTATTTCTGATTTCATGATTGAGCTTCTGATAGAACAAGCAGATGGTCTGATGTTAAATATCATCATCTATAGCCAAGCATTGCATCGCAGGTCACGCTTTTTAGAAACGTGCCCTATGGTGCACTACTCTACGCCCATCAACCTGAGGCATGCCTGTAAAGACCCCAGCACGAACACCATTCAATCTGGAACACAGTAACGCTCTTTGGCGGCGGAATATGCTGTTTTTTTTATGCCATAGCAGGCAGACGAGCAGATGGGCCACCTGATGGAAAATGGTCACCGTCGCCCATGGACACCTGCAACACCAGAAGTGATGCCGATGCGCTGCCGACCTTTCAGGAAAAGATCAATCCGTTTCTTAAAGAACTTCATATTATATTTTTCTTATTTTAACTGTATTAAATTTATAATTTCAGTAAAAGCCAGCTGGTCTACTCTTAGAAACGATAAACGTTTCGTATTATCGTTTTATAATACACTGCGGGGTAACTAGGTAGCCATTGTACAGTCAAGTTGTCACTGCCTGATATGTAGCGTATTGTAACTCAAAACGACAATACAAAACTTTGTTTATCGTTTCTAAGAGTAGACCTGAGTTTTTCACTCAAATTAGTAAGATCAATGTAACCTCCCTCAGGTTCTTGTATATCTTAAGCTCCTGTTGCTTGTGTCAAATATGACAGATTTTCTATAAATCAGAAATATAATCAAAAAATCCTGTTACAAGTGTCAGATATGACATATATTAATGTCATATCTGACACTTGTAACAGGATTTTTTTTAAAAAACGCGCAATCAGTGGCCTAGTTTAATTTTGAAAACTAGAGCTTTGAATTTGTGTATGCCAGCCCATCTCTACAAACATTTCTACAAAAGCTTTGAGGAATGAAAGAATTACTCCACTTCCCGTCTTTGTTCTGACTTCTTTGTCTCTTTGACACTGTAGATTACCTTGAATGTAAGTAACTTTGTATAAACTAAAAACCCTAAACTTCATCCACGTAAAGTAATTTTAACACAAACTTTAACCCTCGCTGTACGGGTACAGCGAGTGTTAAAGTTAAACGGGTTTAAGGGTTGAATTTTGGAAATTTCTTTCTTTATACACTTCGACGCTCTTAGACAAACATAGTCTAAAAACTTCAAGTATACAACCAGCAGTTTAGGCTGTTAAATGTAGGTTCTTATGGTAAACATACACTGAACGACAAAGCAGAGGATATCTTATGGACCCACGACAGTATTAGGATCGCGGGAAGGCGGTGGTTGGAAGAGCACAAAATTGTTCTTTCTGGCATCTTATAGGGTATATATGTGGTGAACTTCTTAGCTGTGGATGATGATGATAAAAAGTTATAATAAACTCAGTGAATCGATCTTTGATATTTTTACTCACGATCATTCTAATATTATAAATGCGAATGTTTAGAAAAAATTGCATCACGACTATAATCCATAGGCACGGTAGATATCCCCTCAGATCTGTTAGAAACACGTAGTATTATCTCAAGATTCTTTCAGGATGTCTAATAGGGGTGGTCAGAGATACGTCCAAATATTTCATTTGGTACATACATACCCACATTTGCAGTAGTAAATAAAAAATAGCACAACTAAATCCTTGGTATATAACCCAAGTATCAAGATATTTTATATTCATGCCAAGGGCAAGGGGCAAGCTGCGGGCCAAAACAAATCTAAGCAAAACTTGAGATAGTAATATTGATCTTGCTACTATACTTGACCATAAAATATAAATATGTATGCATGTATGTTCTTACCGTTTGAAAGTACAAGGCCTTTTGTATCCACTCAGGAAATTGGCGTCGGTTGAAGAGATCCTACATCTCCCAAAATAAATTTGAGATGAGATTTGAATTGAAGCTGTGGTTCACTAACCGCGTGTAGATACTTCCTATTTATATTTATACCTCAGTAGTAGTAGAGCTCTTAGTAAAGGGCTCGTCCAGGAAAGTACTACCACCATGCCTATTTCTGCCGCCAAGTTTGTATGTTATGGAATAGTGTGGTTGCCGGTGAAATAACAAGCACGTGAGGTATAACACTTGCATGCCTGAGTTTGGTAGATGCATGACGTGCATTATAGGGCACGTTTCTAACATGCGTGACTTGCAAGTCAATGTACATCAGTAAGTTGTCTTCTTCTAGGCTTGGTCGCGAGAAACTGGCGCTTAGATTCACCTAGATTTAAGACGTTTCAAAATGATCCCTGCGGATTTTACTGAATAAATAAGTCTACTATAAGATATAAGCCTCCCCCATTTGGAGGGGCTTATTATAGTGACCACGATTGGCAGGCAGATTGCTGACCGCAATATTTGTAGTACACAAGAGATGATATCTTGTAACCATCTTTGACTTGAGTTAATCCAATTTTTTTACTAATAATAACAACCCTTGATAAAATTGATAGTAATGTTAATAGGGTTTTGTATATTTTTGCCTCTTTTACCTTTATGCAAATCAGGACAGATTTATGCTGCTGCTAATTTGGGATTTTGCTATTCTGGGATTTGGCTTAACTGTCCTTTTGGTGCAGAGACTACTCCTGATTTGCTCCCTAAGTCCTCTCTACGACATGCTACATCCGATATCCTCTAAAATGGTAATGGCTATTTTTATTTGCAATATCGCAAAGATGCAAGTAGGTATACAAAAATTTATCACTTAAAACCATAAAATTATCCACCACATAAATTCCACATTGTGACTTTTAATTTACAAAATGCGTTGTTAACATTTTCGTGGTGCACCGTGTTCCGCAACGTATGTGAAACTCCGGCTATCTAAAACACGATTACCGTAACTTGACGGCCGTAATTATTGAAATAACATATAGTAGTTAGCTTATAACCAACAAACTATAAAATTACTATTATTAAAATAAAAAATAAATATTTGTGGACATTTTTACACAAAATTGTACAGCTCCAAGCTAAACATTGCTTGCACTACGGGAACCAAATGACTGATAGAATATGTACTTATACTTAACAAACATCACACAAATGTTTGTTCTCGGCGGGGATCGAATTCTCCACCCACAAAAAGCCGGGCTTCTACGAACTGAGGTGTAACGGTTGTCAACAATATAATTTATGCATCGCTTACTCTTACTTACTTACTCGACTGTATTTGCTTACAGCTTGCACCTGTGAGTACGTCAATTGGGGTGGTCAAACGCACCAGATGGATAATCTGCTTGTCCCATCAGCTAGTTGTATAAAAAAAGTGTCATGGTGTACACTTACCTACTATCACGATCTATCTATTTAATCTAGAAATTCTAAAGTGCAATTTTGCTTACGTCCGTCATAGAGCGGACCTATTTTATCCGAACCGACGACTTTAATGAAAGCTGGCGCGTGATATTTTTTGTGGCCTCAGGCTTACGAGCCCTGAAAATACAGTATCAAATAATATAATAAAAGAGCACGGAAATTAGTTGCTTCAATAGAGTCAGAGCTGGATCGAAAATTACCAGCTACAAAACACCTATAGTCTAGTGAAAGCGACCCCATCTTCTGTTCTAAGGTTCAAATCCAGTCAAGCACTATTATTTTCAAAAAAATTGTGCGCTCTCAAATAATCAGGGAAAGCATCGTGAGAAAACTAGATATTATTCTAGCAGCGGTGATGGGTTTGCAACCTGTCACGTAAAAGTTTTTTGGATGCAAAGCATGCACTGCTTTTAGGGCACATCCCTAACAAATATCTCTAGCATAATTTTTTTTCGTCTTGAAACAAAATGATTTCAACTTGAAACAAAATATTACTAAAGCCTAATCTACTATCAAGGGAGTTTTAGGTTTACAAATTGACATAGCTCTTAGAATCAGTATGTTTAAGTTACATTATTTAGTTACATGATAGCAAAAGCCTTATCATTTTGAAAACTTTTCCATAGTTTTTCTGGCTTTTTTCAATAATTATTTGTGCCTGAATAAATGAACAATTTACCTTTAAAATGTCAATTTATGCATTAATTAAGTACTTCATTATACGCTTGTCAATATTCATTAGGGTGGTTTCCATACTGATGTGTTCACTCTGTGGCGTAAAACCACCCGACAGTCACCGATGTCATACAGTAAATAATAATAAAATGAGAACTAGAATAGAATAGAAAGTACTTTATTGCCCACCATAATATAAAATAACAATTTGCAAAACTATATAGGTACAATGGGTCTTATCGCTAAACAGCGATCTCTACCAGACAACCTTTGGATGAAATGAAGTATAAGTAATTTACTATTTAAATGTTTGCTTAAAACTGCTAAAAAAACGTAATATTATAATCTAGTATGTCGCTCGCCGTTACACTCCTTACTCCCTAACAGTAGGTACACGTGAGGACGCATAATTTTGTCAACACTTTGCCTAAACTTCAATTTGCGGGAATTGCATTCTTTGTCAAATGGTTTATGTGACTTTGAAGAACACGCAGGCTTTGTGCAAGTTCCAGTGACAAGGAATAATGGTGTGCAAAAACATTGGGATTTCCTTTATTATGCGACCGTTTTGTCTCTGCAAATTTGATTTCACCACAATAGAGTTATTGTTATACTATTTTACAAAAACATCACATAGAAAACGATTAGAACCAAGCCGTTAGTTCTGTGCCTGTTCTTCAAGGCTTGATCGTGAGGAAGTAGAGCCTAGATTCTAGATTCTGAACCTAGATATCTAAGTGATATTTAAGAGTTCAATCAAGAATATCTTTTTGACTTTGATTTTTTGTGCGTCTGTGGATCTGACTAAAGGTAATAATAATAATGATAATAATGCTGGACAATCTACACAGCATCATCTAGCCCCAAGCTAAGCAGAGCTTGTGTTATGGGTACTAGATGACTGATATACTTAATACAATACATTACATACATAGATATATTTGTTATACATAGAAAATAGCCAGAATATCCGGAATAAACATTTGCAGATCGTACAAACATTTATCCCAAGACGGGAATCAAACCCGCAACCTCCTGCGTCGCAGTCGGACGTTTACCCACCGCACCACGTCGGTTGCCAAAAGGTATTGTAGGTTGATAGTTGTTTTTATAACTTAAACGTCTCAATACATTTATTAAACTCAAAAAAAAAGTGATAAAACACAGCTTGAAATGATATTAGATGCAGTGGAAGGAAAACTGCATTTTACTCTTCTCAGTTCTAACTTAACCTTTAAGGTCCATCTGACCTGTGGTACAGTGGTTATCTAAATACCTGGCACACTTTATTTATATTTCTATGGAAAATAATCTACTTAGAAACATACAAAGGATTGTGTCAAATAAATGAGGCTTTAAATTGGCTTTAAATAGTGTTTGTACTACCCATTCTAGCTTACTTTTTAGTTTAAATATAACTTAAATGTTACTTAGACCGAAGTTTCTTTTTTAAAAAAGCTATTAAAGATGTTGTTGGATGAAACTAGCAACCAAAATGCGAACGTTTACCTTGGACAGAGAATTATTATACCAAAGAGGTAATGTTTCCAGCTATTTGGACACACCGCACGGTCGAATTCTGTTTTCCACCCAACACTTAAAAAGCCAAAATTTTTTGAGTTCAAAATCTGTCATCACTCAATTGTTTCTTATAGTAGTAGTGTTTTATACACTACAATTTTGCTGGTCTTCCATAACGCAGTATAGAGGTACAGTGGTAGTCTATACTAATATTATAAAGAGGAAAGATTTGATTGTTTGTTTGTTTGCATTGAATAGGCTCCGAAACTTTGACGACCGATGTGGCGCAGCGGGCGAATGTCCGCCTGCGACGCAAGAGGCAACTTCTTGCGTCGCAGGCGGACATTCGCCCTTACTACTACTTCTTTGAGTTTATCTGCTATCTATCGTTAGCTGTGACACTGCACTTTTACTTTGAAGTCTTGGTCTTTATTGTAAAAATGCTTTAATGAAGCACCTCCCGGTTAGAAAAACGAATTGAAAGGAGCGTGTTTCAATATTGTCCAATCACAAACTTCATTTTCAATTCACTTATTAAAATATTCTACTAACAAAGTTTTTTGCAAGGTAACAAAGTTTTTTGTCTCTGCTACAGATTGCAATAGAATATTGAATAGTATACGTAGAACATCACCATATTTCGAGTGTATTGGAGTGTAGGTGGCAAGTTTAGAATGCGCAAGTACCAAATCTTCATGAATCTAACATCAGATTTAGTGGTGAAACTATTCATAGTAGATACGAAAGCAGGAAAACAACAGTAGAAGGTAAACAGATATTTATAATAATAATGCTAGATAATCCACACAGTATCATCTAACCCTAAGCTAAGCAGAGCTTGTGTTATTGGTAATAGATGATTGATATACTTCATACAATACATTACATAAATAGATATGTTTTATTATACATAGAAAATACCCAGAAAACCCGGAATAAATGTTTGCAGATCGTACAAACATTTATCCCAAGGCGGGAATCGAACCTGCAACCTCCTGCGTCGCAGGCGGAAATTTGCCCGACGTGCTAGATTTGAAATTTTCAGGGTATATTTTTCTTGGTGGTAAGAGGTGTACGAATTGGTAAGAATTATCGAAGTTAAGCCCCGAAACGGGTATAGCAGGGGTTGGGGTTTCGCTAGTAATATATAAATGTATAAAATAATAGTCACTGTGTTCTACGCCGATGTTCGCGTTCTCACATAAGTCCCTGCCTAAAAAGCAGCGCAGCATTGCACACTTTGAGACAGGGACCCATTTGACCCCAAGCAGCACAAACTTTACTACTAAGCAGGTACCTAGGTTATTTGTAGGCAATTTATTATTGAGGTTAGTGTACTTCAATGTGCACGCCTTGCCGTTCATGTTCACGATTTGTGTAGTTTGTGGATAAATAAACATATTTTTTTTATTTATTTATTTATTTATTTATTGGAAAACCAACAGCTTATACTAGCTAAATAACATTGGGATAGAACCGGAAAGCCAATTACAGGTTTTCACGCATAGAAATTAGTTATGATACAGTTGCTAACTGTGAAAGTCATACGTAAGTGTGATAGTAGTTTTTTTCTCTCTTCTTTCTTTTCTATAACTACAGCTTTATTATGTACGTATTCTGAAAGTCTGCAAGCTTGCGCTACCATTATTCACTCCTGTCTGACGCAAAATGCTCAAGGAACGCATATTTTATTCCTCATTCTATCTCATAGACGTAGTCTCGCGTAGCACGTACGTTATATGTACGTGATGTAACATGTTTTTATATGTTCTAAATTCAAATTTTTAGAACACATTTTTAAAGTTTGCTTTCAGTGTTTGCGATGTTTACCAATTGTTTTGTTTATTGAAAATAGATAGACAAACTCTGTGGTGCGGAGATAAAATAAAAAGAATAATGTTTTATTTTCTTTCATCTTTGGAATCAACATAGCTTTTTAATTTTAATTGTTTTTGTAAGTTTAAATAATAAGTAAATGCGCACTACCCCCAAAAAATGGTATTCCTACTACAACAAGGTTGGCTGGTAGATGATGCTATGTAGCATTAAGTCCACCTATGTACTTTTATTTTAAGTTGTGCAACAAATAATGGTCTATCTATCTATCTATACTTCCCTGGATGAACCGTTCACAAAGAGTTCTACCACACTGCAGATTTGTAATTTACTGAATACAAGAGGTGCTTATGTTTTCCAGGATGTGTTGATAGGTATGTTATACGAGCAATAGGTGTAGTTAAGTGTACTAAAATAAGGAAACCAAAATAAACAGGTAGGCTAGCAAAAGTTTCTGACTTGAAGCTACTGGATTATTTATTAAAACTAAACTGCATCCCAACTTTATTCTCCAAGCGTAGGTTATAATATACCCTCAAATCTCTTAGTACCAAGTAGGTACCTTTCTTTACTAGATTGTTCGAGGATAAATAAAGGTTAGTCAGAGGTACTTCCAGATACTTATACACCCACATAGCCACCTATTTTCCATACAGGTTGTAAGCCCAACCCGCCTTTCCTCACTATGTTTTCCTCCCCGTTTAAAAGCAAAGAATTGTGCGCATCATTTTTTGGATAGATATTTAATTTTATTAGTGCACAAACGGACCTAACTATAGCCTGAATCTCTTTAAGGTAAGAACGAATCGGTATCTTCCAGACCGTCCGGCAGATCTACTCTTAGAAACGATAGACGAAGCTTCGTACTGACGTTTTATAGACCTGCTGTTATATCGTCGACTTCATCATCACTTATCATCAATTGAAATGGTAGGCGGAGCAAATGAGCATACATTTTGTATGGTTTTTTATTCTTTTTAAATCGAGCTTTTGTCATTTGTCATGCGACCGATGTGGCGCGGTGGGCGAATGTCCGCCTACGACGCAGAAGGTTGCGGGTTCGATTCCCGCCTTGGCATAAATGTTTGTACGATCTGCAAATATTTATTCCGGGTGTTCTGGGTATTTATTTATCTGGGATAAAAAATATCTAATTAGGTATGTATTGTATTAAGTGTATCAGTCATCTAGTACCCATAAAACAAGCTCTGCTTAGCTTGGGGCTGGATGATGCTGCGTGGATTGTCCAGCATTATTAATATTATTGGTATTTTGCATGTGACATACTCACTAGCGTCTTAATAGCCTACCTGATGCTAAAGGTACAGGAACATAAACGTGAGATTGGCGCCGTGAGACGAAATAATTCAAGGAACAAGCGTCGCTGGCAGAATCACTGCAAATAAAAATGTAGTGCAGGAGATATCTACATTTTCGTTAGGTAAATAGTATTTTTTAATATTATTAATAGTCATCCGTTTTTTTATGCGACTTGCTAATAGAACAAGCATTAAAGTAAAGTAGACAAAGTTATTTATGACGACCGATGTGGCGCGGCGGGTGAATGTGCGCCTGCGAAGCAGGAGGTTGCGGGTTCGATTCTCGGCTTGGGATAAAGGTTTGTACGACCTGCAAATATTTATTCCGGGTGTTCTGGGTATTTATGTATTAAGTAGTGTGATGTAATGTATTGTATAATTATATCAGTCATCTAGTACCCATAACACAAGCTCTGCTTAGCTTGGGGCTAGATGACGCTGTGTGGTTTGTCCAGCATTATTATTATTAATTTAATTGTATAAATTAAATGTAATTAGAGTAAAAAAAATAAAACAGACTGCTTGACATAGACCTCCGTTTTACGTTTCCAAGGAGAACTATTTTGAGTTTTTTCTATCCACATGTAGTGGTATTTAATTTATTAGCTCCTGCACTATTAAGCCCCATCTCACACATGAACCACATACAATTTTCTTAGGTTATGAAACCTGGCGGGCAACAACACGACCCAGGTACCTACCTATACTGCAACTTGTTTTGAGGAAATACTTATTATATGTATAATAGGTACTTGTAGCAAGTTTTTTTTTGTATACGCTCACGCAAAAGGACTTGGCACAGTGTGGTGCCGCCTACCCTACCTTTTCCATTGTTTTATTAATTGTGCTTTGTGATGGAAAACAATGTTACATAACATGAGGTAGGCTATCTGTGTCTTCACATTTTCCTATAAAAATACCTTGGTAACAATGATGCTTGAACTAAGAAGTATGACCTAATTATTCTTAAAAATTCTTTGTTACATACTAGATTTATACAGTGTCAACTTTTCAGCAGAAGGTACCCTTATTTATAAAACGCTGCAGGGCGTGGAACGTTTGTTTAGGTTTTCTGTCTTACCTTAACCATAGTAAATTAGATTGGCATCTTACTGGAGCTTCATTATTCACATTATTTACATCATCATACAAAACAACGGTGGGAACCAAGCTGCTTTTCTTACCTGTTCTTCTAAGCTTAATCGTGAGGAACTGGCTCTTTGATTCTCCTAGATTTAAGATGTTACAAGATGATTCCTGTGGATATTACTGAATAAATGCTTTTTGACTTTGGCTTTGGCGTATTTTATATGGAGGGTGAAATCCAGTTCAGTGAACTTCTCTCAGTGATGATGGTGAGCTTTGCCCAGTACTAGCACCATCCTCTCAGACTAAAAAGAAAACTTCAGTATTTAGTATCATTTTCTTGCCCTTATCCCACTTCATGTGGAGTCAGCACTGTCTTCTCTGCAGCCACTTATTTCTTACTCATATCATCTTTCACACAATCCTTCCATCATTTTTTGGAATCTTACATCTACCAACACTCTTCTCGTTAAAAATATATCGCAAAATTATGCGATATTTTATTACCAACACGTGTTATGGCATCTTATGAAATCCGGCCATAGTCAAACACCCATTATTAACTAAACAATCGCAATGGGCACTTAAGGGCTCTCACCAAGTTCTTGGCACATTCGTATAAACTATAAAAGTGTTTGTCGGAGAAAAGTTACGAAGATGCCTGTCATAAATATTTCTATTTCCGCTGTAATGTGTGTCATAAATGTGTCAAAACAATATAAGAGTAAGATGTTTTTTGCCAGGATATACTCATCAAGATTCCGATTCTGAATATTAATATGGTGTCAAAAACACCTAGCAGCTTATTGTGTTCCGGATTGGTGTACCTAGGTGCCGGTGATGTTACAGGTACGTGAAGCTTAACACCTGTATGCCTCAGGTGGACTCTTAGCAGTGGATCGTAGAGCACGCTCCTAATAAGCGACCAGCAAGGCAATGCCTTGTTATAGGTCATAGTAACCACTTGACATCAAGAGGGCCATCTGCTTGTCCCATCAGCAAATCATAAAAAAGGGGGCCAAAAATAAATGCCATTTGTGAAATTTACTTTCTTATCAGTAGGGAAATTTTAGAACATGCGTTGGTTTGAAATCGATTTTACGCTGGCCCAGTAAAATAAATCTGAATTGTCATTATATGAAACATGAATCATAAAAAACAGCCGCACGACTTTATTTCTCAGACACTATAGGTATCCAAGATCGTAAGGTTGTAAACTCATTGTCGCTAATTGCTCCTTCACTGTTTGTGAACACTGGCTTTTTGAAACAGAGACACAAACAAAGAAATCCATTAGTGCACGACAGGATTTGAAACTACGACCCCAGATACGCTTATCAAAACGCTGGTCGCTCCCACTATACCACCAGAGTTCCAAATTGGAAGATTATTTTGAATACTAAGTCATGTTAGGTATATGGAGCAACACATTTTCGAGCGTGTGACGTTGAAATCTAAGGTCTAGAAAACAGTGAGTGAAAGGAAGCGGGTACATATTCGGCGATGCAAACAGATGGTCCACCTGATGTTTTGTGGTAACCCATAAGCAGCATCACCTGAGTACTAAACACTGAGACTGCGGTCACCAATCCACCTACCAAGCGTGGTCACTTTGACAGCCTCTCCCCTCTATCCTCGGTTCCAATATTTAAAAGCATCCATTGGAATAACAAAGAATCATCGCTTTTTTAATAAGCCTTCATCTCATTGGTTTATGTCACAGTGACAGGTAACACTGGCCAATAGAGTGACAGTTTATAACAGGCAACTACGCCCTACCGTGAGCTCTAATAGTACGGTTGCAAACTGTCAAAAACGATGCCAAACTTGTCGTTGCTGCCAATGCTTGACAGAGTTTTAGTTATTTGTGTACTAGAAGACTATATTTTTGTAACATAAACGTTTAGTAGCGACAAATCCATTATTCGGGTCTGTTTGGGCCTATCCGGGCCTGTTTGGACTAAGCTCGTTGATGACAAATCTAGCTATTCAGCTCAGGGTTAACTTTCTGTAGTATTACTGCCATCAGTAATACTAAGCGTCCATACTCCTGTAGAATATTAGAATCGGGAAAAAATCGCGTCCGGCTCCGCTCAGTCACCGTGAACAGCCGACACCAATCTTTACCATCTTCAAAGGCTATCGCTTCACAGATTTGAACACTACAGAGAGTGAAATGTTTCTTAATTTATTTTGGGTTTTATAAAAGGTTCGGTAAGTCAAAGAAGAGAATTAATTCATGAATATTGTATAATTTTTCTGTTATTTTAGGTAGGTAAGTAAATTTGTAACTAAGTCAAGGATCCAAGGCAAAGTTTGTTCAAATCAGTAATTTATCATTTCGTGAATTAAATGACATTATTATTAATTGACAGGAATATGTTTTTTTTTACGCTACTGCTGGTCTCACTCAAATCAGTAATTCAACAAGATTATTATTCCGTATTTTCCTTCCTGTATGATTTTTGTATTCGACTGATAAAACAAGCAGATGACCCACCCAATCTTAAGTGTTCCCAAGAGTTTCCGGTTCGACCATTATTTTTTCGTGTTTTCAGCATGAATAGCGACAGTTCATAATAAAATATGCATAAGTACCTAATTAAATGCGTAAATTGGACAAAACACTAAAAACAGCAATCTAAGGGAAATGGCGATCATCTGACCGGTGCGTTGACCGAGCGGCCGCCAACCGCCGCGTGGTTGTTGATCGCTGTACGAAATACATCGCTGGTTGGTAAATAGGAGTTTCAGCAAAATAATTGTATCTATTTAACTATTGAATGTTGACTGTCAGCCAAGTAGTATCTATAAGACCTTATTGTAGGTAACATTACACGTTCCTGTAATATTCGGAAGTGTGAAGAATACCCGGTATACACGTACTTAGTCATTTTTTATCACAGTAGATAAGTCTCTTTCCTACCAATTTCTACCATAAACGTGCAGTTTTACGATGATAATAAGGAACCAACATCGCGAAGACCATAGCTCGTTGGGACCAGATGGCAGCACATAAAACATAACTTAGCTGACGGAATTTTGCATATTTATGTTACGCTTGCATTTTGAGATTAAAAAAGAGGTTTTATAACTTGGAAAACTATTTTTAGAGTATTCTAAGGATATAAAATATAATTATTTAGTTATTAATAAAGGAATAACATAATGAATATTTTTAACCCAAGTTCTACATATATATTAGAGTTTGAAACTTTTGAGCCTGATTTACAATACATATATAAGGGCAAAAAAACGAGTTACTGATATACGAAATTTTCACTGTGATTATAATAATATAAAAAACCAAACAACCTTTGCGCAGAAAGAAAATAGCTAGAATTAACGGCGATAATAATGCTCTGTTTAAAAATGCCTCTGACTACCTCGCTTAGGCATCTTAAAGATCTTGAATATGGCAATATGTACCGAAATATCAGGATGCCTACCATGCTTGAAGATAATAGTCATGTTTTGTCAAATTTTCTCGGATCTTCTGTCAACTTGCATAAAGTTATGAGATTTTGTAAGAAGACCCCTGTCAGAAAAGTGGTGATTTCTCATGGGGTTGTATCCGAGGCCCAGAAGATAAGTCTCTGAGTTATGAAGTTAGCTCCTTGACCGGCTGACCCAGTTTCAGTACGCATCATGGGCCCTGATTGATCACCATTGGTTATTGGGAACTATACTTTATGTGAAAATGATAGCTGTACCCAATTTCTACCGCCAAGTAAAATTGCTGTAATTTGGTTTGAAGAGAGTAAAACTCAAAGCAAGCATTTTTTTACATTTGCATTTGAGGCATGTTAGTACTCCGTAGACGTAATTATATAAATAAATAAATAACGTTGGACAATCCACACAGCATCATCTAGCCCCAAGCTAAGCAGAGCTTGTGTTATGGGTACTAGATGACTGATATACATAATACAATACATTACGTACATAGATATTTTTTTATGCATAGTAAATACCCAGAACACCCGAAATAAATATTTGCAGATCGTACAAACATTTATCCCAAGGCGGGAATCGAACCTGCAACCTCCTGCGTCGCAGGCGGACATTCGCCCGCCGCGCCACATCGGTCGTCAGTATACGTCGTACATTACATAGGTACACTTGAATGTACCTAATTTGGCGGTGTAAGTTTATCAAAATGATTCCAACGATTAATAACCTTATCGTCATCAAAACAGACTTATGGTAATTCTTTTTAGTATTTGTCAAAGTTGCGTGCTCTGTCCGATAAAGTTTGCAAACATGGTCACTGGCAAGGCCACAACGCATGGTCACGCTAACTTTAGTTGGGCTGTGTGTGTTTCCATTGTTTTATCCGATATCAAAATTATGGATAAAAATTAGTAGGTATCTGCATAGTATACCAATTATAAACATCTTTGTCCTTTCTGCCTGACATATAGAAAACTCACAGCCTAATCTACTTTTCAGACAATTCAATAATCGTAGGGATTTAAAGAAATATTGAATTTGGCGTGTAGTAAGATGGAAATTCCTAAAATTCAAATTTTATAGAAGCTAAAGCGGGAATTATATAAAAAAAATACGGTTTTACCGTTTAAACAGCATTTATAACATTTGTCAATATAAATACACCTGGTAAGTATATTTTTTTGGTATAAAAACTTTGCTATAAGTAAGCCTAAAAAACTATGATTATGGCAAATATCGTAGCATGAATTTGCAGAGTTACGTAGTATAGTGAGCACAAACACTCGCGCTCATACAGTTAGAATGTTTGTACGAAAAGTTGAAAGCTATTTAACGGATGATTGGAAGTTTAATCGTATTTTAAAGTTGGGATGGCATTTCGTTTTATACCGGTCCAGGTTGAACGCAAAGAGTAAAACAGGCATAAAACATCGCAAAATACTTTAAAAATTAAAAAAATTACAGCATTATTAAACCTTTTTAGATGACGTGTTTCTGTTTTAAGTCTTTTGATGACAATGGTACAGTCAGCTGCACTAGTATGCATACAATTTGTAATTTTCAAAACGATATCAAAACCATTGCAAAAACTCAAAAATCATGAAATTAATTTGATAAGTTCACTTACTACTTTTTGAGTTTTTGCCTTGTTAATACTAATTGTAACGCCGTAAAACCTTTCTGTAAGTTACGAATTGTATACATTCTAGTGCTGACTGTACATAAAAAAATAAAATGTAGGTATAACAGAAATTGAAAAACCTTTAACGCCATCTGGAGGCGAGTAGCAGCACTACACCTAAAATAAGTAGAACCAACCTATTTTCTGGAGTTCTGAAAAGGTTGCACGCTGTGTCTTACACCGATAGGTTCTACGAAAAAGGTTTTCTTACACTAGCAAGGTGAAGAGGTTTTACCAAGTAGGTTTTGTCTCACCGTTGCTTACGGCATAAGATAGATGGCGCTTATATAAATTAATTTGAGTTTATAATATTTGCGAACCGATCCGTGATATTTCATTTCAGAGGGGTAGTTGCTAAGTTAGAGCTCTTTAAGAAAGCTTATCTAGGGAAGTGCTACCACTGAACTATTTTCTAACACCTAACAGTGATGCTCGTATTGCTATGTTCCGACTTAACAAGAACGCAGTTTAATGACATTTGTAGAGCACCTTGGTGGACGTGCCCTTTTATGTAATCGTATCTGTTCTTATAAAAGAACACACTGAAAATAGCGGGAAAAATATTATTTGTGTTTTTTTTATACTTTATGTAGATAATTATTAAAGAATCATGATATTTTATTATTCGTAGTTAAGTACAAGGATTTTGTCTTGAAGATTGCTACCAAAACAGCTGGGTACACTTAGCCTTATTTATTTTGCCAAAACAGCATTATGCTGACTCAAGGTTAAACGGTACCTATATAACATCTGTTAAAGTAGTAACACTGACTACTTGACTCGTATCGTTTTTAGCGATAAGACCGCCCATGGTTTTAGTAGTTATTTAATTGATCGTATGTAAAAGGTGTAAAATGATGTGAAAGGTATAAGATGTATCTGCAATAGACGTAAAAGACCAATGATGATGATGATGATTGTTATAATATATCTATTTATTTGTAGTACGGTACAATAGACAATTTGTTTATATTTGTTTTTTTTTCTGTTAATTAAGCTCCGATACTTCAACGAGTAAAAGTCTAATAGAAAGAATGAAAGAAGAATGTTACAAAGCGCACTAGAGCACTATTGGTGTAGTGGGAGCGATCTCGCCTTTTGATCCTAAGGTCACGAGTCCGAATCCAACCGTGCACCAATGGATTTTTCTATTTGAAAAATGTAAAAGCGCAACGCCAGTAAACGGTGATGGAAAACGTGAGGAAACCAGTTAGTATTCTAGCAGCGGCGATGGGCTTACAACCTGTCACGTATGAATTACTAACTACTGCAAAATGTGGGTATGCGCCAAACAAAATATTTCATTTCATTTCTTTTTTTTTAATCTATTTCATTTCATTTATTTGCAAAAAAATATGGTAGTAGGTATAAGTACATTGATGTCACAAGTATTTTAGTTCCACATATTTTTACCAACTAATTTAGACGTACCTCTGACAAGTTTAGTAGTAGTAGAGCTCTTTGTGAAGGGCTCGTCCGGGGCAGTACTACCACCATGCTTATTTCTGCCGCCAAGCAGCTTGCTGTGTTCCGGTTTGAAGGGTGTGGGTGCCGGTGAAATTACAGGCATATGAGGCTTTACACCTGCATGCCTCAGGTTGATGGACGCTGAGTAGTGCATCGTAGGTGACGTTCCTAACGAGCGTGACCTACGAGGCAATGCTTTGTTATAGGTGATGGTAACCACTTAACATCAGGTGGGCCATCTGCTTGTTTCATCAGCAAGTTGTATAAAAAAAACCCTTTTGACATCCTCAAAGAATCTTGATGTGGTGCTACTTGGTACTCCCTAAGAGATCTGAGGTGATATCTACCGTGAAGGGGGGTTAAAGTCGCTATGAATGTTTCTGTTTTTACAGCGCAAGTAAAGCCACGTGCGGAAGTTATTTCAAATAATAAAAGTTACCGATAAAATATTTTTCTCGAAGCTTTTAAAAGTTCTGGGGATGATCCGAAAATCTTGAATTAGAATGAAACACAATTAAACTTTGCTAATTACGGATTGAAAGAAGCTTTAGTTTTCTTACATTGATTTTTCGTTTTCAAAGGTTCGTACAGTTAATAAACTTTACAAGTTTACTAAGTAAGTTTACTGAGTACCAAAGTCAAAGGCACAGTAAAATAACAAATAATTACTTTAAAACTACTGGCTTAAATTATTTCATAAAAAAATATTATGGTAATAGTCTTTCGCCACGGTGGTCTTCGCAGCGAATATTTTAAATTTTGTTGACATTTTCACCCCTAATTCCGCTCAATACTCAATATATTTGTTACATAGTTCTTACGTTACTTCTCTCAAATATTAGGGGGATATGTCTAGCAGTAGACTTATGTAGGTTGACGACACAGAATAATAAATAATAATAAATTAATAAATATTTGTGGACATTTTTGCACAACATCATATGGCCCCAAACTAAAGCTTGTACCAGAAACCAGATGACTGATAAAATACTTAAATACTTTTTAAAAATTTTAAAATCCCTTGCTGAATATTAATTATAAACCATATCATTATGACTACCCCAAAAAAAACTATTCCTACTACCCAAGGCTAGCTGGTAGATAATGCTATGTAGCATTAAGTTCACCTATGTACTTTTATTTTAAGTTGTGCAATAAAAAAAATTCTACCTATTTATCTATCTATCTTTCTTATACTAAAAACCGCTAAAATGTAAGCTTCCGTTTTGAGGTACGGGGTCACAAATAATAGTGAGACAGCCGGAAAAGCATCCAAAGCCTCATTCCCCGCATAAGTCTTAGTCAAGGGTTGGTTCCAAACTTCCGTAAAATAATCAAAGAGAAAGATATGTTATCCATATTTTTTTTCCCCCATACGACCGTGCAGTGAGGAATACAACGCAAGAATGAACACGGAAAATACGAGTTCACGATAGAAGAACGACTCAAGTGCGTTTATAGTAACAATTCTACTCAAATAACTTTTATAAATTTAATAAATTTTGTCTATATTTAAGTGATAGTAAAGCTCTTTGAGAAAGAGTTCATTCTCCCGTACGTAAAAATTATTGAGACCACGCATTGTATGGGTACCGGTACAATCGCAGGAATATGAGACATTTTCACCCAACACTACAAAAAAACAGAGCACAAATCCTTGTTATTTCCACGGTTGAGTTAATTCAATCGTTATAAGTAGAAGTAACTTCTCAACATCTGGTAGGCCATCTCAAAAACAGAACAGGACAGGCTATCAATATTTTAAGCCTCTACTACATCGATCTCATTTAAACTAAACAGCCTCAGCCCGGAAGTTCAACCTATCATATTAGCACCTGCACTTAAACACTTTCCAGACACTCCGACTAAATTACCCCTTGTCCGCGAATACCCTCCCCGAGGTGTCTTTACGACTACCCTCTGTGGGGGTAATTGATAATGAAACCCAAGAATGAAACAGAGAGGAACAAAGCGCAAATAAGGATACTTTATGAAATTAATTAGGGTGTAAAGTTACCTTTATAACCGTAATTACCATTTTAGCGATACTGAGGAGAATTTAAAATCGTCTCTGTGATTTTAATGAACATAATCGGATTATTATTGGTTTTACAGTGTTGGAAACATTCATTAAGCTAGCGAGCAAAGCGTCTTAGTTTCGAGTTTAACCAAAAAATGCTTTTGTTCTGTCTGTCTGTCTGTTTTCGCCAGCAAGATGCATTTCTCAACAAAACTGAAATTTGATTTCAATCAAATCTGAGAGGCATAGTAGGATTTCATTACAACACGTTGACAAGGAGTAGGACAAGGCGTTGCGAAAAAAAACCAAACGTTATACATACTATGACGACCGATGTGGCGCGGCGGGCGAATGTCCGTCTGAGACGCAGGAGTTTGCGGGTTCGATTCCCGCCTTGGGATAAATGTTTGTACGATCTGGCGATACGCAGGCATTGTAGATATCCCCTCAAACCTTTTAGGGTCTACCAAGTGACACCAAGATTTTTTGAGGTTGTCTAAGGGGTTAGTCAGAGGTAGGTACATCTAAATATTAAAGGCACACTGTCCACATTTTGTACATTAGAGCTTTTATTAAAGTATGATATAAATAAATAAACATTTTGTGAATATATACCATCAACTAGCCCCAAACTGAGCATAGTTTGTACTATAGGAACCAGATGACTGATAGAATATTTATGTATATTTTTTTTGTTAATACATACAAAGAATACAATACATACCGAATACAAAATATAAGTTTATGTAAAAAGTATGTAAGATATATATTCTAAACTTATAAAAAAAAACACATTATAGCATTATGTATGTTATAATGTGTGTACTGAAAGAAGGAAAAACAATTATTTGTTCTGGTTTGTCCATTTGCGTGCACCAGCGTTTGTTTAGGGTACAATAAATATCCCGTTCTCGTATCAAGGGTATAATGCGTAAAAGAAAACATCGTGCCTATAATTAAATTAGCTAAAATTCTAGCGGAGATGAGATTGCGAACTGTCACGTTTGAAATGTAAACCACCACGATGTCAAATGTAATTTGGACATACCCCTGACTATCCCCTAACACATCCTCAAAAGATCTTGGATGGTAGGTAGGTACTAAGAGATCTGAAGATAGTCTACCATGCCTAGAGATTACAACTGTGAGCTTTTCTAAAATCCATTAATTCTTTATTCATGAAATGTAAGTAATACAAATGAATTCAGATATTTTAATTTCCATGAGACTTAGATGAAAGCAGTGAGTAAATAATTCTCTTTCGGTAGCTGTGCTCACCAGATGGCGCCACTGTCCGTGGAGTACATACTGCACTATAATCTGTGGCTTAGCGTGATAATCTGGACCAGCTGCTACGGATCTTGCGAACGTTGGAAATTCACTATTTCTACATGGAATTTGTTAAATGGAAGCGTTGAATTTTCCGGCATGGTAGTTACTCATTACTAAGGGGCTACCGTCAACTCGGTTGTTTGCTCGATAGTTGATTGATTAATAACCCGTACCGTAAGCTACCAATTGTCATGTATTAGAGGGGTCACTGTACAGAAATTTTCCGACTTCTATAATGTTTTGATGTGTTCATACAACATTGTACTATGAAACCCAATGAAACCCGAGCAGACTTGAACAAGCCCGAACATACCCGAGCAATGAATACAAGGGCACCTTCGTAAAAATCTGAAAGTCGCTGCTAAAAGCTCGTGCTACGTAATTATTGTCTTATTGTAAAAAAAACTAAAACGATCATAGCTGTCGAGCACGAAAGTTTTTTTTTTTTTGTGGCATCTGTCCGTCTTGCGGACAATTCTGCCAATGTCAAGTGAGTTGAATAAATTCTTTTTAGTCAAGTCGAGTCGGTAAAAAAAGTAAAGTCAGCCGTCATCGGTTTTGAAGAAAAAGATGGCGGTGTCGTTTTGACAGTTTGCAGCCGTGCTATTATTATGAATTAATTATTAAGTTAATTATTAAGTACACCTCTAAGTACTAAGACGAATATACCCTGAAAATTTCAAGTCTAAGACCAGTGGTTTAAGCTGTGCGTTGTCTAATGTTAGTCAGTCAGTCAATCAGTCAGGACAAAGTCATCGTAGGGCACGTTTATGAAGGAACTTGACCTACAAGGAAATTACATATTGACCGTGACCTCTGATTACCCCTCATCCCACATATTAAAAGAAAGTGAGTCAAAGTCATCACAGTCCTCAAATAATTGTGAGTTTACTTAGTAGTACAACTTGGTATTAAAAGATTCTAAGGAGTATCTACCATAGCTGGGGATTAAACTCAACTCTCAGATGAGTAAATTCCTCGTTCCCTCATTCCTTAAAAATATGTTCTATAGTTTTTTAAGGAATAATAAGATTTCCCAACTCGACGTCCGCCGTTAGTAAATCCTATTATGGAGTCACACAACCGGAAATTTCGTTTCTTCGAACTTGCTTAAGGGATGAACTGCAACCTACTAGATAATACATCGAAATTATATTCTGTTGGGGTATTATTTGGTAAATTCTGCAATATTAAGATCATGTTTTGCATTTTTTATACAACTTTCTGATAGAACAAGCATAGTTAACTAATATAAAGAAATAAATATTGACACACATTCACCAACGCCATCTAGCCCCAAATAGCTAGCGATGCCTAGATTTATTGCTCGACAGCTATGATTGTTTATTTTTTTTTTACTAAAAGACAATTTATAACACGAAATTTCAGCAACAGCTTCCGAATTTGTGCGAAACCCTCATGACCATTGTTCGGGTATGTTCGGGCCTGTTCGAGTCTGTTCGGGTCTCATAATACAATGAATTTGTATTTCGAATGCATTAAAACAATTATAGAAATTGGTAAGCCGTACCGCGACCCTCTTAATACTCATTTGAAGGCCGGTACGGGTAAACTACCAAGCGTAGCCGTAGCGTAGCGTTTACTCTCCCGTATAGATTCCTACACTAGCATTATAGGTAGGTAGATATATAATGTAAGATGGGTTAGGAGACAGCTCTTGAACCTGTTACTCCAACCGCAAGGAATTTCTCAAATAGTTGCGGCCATATGCTCGTGACAAATATTTCAGATATTCTATCCTACATAATCTGATGTTGGAGAGAATTATTATTACTAAAATGAAATTAAATTAAATACATTTATTTAACACACACAAAACAGAGCAAAACATACATATAAACGTATAACAGAACAAAGAACAGAGAAACGTAAAGAAAGTAAACAGAAATAGGAGGCACAAATAAACCAAAAGTAGGTTTATACCTAGGTAAGTAGTGTGATAAAAAGCGAAACAAATACAAAAAGGTTGTGCCAGTTAGTCGTGCTCTGTGCCTCGTGTGGTAAAATTGGCACTGAAATGTGACATGCGGCAGCGCTGGTTTTCATTACTGATAGATTTATTTACAAAGAAAATTACAACTACTACAGATATTTATAATTAGTATGTACAAAATACATATGAAACAGTTGAGCTATCTACAGACCGTTGCAAACGATCTAAAGGTAGCTCAACTGATCCAGATCATTGCCAATCGGAAGCGTACAAATTACTAGTATACCATACAATAATGTTTTGTTTACCTTCACACTCTTGGTGTTTTCTACGAGAAGGACCCTTACTGTGAGTTTTTATGTTGCGGTTGCAAACTGTTCAAAAATTACGCCAAAACGATTGCAACGCCAATTTCGGCTTGAGTAACGAATTCCGTATTTGTACGGAGAAGTCCTCGTATCTATTGTCCGGGTTTCAGACTGAGCTCATGATACAGGTTAGACATCTAGAATTAGGTATACAAACTATCGCACACACGGTTACCCCTCAAGCGCATGGCTTTATAACAGAATAAATAACAAGATAATATTCAGACAAGTTTTAACTTTTAATTTCTGGTACTACGTTTGTACGGACGTTCATACTCTGCCGACCCCTTCGGACACAAGCCTTAAAATAATGTTTTGTGCCATTCAAAAGCAACGTTGGTTTGGGAAACTTTTAAACTAAACAAACAAACAACATCTCTATTTCCGACAAAATTCAACTAAAACATTATCAGCATGCCACTTTAGATCAGACTACCCACCTAATGTGGACTTTCAGCCATGCAATTCTACTCATTTTCAATTCTAACTTATTGCAGTAAGGTTTATTTTCACGTGTCATTTTTCAGATCTTCAGGTTTGATGGCTGCAATTTCGTGCTTTAATGCACTTTCGGGCGGTCTAGTTGTAAGAAGTTTCAAATGTTTTGTGGTAGTAGTTAGTGTGGTGACGGTAAGTAGACGGTGGTTTTATTACAAGTGCTCTACCAACCTTCCACTAATGCACGAGTGCAGTACTATTTTTATTTAATTTTTTGGGGTTCGTGTTCTGGATACGTGGTAGGTACGTAACATGGGATAGCAGAAAGTAAAAGTCAAAGTCAAAAAGCATTTTTTCAGTAAAATCCGCAGGGATCATCTTGAAACGTCTTAAATCTAGCTGAATCTAAGCGCTAGTTCCTCGCAACCAAGCCTAGAAGAACCGGCAAGAAACTTACGGCTTGGTTCCTACCGTTTTTTTGTATGACGTTAAGACCAAAATGATAGTGTGAATCAGAACTTAGGTTATTGACCCAGCGAGCAAAGCATCTAAATTTCGAGATTGACGAGACAAAAAATGCTTTTGTCCGTCTGTCTGTTTTCGCCTGCAGGTTGCATTTTTCAACCGATTTTGACAAAAATTAGCTCACAAATCCATTTGTTTAAATTTTTAGTTGTTCATGATTTTTGATAAGGCGAGAAGTACGAAGGAAAAGAGGGAAATTTATCGATGGATTTTAATCAAAGTTGAGAGGCTCCACTCAACTCAGAGAGGAAAAGGGGGTAGGAAGTTTGCTGTAGCGTTATACGGACAGATTTTATTTTTAGGAAAGGGGAAAATGCTGTTTATTTCTTGATTACAAGAGCTCGCAAGGTGTACTGCTCTCATAAAACGACTTGTTTTTATAGTCTTAGCAGTAGTAGATCAGAGTAGTTTCAGTAGTAGAGCTCCTGGTGCAGAGCTCGTATAGGTAAGTAGTACCAAGATACTTATTTCTGCTGTCAAACAGCGTTACTGTACTTTGGTTGAGAGAGTGTGGGTGCTGGTGTAATTACAGCAACATGAGGCTTAACACCTGTATGCCTCTGGTTGATGGACGCAAGGTACTGCATCGTAGGATACATTCTTGGGGGCAGAAATGATATGGTGATATAGCATTTCTCCAGACAAGCCCTTCACTGAGAGACTTACTAATAAAATTACTATAACCTAGTTTAGCTATCAAGATATAACGAGATTATAACACTAGATAAGTTAGAAGAACAGTGAAGGAAAATATCTCCAGTATTTATTAAATTTATTTATTTAAACTAAAGAAGGTAAATACTTCTAAAGGTTTTAAGATAAAACATGTATAAAAAGCCGAAAGCATCTTCTTCAAGCATCGTGTTTATAGCTATCTTTGCCCAAAGAGATCTACTTACTTTTTAAACATCATTCACATGAGCTAAGTTACTTGCCTAAGAACTGTCTCTTGCTGTCTATTGTTTCACTTATGAGTCTTGGGCAGGGTACTTGTTGGTAAGCAGGAAGCTTAGAAATTCCTTTCTTAGTACACTTCTATGCAGCAAGGCAAATATAATCTGAAAATTTCATAGTGGTTGATCAGTGATTTTGACTGTGTGTTGTTTACATATCAGTCAAGACTAAAATACTAACAAGTGGTTATGATTGACGTTTCTAAGTCATTAAGCGCTTTGATCGCATAAATTTAGCTAAAATTTAAATATCAATAATGTTGATAATGGTAGATATTTCATATAGCACTGTCTAGTTCCAAGCTTAGTACAGTATGCGCTATGCAAACTAAACAACACGTATAAATTAAATAACACACAATTAAAATAAACATCGATCCGAAGAAAAACGATCTCATTCATCCGTTCCATTTTTAAAACGAAGCAGAACTTTATTTCAAAGTCATAAACCCGTCCCGCCTTGTATAACGAACACACGTTTCTGCCAGTAACTTGCGAGCGAATGATTGAAACTCAATCAAGCGCACTGACCCTTCCACTCGGCCGCTCTAAACGAGGCATTCCTTTTATTCCATCCTAAAAAGGCGGTTACGTGACGCTTCTGACTTAAAACAGGTGTAATGAAACCCACATTAACATCTAAGAGTACCTGGATTACAAATAAGTGAAAAGATTTTCGTAAACCTACTTCTAAAGTCAGCCATCTTGGATGCTTTTAAAATTTTAAACTAAGCTAGTCATAAAGTATTTAATTTAGATGAATAAGTTTTGTTTTAGGGTTTATCATCACCTAAGCACAAGTTCGTTAGTGTTTTAATGTGTACGGTGCTTAAAACTAATGTATACATAAAACTAACCGATTTTTTCGCAGATTCTAAGAAGAGTACTCAAAGGTCTATCCAAATATTACATTTGGCAAGATAGTATGTACACACATTTTTCAGTAGTTGGTATTCCGCATACGACAGTTCCGAGCTGATCACCGCTGCTAAAAACTGGTTTTCTTACCATGTTTTTCTTCACCGATTGAGAGTAATGCTCGACTGGATTCGACGCGATGATCTTAGAATCAGAAGGCCGGAGTCGTTTCCAATGCAAGATCAGTGCCGTTTATTATTATTGTGGTAAATAAATATATCCTTCTAATAGTATAAACGTGAAAGTTTGTAAGTATGGATGGATGGATGTTTGTTACTCTTTCACGCTCTAACCAGTGGACCGATTTGGATGAAATTTGGAATAAATATAGATTGTAACCTGGATTAACATATAAGCATTTTTATCCCAAAAAAAAACGGGAACGGAAAAAAACTGCCACGCGGGCGAAGCTGCGAGCGGCCGCTAGTAAATAAATATTAGTGTACAGGTTTTTCTCTATACGAAGAATATTTAAAAAATATAGCCACTTTAGCGATAAGACCACCTTACTGTGAGTTTGTATACTCGTACTCCTTCTCTGTGATATTACTCTCTGCAAGTTGTAAATTGCACATCATTGAGTTTTTATTCATTCTATTCACAAGGAAATCCTGCTTTCAAATTATAAACATATCCACCCCTTTTAACATAATCTGGACTGTAGGTAGGGGAAGGTTTTACATATTTGCGGAGGCAGCTATCCCTTAAGGGTTGTGTACTAGGAATGTGTACGGTACACATTCCTAGTACACAACCCTTAAGGGCAATTTATGAGCATGCTATTATGTAAAATATTATGTCGGCTATGTTGCGATATCAAAAGGATTATGTAAATGGATTTCAAAGACATCAAATTTGGTTCTGAATAAACATTGTTGTTAATCTACTCTTCCTTAAATAGAAACAAATAGATATAACTTTAAAGATTTCAGAAATAATATCTCTTAATCTTCAGATCTCTTAGTACAAAGTTACTAGTGGTTCTTCGAGGGTATCTAAGTGGGGTATTAATGTATTACATTTGGTATAAACCCACATTTTGCAGAGTTGGTATTCAATACGTGACAGGTTAAAAGCCTATCGACGCTGCTGGAATACTAACTGGTTTCTTCACGATGTTTTCCTTTGTCGTTTGATAGCACTGGAATGTGTGCAACATACCTTTATCAGACCAAAAAATTCATTGATGCACGACTGGATTCAAAACCACAACCTCAGGATCAGAAGGTGGGATCACTCCCACTAGGCAGAGTAGACAAGATAAAATAAAATAAATAAATAATATAAATATACCACTAGTGCTTTCTTACCTCCAACTTGAATATGCTGAATAACTTAGTTTACAAACTATAAAATCAAAGTATTGTAAAAAATTTAGCCTTTAAAATGTGTTTTGAATTTATTAGCTTTCTGTGTAGCTGTAAGTTTTCTTAAAATTATAAAATAAAATAATTATTGTCTTGTTGCCAAAATACGATTTCTATAAAAAAACTCAAGTTTGACATGATTCCAAACCATATTTTTTTAGCATCTCACATGTCAGCACGGTCTACAGAGCCCAGACAGAATTATATTGACCGTAAAATTAAAAATACCTTCATTGTTCTCATAAAGAAAACGATATTTATTGTTGTAGGTACAAACTGTTTAACCTCTCCTATTTTTAAATTCACTGTTCTTCGAGAGTATCGGTGGTTGAGTGGTAGTGACCCTGCCTTCTGATCCTAAGGTCGTGGGTTCAAATCCGGTCGTGTACTAGTGTTTTTCTGTTCTGTTTTATGGCGCAATGAAAACATCGTCAGGAAACCAGTTCGTATCTAGCAGCGGCGATGGGCTTGTAATCTGTCACGTATGGAATATCAACTACTGTAAAATATGGGTACGTACGTACCTCTGACTACCCCCCTTAGACATCCTCAAACATTCTCGAGTAGGTACTTGCGACTAAGAGATCGAAGGGGATGTCTACCGTGCTTGAGTATAAAGTCGTGTTGTTAATTCTTTCTATTTCTTTGTTTTTCGAAATAATAAGGCTAAACGTAAAATGCAAGTAACTGTGTACCTACATTTCATTAAGCCATGCTTAGCTGGCTATGTTTAAATAAATAAAAATATGAATCCTTAGCTTCGTTAAGTTACGCTTTCCTAAGATCTAATGACAGTAATGAAACTAGAATTTGATTGTCAAAATTGGGCTGTCCTGAACAAGTTTCGAAGAACACCATTTGGAGATTGATACGATTGAAACTTGAATTATTTCGCTACCACCACACAACCAGTGATGTATTTCGTACAGCGGGCAATGACTGCGAGGGCAACAGACCGGTCAGATGATCGCGATTTGCTTTAGATTGCTGGTTTTGTGTTTCGTCGTTTTTCCGTGTTTTTTAAATGAGGTAGGTACCTATGTTTATTTTATTGATATCCATTAATATGGATTTTACAATTTTTATTTTTTCCCGTGTTTTCAGCATATTAATGCCGATTTATAAAGAAATTATTATTAAGTGCCGATTTTATACAGATAAATACAACAAGAACAAGAAGATTTTATACAGATAGAAAAAAAACTGCTAGATTTTTTTTTTTATCATTGATAGACCGTCCTTTGGCTTCAATCTCACCTGGTGGTAAGTGACGATGAAGCAGGGCGGTCACCTATGCTTTTTTGCAGACTATCAAATTGTGTAGCCTTCGGTTTTACTAAAAACTATTATTTAACCCACTTTTCTGTCCAATGACGGACAGATGCCATTATGAAAAAAATAAGAATTGTTGTTGTTCAAAACTTCAAACAACTTTAATGTTATAACGGCGGTAATATAACAGCCGCCGCTGTTTTAAAAACTGTAGTTTCACTATCTAGGCTAAGTTTATTTACTTAAGAACCTTAATTAGTTGCACTTTCATGGAATATTCTGCGAGTCGTAAAATACTGAAATGAGATCTGGGTAGTAAAGTTATAAAGTTTATTAACTAAAACTTATAAAACTTTTTAATACTTATTTTTAAAGGTGACGATAAAAAACCATATCTTTATCTCTACCACGTTGACTATCAGCGCAGTAGTCATTTTAGGGTTCCGTACCCAAAGGCTAAAACGGTACCCTATTACTAAGATTCCGCTGTCTGTCTGCTCGTCCGTCTGTCACCAGGTTGTATCTTATGAACCGTGTTATGGGTACTAGATGACTGATATACTTAATACATTACACACATATTACATACATACATATTTTTTATTATACATTAACAATACCCAAAATACCCGGAATAAATATTTGCAGATCGTACAAACAATTATCCCAAGGCGGGAATCGAACCCGCAACCTTTTGCGTCGCAGGCAGGCAGACATTCGCCTGCCGCGTCACTTTGGTCGACGTAGTGGAAACCGTTGCTGAAAGATTGTTAAGAAATTATTGTTTTTTTTTAAACTATGAAACGTTGTCATATTCTCTACTACGGGATTCCATGTAATGAAAAGAAATTTATTTACTGAAATACGGTTTACAGGTGAAATATACTTATGTAAATTTCTTTCACTACACAGGAGGTTGCGGGTTCGATTCCCACCTTGGGATAAATGCTTGTACGATCTGCAATGCAAATATTTATTCCGGGTGTTCTGGGTATTTTCTATGTATAATAAAAAAAATATTTATGCATGTAATTGTATTATGTATCAGTCATCATTATGTATCATGTATCAGTCAGTATCAGTCATCTGGTACCCATAACACAAGCTCTGCTTAGCTTGGGGTTAGATGATGCTGTGTGGATTGTCCAGCACTATTTATTTTATACTTTGCCAATGAAATATGCATACAAAGTGACGCCTGGATAACCGCATAAGGTCCCTAACTTAAAAATATATTTTCCGCTTGAAAATAAACTTTAACTGGATTGAAATACATCTTGATTCAGAACAAAGCGGCATGAGTAATGGGATAACAGCGCATCGCTGCATGCCTGCTCGGTAAGATAACTTGAGCTTAGTCTGTGAGGAATTTACATTTGTTTATGTACTGGAGTATTTTGTAACAGAGAAAAAAATAGCGTCGCGACTGTAATCCTCAGGTACGGTAGATATCCCTGATATCTTAGTACCAAGACTTAGTTGAGATTCTTTGAGGGGATGGGATAATAATATAATAATAATAATGCTGGATAATCCACACAGCATCATCTAGCCCCAAGCTAAGCAGAGCTTGTGTTATGGTCCTAGATGACTGATATACTTAATACAATACATTACATGCATAGATATTTTTTATTATACATAGAAGATACCCAAAACACCCGGAATAAATATTTCCAGATCGTACAAACATTTATCGTAAGGCGGGAATCGAACCTGCAACCTCCTGCGTCGCAGGTGGACATTCGCCGACCGCGCCACATCGGTCGTCACAGTTATGATTATTATATATATTACTACTAGAGATTATGTGTAAGGGAGGTAGTCAGAAGTACGTTCAGATGGTACATTTGATACTCACATTTTGCAGTAGTAAGTAGTCCATGCGTTGCAAGCCCATCGCCGCTATTAGAATATTTACTGGTTTTCTCATGATGTTTTCCTTCACCGGGAGCACTGGCATTGCGCACATGCATTTTTCGACATCGGTGGTACACGACCGGGTTTGAACCCACGGTCTTATGATCAGAAGGAGTCACTACCACTAGACCACCGGTGCTCTGCCTGAAAAATTAAATACATTATAATTTTTGAAAAAAAATTTTGGGTAATATACTCGATATTTTAATTACGTAGTAGGTACTTCACTATTAATTTTAATTATGAAATTTGTGCAAGGTTGATATTTAAAATGTATTGTGTTATTTCTGGCCTGTGATGTTTGCGGGAGTACATGAAGCTTGCTACTTTATGTTATAGTATACTTCTGTGCCGGTCTGTCAAATAAAGTAGTCATCATCAGCCTGTAGAAGTCCACTGCTGGACATAGGCCTCCCCCACACGTTTCCAGGAAGAACGATTCTGAGCCCTTTCCATCCATCGACTTCCCGCGGTCCTAACAATGTCGTCAGTCCATCGGGTAGGAGGACGTCCTACGCTTCGTCTTCCGGTTCGTGGTCGCTATTCGAGAACCTTTATTCCCCAACGGTTGTCGGTTCTACGAGCTATATGGCCTACCCACTGCCACTTCAACTTGCTGATTCTGAGAGCTATGTCGGTGACCTTGGTTCTTTTACAGATTTCCTCATTTCTGATTCTATCTCGCAGTGAATAAAGTAGTAAATAAATATATTTCATAAAAAATAACGTATCAAAGATTACTTGAGTTTTTATTCACGGAGAATACAATTTGATCAGAGCCCTTCACAAAGAACTTTAAACCAATACTTGTACTTGTAATTTCACCTTTTAAATCCAAATAGAACTAACTATAGCAACAGAAATAAAATATAGCTATACTACAGCTGAATGATGATGAGGATGATAGTTACAAGAATTTGAATAATATTACAGAACTAGTAAATCCACTTCCGACGTAGTTTGCGTAATTTTTTGAATTTTTTATGCAAACTTTTAAACTCTATGAAATACTTGCTAAATTTAAGTTGGACTTATAAGCTTTGCAAATTCCATTAACATTAGTTCAGTAGTTTTTGGGTGATGCGTGTGCAAACAATCGTACAAACATTTTTTCTTTAAAAGTCGATTCCACCTTAATGTATTTTAAGATGGAAGAGAAGAGTGAATAGGTATCTTCTAGGTAAACGTGCTACACCGTCAACTGCATCATCACTTAACATCAAGTGAGATTGCGGTCAAACGTTAACCACCTGTAAAAAAAAAAAATTAACAAGATTTCAGTAAAATATACTTTTTGATTTCTACAGTTTTATTATAGAATATCTGAGAATATCTCGTTATAACTTGGTGTCGGTTTCAAAATACTAGCTTCATCTTCAAAAATACGAATGTTTTACGAAATCCAACAACTGTGAGCCAGTTAAACTATGCTAATTTGTCTGTATGCCCTGTTCCATACGTAACGACCTTATCCGAGACGTGTAGTCTGATTTAAGCTATGCTTACAGTGAATTATGATATTCCAATTATTTTAGAGAATAACATCCTATTTTTCAGTATTATAAATGGATAGAAATGAAAATAAAAATGAACGACTTTGCGACTTTAATCCCCAAGCATGTTATACAGGTTGGTTTTTGCAAATTATAGAAAAGTCGTGAAAGGAGTCATGCCCTCGATTTATAGGAAAACAATATCTAACGCCTTTTACTTTTGACAGAAATCGACACGAATAATTTTTCGAGAAAAAAGACTGCAAGATGACAGGTTGCTATTCCATTTCTTCAGGTGGAATACTAACTAATTTCCTCACGATGCTTTTTGGAGTCGGTGTCATTAGACTACAAAATACAAGCAAATCGCAAAATCATCCTTTTTTAGAATAAGTATAAGTAATAAGTCAAAAGGCATTTATGCCGTGCAATCAAAGTGATCACGAATAACTAGGTGCCAGTTCTTCGCGACCAGTCCTATTACTGGCAAGAAACTTACAGCGTGGTTACTACCATTTATCGTTCGTACCGTAAAAAGGACTGTAAAGCGTTTCAAAGCCTCACAAAAACGTTAAATCGCATTACAACCCACCGTGGACATTCCTTTACCGCTCTCAGAGCTCGCTTAAAAAATGCAGAGCACAATCTGCATATCAGATCAGCTCTGTTCTTCGTAACTGTCATTTTTCAGTGTTAATTGTCTGTTTAACTCGCCCGTTTAATTCGCTTTTGTGGTATTACCAGCTTCTGTTGCTAGGCCGCCTCTGAATTGCTAATGAATTAAAAACTGGGTGTTAACAATGTCAAGCCTTTGGTGTCTGTGAAAATGTGGACGCTATATAGCGGGCGATAAGAAAGCTAGGTTGGGAGGACTCATAAACATATAAATAAATAAAATTGCACATTTAATTCTAGCCCAGCTTCTAGCGCACTACTCTGCCTAGAAAATAGTAAATGTATGCATGAAAAAGTACATGCATAGATACGAAATTGTTAGCGTAATAATAAGCGTAACTTCTTATGATCAACTCTAATTATAAAAATCTTTCTTCTGACTGATTGTCTTACTGACATATAGACAACGCATAGCCTAAACAGCATGACTTTTTTTTCTTCTTAGTACAAAACACCTACACTGCGGTCACCATTCTACCTGCCAAGCGCGGTGACTATGGCAGATCCCCCTAATATGAAAGACGCATACGCACCTAATATGAAAGACCCAGGAATGAACCAATTTAGGCTTTGTTTTCTAATATCAAGCACACCGCTACATACAACAATTTCATTTTTTTTGTAGCAAAAAACACTTTCATATAACAGTCACTGTTTTTCAGATGTTCAGAGCTTAACAAAGTAACGGTTGAAATTGCAAAGGATTTTGTGATTCAGAGCTTATGCGTTGTATATTTTAAACCTGATCTAATTCGCTTTTGTTTTATGCTTTGAGTGAAACCTTTTTACTAACTAAAAATGGAATGAAAGAGAACATAGTAAAAAAAATTACAAATTTGTCAGTTATTTTAGTGTTTACCTGCACTAAAAGAAATCACAAAAATTTAATATTACCCCAATAATCATTTCCTCGAGCGGGATTTGAACCCACGTATCAAGGGGAAGGTAGTGGGTTCAAATCCCGCTCGAGGAAATAATTTTTGGGATAATATTAAAAAAAAATCACAAATGTTTGTTCTCGATGAGAATTTATGCACAGAAAATACCCAGAACACCCGGAATAAATAATTAATTTTATAATTTTAAATATATGCAGATCGTACAAACGTTCATCCCAAGGCGGGAATCAAACCCGCAACCTCCTACGTCGCATGCTGACATTCGCCCACCGCGCCACATCAGTCGTCCATGAATGATTTGTGAGGAAACCAGCTAGTATTTTAGCAGTGGCGATGGGCTTGTAATCTGTCACGTATGATGTACCAACTACTGCAAATTGCGGGTATGTGCCGAATGTAGTAATATTTGAACGTACCTCTGACTACACCCCTTAGACTTACTTGAAGAATCTCGTGGATACTAAAAGATCTGAGGAGATATTTAATTAGAATAATTCTCCAGAAAACTAATATATAAAGTAGAATGTCTTGTCTTAGTAGTTGTAGTAGCAAGCTTAATAACTTCAACAGACCGTCAGTAACATTTCTACAAACATGAAGACAACAGACAATGCTATATAATGAAAGAACAATAAAATAGCTTGCATTGTTCCAGAGTCCACTCTGCAAAGTTCCATTCTCTAAGGTACAGTCAGCTGCACTAGAATGTATGCAATTCGTAACTTTAGTAACTATATTACAGCATAAAAATGAGCTCTTACACCACAGAAACTAAAAAGTTATGAAATTAGTTGATGACCTCACTTATTTTTTGAATAATTGCGATGTAAATATTTTTAACAACGCTGTGAAACCATTTTGAAAGTTACGAATTGTATACATTCTACTGCAGCTATCTGTACAGACAGTGACATAAGTAGATTACCAATTTTAATGCTTATTTTTGCGGCCACAGTCGGGCATTTAAATGTAGTTTAAAGCTTAAGTGGAGAATACACTGGTTTCAGATATAATAAAACTTTAAAAAAACTTGACCTGCTCATTAAATTTAGTCGCTGACTGTACTACCCTATGTTTTTCTGTTGAAAAATATATGTGCTTGCAACGACGTATGTAAAACTATCTATTGGAAAACGCAGGTATATGCCAAACGTTAAGCCACCTGCTTGTTATTAAAAAAAATATATTACTTTGTTCTGCCCCGGGAGTCAAGCTCTTTCGTGTTTTAAGCCAGCCAACCGCTAGTTGTCAGATGCATATCTTTTATTCTAAGCTATTTAAATTAAAGCTATCTGTGTTAACCCTTAAAATGTCAAGTTAGTAAGAACAATGGACAAACAGGTGCCAAAAACATTAGCTTAAATGGTTCTAAAGACCCAACATTCAGGAATAATTCCAAGAAATAATAGCTAAGGCTTACTCAGACCAATGTTCACCAATAAAAGAACGTTACCGTAACAGAGATAAAAAAGTACATTTTTGTCAAACGTATGGTTAACTAGTTTGGTCCTAGTTATTCATACTATACTAGCAAAACGCATGTACTAAGTAATAAGTTTTTTTGATACAAACTTCAACCCCCGTTGCATCTTAGGTGTTGATTTTCGGGAATTCTTTTAGTACATATACAAACCAAAATAAAATATACCCTGAACATATCAAGTCTCTAAGACCAGTGGTTTAGGCTGTGCGTTGTCTATGCATCAGTCAGTCAGGACAAAGATTTTTATAATCAGTATTGATTTGTTTGTATTAATAATTAAATTTTTTAGAGCTACAAGATGGTTAAATATATATATTTCGATAATTGCATCTTCAAAGAGAGAAAGTCTGCTTAGATAACGAAACGAGCGCCATTGACTTGTTTATATACAATAAAGTATTTTTGTTTATTCATTCATCTAGCAAGCTATTAAAAACGATTCTTGATCTTGTTTAAGAAGTTAACACAGATTGAAACACTTGAATACCATCTGTTGGCCCAAGACCCCAAGCCAAAAGCCTCTCAGTGGAAGATCTTCCCGTTTCATTAGAAGACATACATTCCAACTTTGTACTACATTTTGAACAGCCGGTTAACCAATTGGTAAACTTTAGCTTTAAAGTACCAAGTTGAGTCCGAAATTGTAATGAAGATTGCAATTTACATTGAGAACAGACTGGCGTTAGTTATAAGGCAGTTAAGGAACCACTGTTGCTTTTAGTACGAGAATAAACGAGGCATTCTGAATGCTGCAAGACTTTGTATATTATACAGTGAACTGCATATTATGAATGTATGCAACTCGTAACTTTCAAAATATGAAGCGGTAGGGCGCGTTTATGCGGCGCGAAAGATTTCACGCAGTTGTTGCGCGGTTGAGAAAAGCAATACCGAGTATCGTCTCTATGTTCTAAGTAATAACGTTCAAAGTCCTATCCAGCGCCAATGGGGACCCGTCACAGTTATATCTGTGAATGCAGTTTTATAGGCCTTGAGAAACTAAAACATAAAGTGCAAAAAAATTTTTTCTACGGCCAAAACTGACTAGGTTATGGGCAAAATACCGAACGAGGCTCACTGACCGCGCGAACAGCCTAGCGAAGAGATATTGTGACGTCATGTCACAATGACCCAGCGCTAGACGCCGAACCCGCGCGGTTTTATTAAAAAAAAATTAATTTAAACCAGAACACGACCCGCGCAGATCAAGTGAACTTTAATAAATGAATGGTGGAGAGCGCGAGCGCGGGCGAAAGAGAATCGAGACGTCACGATTCCCTGACATGAGCTATCCGGCCGCCCCGCGGTTGGCTGGTACAAAATGTGTAATATCTTCGCAACCAATGGAACGATTTCAATGATTTAAAAACTATCGTACCTAAACAAGTAAAAGGAACACCATTACATAGATAATATATGCATTTTCCGACTTGGTACGGGAGCTCATTGCGCGGCGGCCGCGCTTTTCATTGGTGTATTTTCGATACTGTGGGCTGATTCAGAGTTTTTTTTATTTTCATTGTTTTTTTTCAGATTTCGTATTTCTGTACAAGAATTTCCAGCTCGCAAACTGAAATCTGGTATAACCGAAATAAACTCAGAATCTGCTTTTTTCAAAAAAAAAGAAAAAAAAGATTTCACGCGGCCGGCGGCCACAGCGTGGTGGCATGGTGGTTGTACTTCCCCGGCCGAATGAGCCCTTCACTAAAAGCTTTACTACTACTAAATATAACTGTTATGTATGTTATGCTATCTACTTATATTATGTTATTTTGCTGAATATAATATTACTATGTATTTATATACTTATCTTATAACCGGGTCTACCAAAGTTTGCTAGAATATAAGTTAATTTCAAAACACTATTGAAACAAAAACCTCAGAAAGATTCATTTTCCGATACTTCCGATAGAAAAGATCTCATTAAAATCTCAATACATAGCGTTAAAAGAACTATGCAGTCTATTGAATTGAGCTAAATGAATGAGCTAAAGAGCAAAGTCTTTATATTCAACAGTCTCGGCAGAGTCCACAGACGATAGTAGTTAGACACAGACTGTATCACTATCCAGAAAACTGATATTTCATCATTATTCAGTATTATCTAGCCCCAAGCTAAGCAGACCTTGCGTTATGGGTACTAGTTGACTGATATACTTAATACTATACATTACATACATAGATATTTTTATTATACATAAAAAATATCCAGAACACCCGTAATAAATATTTGCAGTTCATACAAACATTTATCCCAAGGCAAGGAATCGAACCCGCAACCTCCAGCGTCGCAGACGGACATTCGCCCGCCACGCATATTAAAATTAAAAAAAGGTAGTGGTAGGGCTCTTTGTTGGAGTTAGTCAGGGTAAGGCGAATATTCGCCCACACCACACCGCCGCCGCCACATCGATCGTCAGTTACTTTGTCGTCAGTTACTCTCGCATATTAAAATTAAAATAGGTAGCGGTAGGCTCTTTGTGAAGAGCCCATCAGGGTAAGAACTACCACCATGCCTATGCCTGCTGCCAAACAGCTTGCTGTGTTCCGGTTTGAAGGGTGTGGGTGCTGACGAAGACTATCCGGTAGTTCTATCCACAAGCGGTATAAAATATAGAAGTTAGAGTACAAACCTTCCGTTGAAAGTATTAGAGCTTAAAATACAACATCATATAGTAACAATAACACCACCGGGAACAACCACATTAATGGTTGTTCTCGGTAGGGATTGTACCCACTACCTACAGTGTAGAAGGCAGAGCTACAAAGTGAGCGGTGACGGCTGTCAACCTTTTTCTTCTTTCTTTCTTCTCTATGGAATTTGGCAATATCAAGTAGATAAAAACTCTTTACATTCAAGCGAGAGATATAATGGGGACCCGTCACAGTTTTATCTGTGAATGCAGTTTTATAGGCCTTGAGAAACTAAAACATAAAGTGCAAAAATTTTTTTTCTACGGCCAAAACTTACTAGGTTATGGGCAAAATACCGAGCAAGGTTCACTGACCGCGCGAACAGCCTAGCGAAGAGATATTGTGACGTCATGTCACAATCACCCAGCGCTAGCCGCCGAAACCGCGCGGTTTTGTTAAAAAAAAATTAATTTAAACCAGAACACGACCCGCGCAGATTGAGTGAACTTTAATAAAATAATGGTGGAGAGCGCGAGCGCGGGCGAAAGAGAATCGAGACGTCACGGTTCCCTGACATGAGCTATCCGGCCGCCCCGCGGTTGGCTTGTACAAAATGTGTAATATCTTCGCAACCAATGGAACGATTTCAATGATTTAAAAACTATCGTACCTAAACAAGTAAAAGGAACACCATTACATAGATAATATATGCATTTTCCGACTTGGTACGGGAGCTCATTAGGATAAAATACATCAGTGATGGAGGTTCAAATCAGTCATTTTTCACTGAGCATGCCCACAGAAGGAATAACAGTACGTCTTCTTTCAAAGTTTTCTTTGTTGGAAAGAAAGCGCAGCAATTGTGAGCGCGCGCGGTGGATTGTGCATTTGAGACTGCATAAAGGTCCTATAGAAAGTAACTCAAACTAGATTTAGTTTGAGTTTCGTATCGATTTCAAAACTGTAGAAAATTTTGGTATTTCTATAAGTACAATACTAGCGCGTTCTTCTTCTTCTTTGTTTCAAAGTCAAGTGGATAAAATAAATAGTTTTTAATCAAGTCAGTAAAAAAGTAAATTCGGCTGTCATTGGTTTTGATGAAAAAGATGGCGCTTTTTTTCAAAATCTAAAGGAAACTTTTTCGTTCAAATCTTGCCAGATAATATTATACTTTCGTTTGAAGTGTTCACACTTATGATATGATCTCAAATAATGATAACCTGAAATAACTCTAGAAAAACAATTCTAAAACTGGCTAAGTGTGAGACTCGCGCACGTAGAGTTTTGTACTATTATCTATAATAAAACGGCCAAAAATCACGCTTGTTGTATGAGAGCTGCCTAATTATTTTATTCGGGTTTTATTTGTTGCTATAGCGGCAACAGAAATACAGCATCTGTGAAAATTTTAACTCCCTAACTATCACGGTTCATGAGATACAGCCCGATGGCAGACGGACAGACAGACAGGCAGACAAACATACGTCGTCGACGTCTTAGTAATAGGGTCCCGTTTTACTTTTTAGGTACGGATCCCTAAAAACAATGTTGTTTCCAAAGATGACAGAAAACGAATCCTTAGGGCGTTCTATTCGCGTCCGAAATGGCGTATACGGTAGTAGTGAGTTATTTTCTCTCCTGTCTTCGCCTTAATTAGTTAGATTGGCTACACTGTAGCTTCATTATTAACATTATTACTAATTTGTCTTATTAAGTTAGATTGATACCACACAGGAGCTTCATTATACATTATTATTATTAATTTATAAAAGGACTTAACACGGTAGGAACCAAGTCGTTAGTTTTTCATTCACCTGTTTTTTTAGACTTGGTCACCGCAAATAGGGGCATGAGTGAAAAAAATGCTGATGAAAGCCCCTGATGCTGTATAAATCATCTACAATAGATGCAAATGCCTGTTTACTTTTTACTACTAACGGATGCTCGTAGCATAATGAAACTGAGTGGTTGTTCTACTTTCGACGCTTCAATTTGAAAAAGTTAATTTCTTTTAATATTTTATATTTTTCATACGTCCCTGGCTTGTGTCTTGCCCATAAAAGTATCGCCGTCGAGGTCGCCAACCGTCACGTTCTAAAGATTACGTCGAGGCCTTGGAAAAAGGTTTCCGTGAATTTTGACACCAAAGGAGGTATCTTCTAAAAGTGTTTTACCTTGTCAACGTTACTCACAAGCACTGTAGTGTTTGTATGTATCTATAGTAAATACTATTACCCAGTTTCACATGCACAAGAGGTTAGGTAAATGTCACTGTCAAACTCTTAACCTGTCATTGTCAGCCTTATGACTTGGCGGGTTTGTTTTTAGTTTAGTAAACACTCGACATAGGCAAATTCGTGGCAACACTCAGCCACTGAAAAGCATAGAATAAGGTAAATATTCTTAGCTGAAAAGCCATAAACAAAAGAAGAAGAAGACGTGATGGGGGTTTTAGGGGGAAACCAGACACGGGAACGAGAGGTAAACGGGGGATACCAGCTTGGTGTAATAGTAAGCCAGTGATATAAAATACAGGTTCTTACAGGCACCGTAATGGTTTATAGAATACCGTTTAACTCCCCTTCATCTTTTATTATGGCCTGTCCATCCAAAAGTTGCCTGGTAGAAATCACTTTTAGCGATAAGGCCGCACATTGTATTGTTGCATTGTTTACTTTTATGTGTGTACCTTACTTGTCATGGTAGTCAATAAAAAGTTATCTATCTATATATTAATTTCTGATCCAAAATAGATACCTTGGCGACTAGTCTTCAACAGTCTATATGAGACTTGAACCTAAATAATTGCTACCCCCATATTTGAGAGGGTTTTCTCTAGCCACCACGCTTAGCTGGTAGATTGATGTCAAATACCTATTCAGTATTCACATACAAAATAATTATAGGGTAGATGATTTTAAGAAAGACTATTATTTTCTCAGGTAGCCAATTAGTATCCCATTCAATTCACTTTAAAACTATCTCAACTATTCCAAGAGCGATTTAACTCACAGTTTATTCTATAATTGTATTCTATATTGATATTTTCACCAGCTATCTAACAAATCGCAAGCAATTTGTTAAACTTGGAGACTACTCTAGTCGAGAGGCTACTCTCGAATATGGTGTACCACAGGGGAGTATACTGGGCCCAACACTGTTCCAAATTTACATTAATGAACTGTGCGAACTTTCCCTACCTAACTGTCAAGTATACTGTTATGCTGACGATACTGCCCTACTAGTTCACGGAAATAACTGGGAAGAGGTTAAACAGACTGCGGAATATGCAATGAAAACTATAATGACCTGGCTCAATAGTAACCTGCTTACACTAAATGTAGATAAAACCAAATACATTACCTTTTCGCTAACATCGGACGGCCAACCCTCGAATGCTACCTTCAACATCAAAAGTCACAAATGTTTGAACCCCACAGTAACCTGTACCTGTCCTTACCGCACTAGAACTGATAACATAAAATATCTCGGAGTGTACATTGACCAGCTATTAAACTGGAATGTTCACATCGATAGTCTGACATCACGTATGCGAAAGCTAATTTTTGTATTTAAAAATCTGAGATCCTGTGCAAACTTGAAAACCCTAAAACTAGTGTACTCTACGCTAAGCGAATCACTTCTAAGATACTGCATTCCCGTATGGGGAGGCTGTGTTAAAACTAAAATGTTGCAACTGGAAAGAGCACAAAGAGCTGTACTCAAGGTGATGCTTAAAAAACCATTCCGTTACCCGACAAGCTCTTTATTCACGGACTCTAAAGTACTCACGGTCAGACAGCTCTTTGTGCTCCAAACAATACTACGCATGCACTCCTCTATACAATTTGACGCTAAGCATAAGGAAGAAAAGCGCAGGTCTGATCGGGTCTGCGCAATAACCAAACACAGAACCTCAGCATACAGTCGTTTTTTCCCCATTTTAGGCCCTCAGTTATATAATCGCATCAATAAAATGATTGACATCTATAGTTTAAATAAGCACAATCTTAAAACAGAACTACAAAAATGGCTTCTCCAATTAAATTATGAAAACACCGAAGAACTTTTAAAATTTAATATCAAATAAAACTCGTACTTATACTTTACTAACTATAATATTAATTTAAGAACCTTCCTACTACTAAGAAAACTACACACTTCATTACAATCTTACCAACTTCTTACTTCTCTTACGTTCCTTTTTTTTAATCCATTTGCTTTGCTATTGCTTAGTTCTAAGAATATGGACTAACTTATCCTATGGTTTCGTTACACTAACACAAACTCCCACACTCTCTCACACACACACACCCTACCAAACATCCATTCGCACAATGGCGACAGCAACTGAGTGCGGAGGATAGAGATGAGTACAGTATCCCTGAGATACAGTTCTAAACTAGTTCAGGGGCTGGAATCTACTCAACCTGTTACAGTCAGTTGTTGTGGTCTATGGATTTAAGATGTCGTTGTTGTTAGTTGCACTACACTCTTATATGTAAATTTACTTAGTTTTTTTTCCTACAGTTTGTACTGTTTCTTTTTTCGTTGTTTTTTTTTTTTCTTACTGTGTTACTTAGTTTTATACGGTTGTCTGGAAGATATCGCGTCCAGCGATAAGACCGCCCATTGTTGGACAATGATTTTTAGTTTCTTTTGTATTAGTAAATAAGTATTTTTAGTTTTAGTTTTAGCTTAATTGCTAGCTTTTGTCCACAATAAAGTTATTATTATTATATTATTATTATTATTATATTATAAACTTCTTACTCCTCAATTCAAAGAATGAAATTCAGATGCTTCTTCACCGTTGCATTCCAACCATTGCTGGCAAAGTTCCATTTAAAATCAACGAACCAAGTTAAACTCAGCACTGGATGGCAAAGTGAGGATTTTCTCGAAAAGTTGTGAATAGGTACGGATAAAGTCATCTAGAATTGTGCATTTCAAATTGTTATTCTCAATGCGAGACGATTTTCTGAAAATATTATCTACTTTACGAAGGTTAAAATGCGGAACCATAAAGTTAATAGTTTTGTCACACAGCTTGGGCAAGGGAAATATGATTTTGTTTGATTTTGCAAGATCTAAAAGGATTTAGTCTGGTGGATAAACATAGCTTGATTTTGTGTAACTGGCCCAGGTTTAACTGGTCGCTAGTTTTACTTTAACGTGACCATTTAACATCAGGTGGGCCTTCTATTTTTCCATCGGCATAAATCAGTAATCGGTATAATGTAAGAAATTCTTTTTGATCATCAATTTATATATATTTTCCTTTTTGTTAATAGACTAATTAGAATACGATTTAAAACGAAAGTTTTTTGCTTAGCCAAAAGTTGATCTTCCTATAAAAATACACCTACCTACAATACCATAAATAAATATAAGATTTTGCTTGTTTTATAGCTACTAAAGCTTCCTTTTCTATATAGCTCTTATAAAAGTGGATAGTTAGTTTCCTGTGACGTCACCGTGCGGACAATGCATTGAGAATTGACTCCGGGATTCAAGACAACTTGTCCATTATCCTGGGGTTTTAGTGGTTTAAAGTACAAGATATAGCGGGAACAGTTTCTTGAATCTATACCACTTATATAAAACTTTATCCTGACTGATTGATTGACATTTAAACGACGTACAGCTAAGACTTGAAGTTTTCAGGGTTTATTTGTCTTGGTGCGAAGAGGTGTATTAATAATAATACATTATTATATTATTGTTATTGCCTATTACCACTTTAGCGTGCTGATTTTCATTTTTACTTATTTACTTGTACTTACTTCAATATTATGTTTTAATCCTCATTTACTAATTGGGGTCTCACATCCTAAATATAATAAAAATCTCATTTTTTTTATTTATCCAACTTTTTGCATTGTTATTGCTGACCAAATTATGTTTTATTTTCTGCCTTAACTAACTAGCGGCAGCTCGCAGTTTTGCCCGCGTTTCAGTTTTTTTCCCGTTTCCGTTATTTTTTCGACAAAAAAATTAGCCTATTATGTTAATCCATGTATATACAAATATTTTACGTCTAATATTTATTTATCTACCTTATATCTATATATTTTATCATAATACTATAGGTAGAAAACAGAATTTAAGTCACTGACCGCAGGAAGTGTGCCCAAAAGGCTGGCAACGTTACCTCTTTGAATAGCTAAACTAATTCTCTGTCCAAGATAAGCGCCAGCCCTTTGATCGTGAGTCACATCCACCAGTCTCTTGGATAACTCTTTAAATAGAAGCCACGCTTCTGGACCCCATGGACCTAACGTTTCTACCCCAAAAGGCAGAAATATGTATCCATTACCGAGAATTATATTAGATGTAAAATATTTGTATATACTAAATTACTTCCGTTATAATAAAATAAATGATCAATCCATGTTATAACCTATATTTATTTCAAATTTCATCCAAATCGGGTTATTGGTTAGAGCGTGAAAGAGCGTATCCATCATTCATTCATACTTATAAACTTTCGCGTTTATAATATTAGTATGATGTATTAGTATTAGCAAAAGCTTTTTTCCACTCATAAAGTAATTGATAAAACTATCTTGTCTCTCCAGTCTTGAACCGCATGAAGAGACGAGTGGAATCACTCCTCGCATTGTGCCTCTGACAATACCACGTGTGGTATTACTGACTGACGTCATCTTCTCACAATGAGACGCTTTGCAATAGATCTGTTGGGCTTTTGTGTGGTTTAAAGTAGATTATAATAGTTTTTTTATAGAACTTATTGGCGGAACAAGCTAATGGCTCACCTGATGTTAAGTGGTAATCGTCACCTATTAACAAAGCCTTACATCTCATGTGCTCTACGATGTTCTGTCATCAACCTGAGGCATAAAGGTTTTAAGCCTTATGTGCCTGTAATTGTGTGATGAACATAGATGTTTGTTCTGTCTGGATGTTATATTGTATTCTAAGTATGTATTTACAAAAAAAAAGTATATAAGTATTCTATCAGTCATCTGGTTCCCATAGTACAAGCTATGCTTAGTTTGGGGCTAGATGATGTTGTGTAAAAAATGTCCACAAATATTTATTTATTTATTTAATTTCTGCACAGCGCTGTTTGACGGCAGACGACATAGACTTTTGAAAAATGTTCTGATAATTTATAGTCTGATAATTTATACTCCTATTACTAAAATGAATTAAATGCTGGCACATTGTCATACGATCAGCACATTTATATTCTTTTTAAGCTCAAAAAATACTAAGCCTTAAGCTGTATTTAATCTAAAAAAAAATCATGAAAATCATGATTTTTTTCCCCTTTCAGGCTTCAATCATTGTCATCGGGAACTGCACACGACACCAATTATAAAGTACCTATTATTCAGTGCACATCGTCAGTGTGATGACGTCACCTTCTCATTTCATGAAGCTGAAGCTTTGCAGATTAATAAGCCGAATCTACTCGGTCATATGATAAACTGACGTAAATACTGATATTTTGCGTTACATTGCGCAGTATGTATAGTAGCGACAACTTGATTGCGGAGCGGTTACCTTGTTGCAGCGTAGTGTATCTCAAATGACGATGCAAGCATTTACGTTTCGTTTGACGGAGTAGAAACCAGTATGATAACAGATGGTGCTTGAATTGAAATAGGTACGTTTCGTAGTACATATTAATTAGGAACTTAGGTGTCTATAAAAAAAAGCGGCCAAGTGCGAGTCGGACTCGCTCATGAAGGGTTCCGTAGCAGTAAATAACATAATATAAAAGTTCTTGTAGTTCGTTATAACTTGTTGTTGTTGTACTTGTTGTTATTTTTATATTTAAGTTGATTGAATGAAAGCTAAGGGGTGTTTCACACATTTTACCACTTTAGAAGTGTCTCTCGCGCAAACTATTCAGTTCAAGTCTCTACGACTGCTTTAGGCTGTGCGTTGTCTATGTCAGTCAGTCAGTCAGTCAATCAAGGCAAAGATTCTTATGACTGGTATAAAGTAGACCTATGTCTAAATAGTAAGTGGTAATAGAGGTATTTAGGTGTCAGGAGTTAATAAAACAATTTCAATAAAAACGGAATTTTTAAATCATCATCACATTTCTGCATAGAAAGTTATATTATGATTTATAACGCTACTTATATAACTATAATAACTACCTACCTAATAACATTAGTTTTTTTTTTATAGGTACAATATTAGAACTATTATTATTTGTACTTAGCTTTATATAATTTACTTTGGCAAATTAACTAATACTGTTTTTATACATATAAAAAAAAATATATTTAATTAGTAAAATATTAAAACATTTCATTTATATATAGATAGATAGAGTATTAAGTTACACTGAAATTATTTTTAACCCAATATTTTAAAACAGTTTTCCTCATTTTATTATTTTTAGTTTTTTTGATGTATTTATAAAAGTATTTACATCATTCATCCTAAACTATTTTGGCTTACACTAGCAAACAGCCTAGGTTTATAATTTATATGCAATATTTTTATTAATAACTCGAGTTTTTTTTTCAATATTAATGTATCGAATTTCACTAAAACTATAAAGCTGGATAATATAATAATATCGTTTTATAGATCACAAAAACACTTATACTTATATTAATCTGTACAATCATAGTTACGTTTAAATACTTATTATTATTGAAGGGCATATAACTATTTTGGATTCTGACTAGAAACCCTGTTAGAGATTATTATTTTATTATATTTACATATATTATAACAGCTTTATTAAACTATATGCACTAATTTTATTAATTATTATAATTATCTAAACTGATATTTTATTATTTCGTTACATAACTCCTAAAATTATTCCATTATTATAAGATAGATAAAATTGTATAAATACTGAATATTTATTATATATTTTATTAACCATCTAAATAGTTATTATATAAAATAATAAATTAATTTAGAGATTCAATATTTAACTACAACCAAAAGTCATTGAGCATTAATTAATAGTAAATAAAAAACTACACAAATAATTTATTATTTTGTACACTTTTAGAAACTGAGCGAAATAAATCAAATATTAATAATTAGGTAGGCAGATATTTCGGATTCCCGGAAGAAAAAAGAGGTATATTTAGCTTCATTCACTCTTATATCATCATTCTTCGTACATCCTCATCAGTTTAGGGCATCCTTGACTTGACTTGATTTGACAACCTTGAACTCTTATAGCACGGTTGCAAACTGTCAAAAACGACGCCAAAATGAGTGAAGATACTGTGCTTGACAGATAGCATTGTTTTAATTTTTTAGACTAAGTAATGTATTCCGGATTTGAAGGAGATGCTTGTATCCAATATTTGAGTCTGTTTGAACCTGTTTGAACTGAGCTTACGGTATAGATAATTAGGCAAACCAACAATCGAACTCACGTTAACCCTTCTGGCCTTTCTTTAAAACGTCTGATATCAGATTACTATAAAATATTTTTTTTTTATTCAGTATATTACGAGTATAATAATATAAAATGAGCATTCTACTAACTAATTGATTTAAAACTATTCACTTTGATATGAATAAATTATAATTTGGATATTTTATATTATATAGTTTTTAATATATTCTACGTTATCAAATCACGATGTGCAACATTGTATCTTTTCTAAAAGACTGACAATTTTAATAAAACTAATTTAAAGCTATATACTTAGATTATACTTTATTTTGACATAATAGCTGTATATTTAGTATTGTACATTTAAATAATTAATATATACAAAAACCAGTACCAATGGACGGTAAAATATATAAGCAAAACAAATCAATATTATGGGTAAGTAGGCTTGTCCTGGTAGTACTACCCCCATGCCTATTTCTACCGGTAAGCAGCTTGCTGTATTCCGGTTTGAAGGGTGTGTGTGCCGGTGAAATAACAGGCACATGGGGCTTAACACCTGTATGCTTCAGGTTGATGGATGCAGAACAGTGCATCGTAGAACACGTGCCTTGAAAGTAATGCTTTGTTGTAGGTGATGGTAACCACTTAACATCAGTTGGGCCACCTAAATCCGTTTATCTCCTGTAGTACAAAGTACAACAGCTTGGCTCAACCAGTAGTGCCATAGGATTATTTTCTACTATATTGGAGAAGTTTCAAATTATCTAAGATTTAAAATTAATTATGGGCGAAGGGATTTCACAACCTCGAAAACAACAAGAGCTTAGATAAACATACATACTCGTACTATAGCTTAACATAATATAAAACTTAATTTGGCATACACATTTTATATTCACAATTTTAATACTGAAAAATGACTAAGATTATTTTATTATTATTTTATATACACTAAATATTTTATTTTGATATGCTATTTACTACCGTTGAACTTATCACTTATATTAAAAAAAATTTAGTACACGTTACTTAATTTCTATGCAATAGATAATATTTGGCCGTCTAGCAGATTTCATTGACAATGGGTACGTTTATTTATAAATTCGTTGTAAAATGTGACTAAACCTGCCAATAAGTAAAAAAAATACAAATTATAAAAAAAAACAACATATCGCTAAAATAACATATTACATTACATTTTAATTATTATTTATCGAAAAGTTACATGGCTGTCAATTTTACATTTTGACAGATTTATGTTTTAACAGATCAGCCAATTGAATTAATTTAATGGAATAAATATACTTTTAAACAAGATGAAAAAAAAGGTTATGAAAACTTTCCAATTACTTATTTTCGGGACTTTTCTCAAACAAAAATGATTTAAAAAGTTACAAAGAAAAACTAAATTGATTATTCAAAATAAGTTTTCCCAAAAACAATGAAACCTACTCTCAGTTATATTTACTGAGTAAAGATGACCAAATAATCTGCGGGCTAGGTACCACAGTGGAGTATCTTCCTAAACGCCTTGCGGAACTCAGGGTTGAAAATGGTGTAAATGACAGGGTTTAAGAAGGAGTTGATGTACCCAAGCCAGGTGGTGAGGATAAAAGTGGTGACCCCTGGAGAGAAGGGCAGGTCGAACTTATCGCAGATGGCGCCTAGGACAGAACAGGTGAAGAATGGTGCCCAGCAGAATAGGAACACACCTGTGGAAAAATTAACAAAGATTAGTTACAATTTACAAGTATCAATGAGATATTTTATAATGCGACTATTGTTATTTTACCTTTTGAAATAATAAAATTGCTTATTTATAAACTCGGACTGTTTGAGCACCAGATATAGGTGGTGATAGGTAAAAGTGTGGTTAAAAGAGGATCACTGGTTTCAAGTTTTTTTTAATTTGTTTAGGAATCAAGAAACCAATAATATCTCATAATATTTATCATCTTGACCATGTACAATCTGTGCGATCAGTGTTAATTTGATTTATGTGTATGTTTATTAACTTTTTACACTCAAATTTTTGTCAAATAAATTTTATTTTACTATATATTTTTCTGTTGTTACTGTATCTTAGAGTTTGTAAGAACTGATAATTAAAATTAAGCAGTGTCTGCAAATAATCAAATAGAGCCTATATTTAATTAAATATTTGCTGTGATATTTATACCTACGTTTATTTTGATAAAAACTTCTGTAAAACATCTTGAGGCTTACCCAAAACAATAGCCAGTGTTTTAGTAGCCTTTCTCTCCCTCTTCGCCGAAGACTTCTCTCTCTTTTTCTTGCTAGCCTTATTAGCTTTATAAATGGTGAACCTGGCTGTTGCAGCACTGGCTTTCCTTTCTTTTTTAGAAGTGGAACCATCACGGAGGTCTAAGGTGCTGGCATCCAGGTCTTCTTCTGAACGAACGGCTAGGGAGACGTTCCGACTAAAAAGTGAACAATAGAACTTTTGAAATTACGAGTTACTACAGTACCGTAATATTAGTAGTCTATGTGGTGGCTTTAAGTACTTCGTTACTGCTAAAACCTTATTTGCAACCAACAATGGCTTTCGGGTGGCTCGTTTATTAAGGCTAGCTACTGGCTTATACAAACAAATCTTTCTGATACCATGATTTCGCAATTGTTCTCCTAAGACCGATTCGTCATTGGACTGTTCGTCGACAGGATGATTAATTTATTTCCGTTTCACCAGCAGACTCTTTATTCAACAACAAATTTATAAAACTAATTCTTACCTAGAATCACTCAACTTGCTCTTCCCATTCTTCTTCCATTTGTCACAGCCCATGTTCCTTAGTACTGTAGCATCCTTCATTCCTGGCGAGCCTGGTGGAGAGGTATGTTCCCTGATGGTATCCTCTAAGTTTGAGGGAGCGTATCCTGAATCGTTGTTTCCATTTGGGTCTGGTTTGATGCGTTTTTTTGGTGTGTTGCTATTTGACAAAATAAAATACTATTACGATTGATAGTTAGTTAGCCAATAGTTATAGTAATAACAATATTTGTAGTGATTTTTAATATCATCTAACCCAAACTAGCTTGTACTATGGGAACCAAATGACTGATAGAATACTTAAGTATGTTTTTTATGTAAGTACATACTTAGAATATAATATAACACTCGGATAGAGAATAAACAACTACATTTGTCATACAAATGATTGTTCGCGGTGGGGATCGAACCCACCCCTACAGCGCAGAAGACAATGTTACTACAAACTGACTTGTGTAGGCTATCATAGTATGCGTGAGTATTGGAAAGCTAATGAAAAAATTCATAAAGGTCTAATTTCTTATTTCTAGTGTGTGCAGTGAAAGTAAGCAATTTCAGAGTTTACAAAGTACAGCTTGCTGAAGCACATAACTAAGCTGTGCTATTTATGTTTTGATCCAAACTGTTCACGTGATTTTACAATGATTGGAGAATTGGTTTGAGACTAGCCACGAGTATATGTCATCTTACTTGTACGTATATCTTATCTGAATTCATTAGATAGTAGGTAAGCATTAGTATTAGTTGAAGCATAGCGTGTGCTGTCTTTTGAAGTATAGTATTTTATAGTTTTAGTATGATTGCTTTAACATGTTTTCAATCTCGTCTTTGCCTTGTTAAGTTAAATTGGTACTATACTGGAGCTTCATTATTTACACTATTATTGTTTGTAAAAGGATTATACAAAAAAACGGTAGGAAGAAAGTTGTTACGGTGGTAAGTTTCTTGCCTGTTCTTCTAGGCTTGATCAAGTTTAGATTCACCTAGCTTTGAGACGGTTTGAGATGATCCTTGTGAATATTACTGAATAAATGCTTTTTGACTTTGATTTATATCATGCGATCTAATAGGATGCCTGTAAAGAGTAAAGAAGTAACATATCGTAATAGTAGTTACGTATAGTAAGTAGTGACATAGAAGAGAATAGATCGGAGAAGAATGGTTGCATAGTCATAATACGAGTATCTTACTTGGCCGTCTCTTCAGTGACAGTAGCCAGCATGAACTCAGTGGACTTATCGTTGAGGATGACGTGGCAGTCGTCAGCATCCGCTTCTATTTCTGATCTCTTGTCAAAACTGCACATACCAACGATATCGCTTAAATCTCAAAAAAGTATGATACTCTATTTTTCTTAAACTATGGTATAACTAGTACCCGCTCGACACTCTACTCACGTGATACCAATCACGTCATAAACTTTAATATGTATCTTCCAAGTTACATTTAGATCTGAATTTATTACGACCCACTCATCTGGGAGCAAACATCACAGTACAAATATTTTTTAATGTGATTTGAGTAAGAAACTGTTTTTTTAGCACACAGACCTAAATTTTTTAGCGTGTTTGGACGAGCCTCTAAATATCCCCATAGACATCCCCAAAGATATTCATAATAATAAATTTTGAGGAAATATTAGCGATGCCATAAGGGTAACATAAGTTTATTTCACCTATATAGTGCGATGAAACAAGAGCAAAATGAATGGTGGCTAAATGAAAAAAGACCTAAGAATTTCATCAAGACTTGATTTATAATCAAAAGCCCTTGAAGCAGTAATAAAACCATTAAACTTTTACTGGAGGAATAAAATTGATATTTACAAGTAATATTTCAGTAAGTTACCCAATTCAGTCACAAAAATTGGCGTTATAGCAATCCAACCATGAAAAGTGATTTGGACGATCCAATAACGAGAGCGTTACCATTGATTTTATCTGAAGTCCAATAGTAAATTGCAGAACGTAACTGAGACATAGAGCTGAAGGGGACAATATTGAACTCGTTCATAGATATTAAAAGTTTTTGATATTATCTTCCCTCAGCACTGATAGGTTTGACCTAGAGAGAACTGACCTTGTGTACCTCGCGATCACAAACTTTTTATAAATAAGCATTTAAAAGTGAGTATTTCACTGCTTATTGAGGAACTATTCTGCTCATCATACTAAAGATCCTCATCACATGTTCACCAATTATTTATGAGACTAATTTGAAGCTTCTAGTTTTCAAATAAAAAACCTTCAGAATCGGAACTCATTATGATAATATTTAGTAGACCCGTTATTGCCTCTTTTTAAACAAAATATCTATGAAGTTATAAAATTTGTAAGCCAACTTTCGTACACATCGATTGTAAAATACGACCTGTAGAAGAACACCAACAAACATACAGTGAAAAGCAAATTTTGCCAGACTTACAGCAGAGACGTTTGCCCACTCATAAGACAGCTTAAGAGAATAAAACAGAAGCAGTAAGCGTAAGTCAATGATTTAGCCATAAGGATTAAAAAAGAAAAAGAGGGTATTTACCTGTCATCATGATCATCCTCATTACTTCCTGACCCAGTGTTGGTAGGCCTATCGTCATGCAGCGCAGTCTCTTGCAGTTTCCTGGTCTGAGCCACGTTTTCTATTACTACTGCTGTAGTAGCCCCCGTAGTGTCAGGAATTGGTGGCTTCTTTGCTGCCCGTTGTTTCATTGCCCTCATTCTTAACGCCTGCAAGAGTTTATTTTTAGGGTACTTTTTTGTCATTAATTCTTTATGTAAAGCCCTTTTGTAGCCTACGAAAATTATGAGGAAAGCAATATTCAAATATTTGGGTTAATGTAAACTTTTAGTTTGGTTAGTGCATGGAAGCACACCACTGGTAAGCTACAGGTTTGCAACAGCAGTGCCATTGCGATCTGATCTCAGTCGTAGGTTTGACTCTTTTTGTTTGTCACTAAGCAATTTGTCTCTAGTCAGACGTCTTCTTTCAGTGGTATCGTGGTCACTAAAAGATTGAAGCTACTTGATAAGATCAAGTAGACTTTTAGCTTTTTCTCTGTGCAAATATGTCGCATAAAACTAGCTCTTACCTTAAAAATACTGTAGTAAAGAAACATCATCATGATGCAGGGGATGTAGAAGGACCCCAGCGATGAGTAGATGACGTAGTTCTGGCTATTAAACAGGCACTCGTTGAAGTTCCTGTCTGGAGTGTCATTCAGACCCAGGACTATGGGCGCTCCGATTGCAGCAGAGATACACCAGACCAGGACGATCGTGAACCAGACTCGACGGTTGTTTTTGTGCTTGGCGTATTTAATTGGTTGCGTTACGGCGATATACCTGTAGGGGAAAATAAAGGGATTTCTAGTTATTCCAGTATTTATTTTTGAAGAAGTTTATTTGTCTGTCTAGTAGTAGTAGAAGCTCTTTGTGAAGGGCTCGTCCGGGGAAGTACTACCACCATGCCTATTTCTGCCGCCAAGCAGCTTGCTGTGTCCCGGTTTGAAGAGATTGGGTGTCGGCAAAATCACAGGCACGTGAGGTGTACCTACTAAGAAAGGAATCCTCAAAACTCAACCCCTAAACGGGTACAGCGGAGCCTGAAGTTTGTATGAGTTTGAATGATTTACGCAGGTAAAGTTGCGCGCGTTTTGCTAGTTTTATAGTATACCAGTTCTTACCTATCAACAGAAATGGCAACAAGATTGAATATGCTTGAGGTAGATGACGTCACGTCCATCGCTATGTACACGTCACACACGAAGGCAGGCAGGCCCCAGAAACCATTTACCTGTTGACAATAGAAATACAATATAAATATAATATACATCTCAGTAGTAGTTAGAGCTCTTAGTGAAGGGCTCGTCTGGGGAAATACTACCACCATGCCTATTTCTGCCACCAAGCAGCTTGCTGCTCTGTTTGAAGGGTGAAAAAAGGTTTTTGTTTTCAGTAGTGGCATTATTTTGTCAGGAACACACGATTTTTACCCTTCCCGCACTCATGTGTGTAATTTTTTATACTTTGAGCAAAGGAAATTGATAAGAAACACTCTCTAAAGTCTTTTTGAAGTTGGTGATATTGTTTTGAAAATACTTGTTTATTTAGGTACCTAATTTAGATAATACAGTCCTCGATCCCTTGCTCAGCAGTAGAAAAGTAGGTATGTTAAAAAAATAGACCAGTTATGCTGTAAGTTGTAGGCTGTACCAGTTAGGCTGTATCCTCAAAAGAAGGATTCATTTTTGTCGAATGTGAATGTGTGACAAGTTATATTATTATTATTTTAAGCCATTGGCAACCTTCAGGGAATAAAGATTCTTGAATGGCTTCGGAGCCAATAATGAATAAAAAATCGAAGCGTATAGGACCGATAGACCGATGACATTGCTAAAATAACGGGAAGCCGGTGAATAGAAATGGCTTAAAACCAATTTTTCCTGGAAACGTATACTAAAGGTCTATAAGTATATAAGTATATATAAGTATAAGTTGGCACCACACTGGAGTTTCATTATTTACATTATTATTACTTTGTAAAAGGATCATACAAAAAAACGGTAGGAACCAAGCCGTAAGTTTCTTGCCGGTTCTTCTAGGCTTGGTCGCGAGGAACTAGCGCTTAGATTCACCTAGATTTAAGACGTTTCAAGATGATCCCTGCGGATATTACTGAATAAATGATTTTTGACTTTGACTTTGACTTATATCCAGCAATGAGCTTTTTTAGATGATGCTGACATTTTCTGTTCCCTATCTAAAGAATGTGAGACCCAGTGAGACCACACTTCATTAACGCGCATGTCAATCTGACAGATTACAAACAAGTTATTATATGGAGCAAATTGTCCGTGTCCGGAACATATTTACCGAATACGGAACATATTTACCAGATACGAAACATAAAACATAATCCAGTAGCCGGATCCCAGAGGGCACGTATTGTATCATCTCATTTTTAACGCACCACGTTTGGCCGGCATTGTACGTTATTAAGTTTTTATAGGGTGCGATTTTCGGGATAGTCAGTGTCGCTTGCCAGAAGTACCATTGACCAGTATCAAACACTTTATATGCACTTTTTGTAGTTACAATTTAAATAAAGTCCTGGGCCTAGTCCAACGTGAAAATGGATTATGGAGGGTGAGGAAAAATCGGGAGGTCGCGGAACTGGTAGCTGAGCCGAATATAATTGGCGAAATAAAATCATAGGTTACGCTGGTTTGGCCACTTGCAACGAATGGGGGAGATTTTTCAATGAATCAGAAAGAACATTTGCAGACACTTAGATAAAGTACACAATACAACAAAATAATCAAAAGGTGTTTGTAAGTGTCGCTTTTTTACTTTTCTTTTCTTTGACGAGTGTATACCGTGATATCCTGTTTGAATAAAGCAATTTCTGTTTTATAAAGAAAATAACTTTCACCAGAAAGCTCAACATTCCAATCGTGTCGACCAAGGTCGTATCGGCCAGTCTTTAGAAGCCAACTTCTAAGTAAATCTACCTTCGGGGGAGCAAACTAATAAAACGGGGAATGGCACAAAAGACGGGACAATGGCCCACGTAACACGACGGAAGCGGGCCGATACCGGAAGTCGATGTCACGAATACACAACTGAGAAATAGCTTTTGGACTTGAGGATTTCTGAGTGATTTTTGGAAAAATGGAACTAATTTCCATATCAATTTGGCATATAGATAGAAGTTTGATTGTGGTGTTGCGCTTAGAATCGTGCCTTAAAAAATCACTAATCCAAAAAGAATTGTACTTATATTGTCAAAATCTAAATAATTTCACAATTAGTGTGAATTACCTTTTTATCAAAATATTTCTAAGCTTTACTTATGAAAATATGAAAGAAACCTTTTTTGGCGATACTTATTTAACTTTTTGTTTGTCTAGTTTTATGATTCTCCAAAGTTTCTTCTTAAAAGGTTCGTGCAAAGAAGTACTAACTGCATTTTTGCCGCAAAGCAATGTTACATTGGTGTGGGTGCTGGTGATGTTACATACACATCATTACCTTCCATGTCGATATACGCTGCGCTGTAGAATGACAGTGATACTTCCCTGGATGAGCTCTTCACAAAGACCCCCACTACTTCTAGAATGGTGATAAAGACAGTATCAAACAGGCGAACACGGAATTAACTATCTTTTGTTTCCATTCCTTCGTATCTGCGTTTGATTTATACCCAAGCCTTATTGTCTTCAAAGCCACCACACTATCGAGAGGTACACACTCAATGATCGTGTGTTATCAGCGATCCTCACTCGTTTACGAGCAAAGCCGCAAGTTTACGACGTGACCGCTATAAGGACACTGGCATCTTTATAACAAATCACAGATTCTCGTAAAGTATTCACCGTCAGATGACGTTCCTCAACTTATCATATCCTACTTTATACTCAACTTCTATTATGGGGGGGGGGGGGGCTGAGTAGGAAGAAGGTAGTAAGCAAAAAGTCTGTACATGCTCTTTTTATAACATAGTTTCCTTATTGAAGACTAGATGGCGCTTTGAGTAACTATCCGTAAATATCCCTATTATACTTTAACTGATAATAATTTAGTTCTCAGTGCGGGTATTCACGTCGCAAAGTGATGGGACGAAATTTACTACTTGCTAGGGCAGTGGACAGAAGAGGTAACTGCTTATCATCTGTTGGTCTCTGTTTGTTGATTATATTCGGCAGTTCATAAATATGATATTAAATTAAATTATGTAGTCACCTTCGACAACTAGGACGAATCCAGCTCGGATGGGCAGCGTGCGGGAAATTTAAGCCAAACTTTTTCACGACGGATATCGTAGAGCCTTGATACAAAATTCTATAATCAGTACCTATTTTAAACCGCAACCAGCACAGAGCTAATATATCTGCTGTATTGAAATTGAAATTTAAAATTTATTTGAAAATAACATGCATCATGTTTATAAAGTTCACAACTAATAATATCTATATATGTAATGTATTGTATTAAGTATATCAGTCATCTAGTACCCATAACACAAGCTCTGCTTAGCTTGGGGCTAGATGATGCTGTGTGGACTGTCCAGCATTATTTATTTATTTATTAATAATAAAATTGCAGAAAATATAATACTATTCATTGGTTAAAAATTATTGGTACCCAAGCTAAGAAAACCTGTATGATGGTAACCAATACCCTCCGCCCGGTTGGTATGTAATTATTCTATACTGTTATATAAAACTAAACATGGAATGCTTTTTGTATTTCTTAACCTATATATCAAATAGCGGTGCGAGAGGAATGGCGGAGGTTTGTAGCGCGAGCCACAGTCCCAACATGACAACCACAACCACTCTATATTCTTTGCTGTCAAGAGTGATACGACCAAGAAGAAGAAGATATATTACATGCAAAGATTGGCTTCTTGACACAGCGAGAAGGCGACGCGGCAGACCCATACGGAGATGGCGGGACGAGCTCGACTATTTTCAGAGGGACTATAGAATCTTAACACAAGATTGGAATGTGTGGAGGGAATGGGGGGGAAGTCTTTACCTAGCAGTGGGACACGGAGGGCTAATAATAATATAGCAAATAAACACCTATTTTATTCTTAAGCCTATCTGAACGCAAGTAATGATTTTTATAAGTTTGAAGCTTAGAAACTACGCTGCCACCCTCTAGGACGAAGGGCTCGGTTTGGGTCCAACCCTAAGATAATAATATTACGAATGTGATACAAAGTTTTCTATATCAATAGCCAAAACCTTGCCAGTGTAATGTACCCAACCCTAATCTCTTTGTAAGCGCTTCAAATGTTGTTTCAGTGTTCTGCATATATTTCTTGGGGCTTTTATCCGAGGGGTTAGCGAGTTTGTGGTCAAACGTGAGTTGTGCCTGTCGATGGTAATATACGGAGAGAAGAAAGAAAAAATGGTAACTTGTTCCCAAATTTCCTAAATTCCATTTGTATACGGTAGTGCATGCACACTCAAGTATACCGAAACTAAAAAACACATAGCCTACACTTAAACTTTATACCTATAATCATAATAATAATAATAATAGCCTTTTATTCCTAAACATCAGGTTGGAATAGGCCCCTAAGTTCGGTGTACCTTTTGGTATAGACCTCCTCCAATTCCTTCCAATGGGTCCTGTCCCTTGCTACTCTTGACCAGAATGGTCCCGCTGTCTGTTTCAAGTCATCTTCCCATGTCCTGACTTGACGACCCCTACCTCTAAACTTTATACCTACCTACTCCGTAATGTTTCTGTTGCTTGGGGTCAAATGAGTTTCTATCTTAGCTGTATGCAGCATTTAACTAGGTATGCAAAGCTCCATTGATTTTCAGATAGTACTTTGATATTGCTAGCTATATTCGTTTTATTTGGACTTGTAGTTTGGGTGCATTAGTGTTGTTTTAAAAAAAATATTGTAAAAAAAAAATTATGACTATGATACTATGACTAGCCAGCGACTTTGAATCCACCCGCGTGAATTTATATTCATACAAACTTCAACCCCTGCTACCCTGTATCTATTTAGGGGTTGAATTACAAGAATTCCTTTCTTAGTACACTTCTACGCACCAAGACAAATACACCCTAAAAACTTCCAAGTGTTTACGATCAATGGTTTAGGCTGTGCATTGCCTATACGTCACTTAGTCATGGCAAAGGTTCTTATAATTGGTATCCTACTAATATTATAAACGCGAAAGTTGGTAAGTATGGATGTTTGTTACTTTTTCATGCTCTAACCAGTAGACCGATTTGGGTGAAATTTGGAATAGATATAGATTGTAACCTAGATTAACATAAAGGCTACTTTTTATCCCGAAAAAATATCGGGAACGGGAAAAAACTGCCACGCGGGCGAAGCTGAGAGCGGCCGCTAGTAAGTTATATAAATGTTAAAAAAATGTGTAAAAAAATACCTATTTCATCGGATACCTATGTCTTGTGGGCGAATAATTGAATATTTCGTCTTTCGTCTGACACATATTTACATAATTTCTTTACTTTACGCCTTTTGGGATCAAGGGAGTTGTGTCAGACCTTTCGTTTCTCAGCGCAAAGGAATTCTATTATCAAACATTGACCACGGGGCTACACCGTGTGTGGGCCGGACATATTATGACGGACAATATATACACTATATTACTACACGACCAATGTGGCGCGGTGGGCGAATGTCCGCCTGCGACGCAGGAGGTTGCGGGTTCGATTCCCGCCTTGGGATAAATGTTTGTACGATCTGTAAATATTTATTCCGGGTGTTCTGGGTATTTTCTATGTATAATAAAAAATATCTATGTAATGTGTTGTATTATGTATATCAGTCATCTAGTACCCATAACACAAGCTCTGCTTAGCTTGGGGCTAGATGATGCTGAGTGGATTGTCCAACAATATTATTATTTAGGGGCTTGCCAAATACATTTAGTGATGGTTATGCAAGCAGGCCTAAGTACCTACTGTCTTCTAAGTCTTTCTACGGATTTTTTTATTTGTGATCGTAGTTAAACTTTCAGCAAAGTTTTTTCTATTGCTCCTTGTGCGACTTTTAGCTTGTGTACAAGTTTGGACAGCACGAGATAATGAGTAGACCAAATGTTTTGACATTGCACATTTTAGCCCTAATATAGTATCAGTAAGTCATACAAGGTTTTCTATGCAACTAAAATTAACACGAGAAAAACGTGATGTTTCTTCCAAAGACCTGCTACCTTGGTCAAGTCTTTTGCTCTAATTTTTGAGGAAACAATTTATCTTTAGAAACAGCAGTAAAACTTTATTCTTGTTGAACAACTGGTTTTTTATTATAACTTAAAATTGTAATTTGTATGGAAACATCAACATCTACGTGTTAATTTTAGAAAGGAAATGCGCATTTATCCTGTGAGGTAATAAAAATATCGTGTAGGTATTTAAACCGTACCTAATTTATGTTAGTGGCCACTTAAAACCAGAAGTACTACAAGAAAAATAAAATAAACAGTCCAGCAATTTCTGTTGGCGTGGTGAAATTTACTGCTGAAAAAAAATATTGAAGTAAGGTAAAACACCGAAATATTTGTATTGCAAATAAAAGTAAATTGTAGGTATCTATTTCCCGCATATATCAAACAAATCAAGCAAAATGCAACCCTATTTCACGAGCGTACAACTCGCAAAAAGACATAATTGCAAAAAATATTCTCCACGCGACCGCCAATCGTGCCTCTATTAGTGTTGTACCTAGTATCAATATCGATATATTGTATCGACAAATATATAGTTCATTGTTATTTATGATCGTACGATATTGCAGTGTTTGCGAAAATGGAAAATTTTAGGAAACGGAATGTTTGGTAGGTACTCTTTCAGTTTTGTTGCAACATTATTTACATTTTTGTCGATAGCGTTGTGAATGTTGGAGTTGAAGTGATAAATGAGGAACGGTAGGTATTTAATGTTTGCCAGCTTTCACAATACGTAAATTATGTTTGCTGATAAAATTAATGTATATATGAAATTGCAAACCATATATTTATACCAGATGCAACCATATTACAACCAAACCAGATATCCGGGAATAATATCAGGATTATAGGTATTAGAGGTACTACCGAGATGGATTAGAAAGTTATTCGGGTACAAATTTTTGAAATCGAATAGGTATTTCTTTTTACTATAGTTTATCGGTAAACTTTTTTTTTTATATGACGTGCTTATGGAACAAGCAGACGGCCCACCTTATCTTAAGAGGTTACCATTACTTATAACAAAGCATAGCCTCGCAGGTCACTTTTGATCGAAATCTCACCTGATGTTAAGTGATGGTGCGGTTGACGGTGTAGTAGGTACTTTCAAAACTAATGTCACTGCAATTTTGCATTAAACCTTTGATATGAAACTGAAAAATTATGAAGGTCTTTTTTGTACAATGAGGCACTTAACTACTGATTTTTATACTTTAATTGTATCAAATATAATAGTTATAGATCATTTCTGAGCACATGCTACATTTTACAACTATTATTATGTATATGTAATTTAACCACGCTCTCATTACTTGGCCGATTTTGATGTACTTAACTCAAAGTTAATAAGTTTAATCTCTAACGTGGAACATAAGGTTGATTTTAATTCCAAAAAAACAAAATTCCGAGTAAAAAAAACCTAATAAACCTAAAGAAAAAGTGCCTTCATTTTTGTTCCCAGCAAAGCGCCTATAAACGTTAACAAAACTATTTCCACCACTTTGGCGTAACCGCAGGCGTCTGCTAGTAATAAATATAACCTCAAGGATCACTTTGAAACTGACACACTGAGACGTCCTTAAGGATCTTGAGTGCTTTTAGATTTCTTACATTCGTTGATTACAGTACCTTATTTAATTTAATGTGGGTCGAATATAAACGTATTTAGTTGTAAGTTCGTTTAACCTAAGCACGGACTACTAGACATGATAGTTGAGATACTTTCTAGACTAGATGACTTAAGTTGCAGCTTAACATGCAAAAGCATGCCATAAGTGACAGCTATTACAACTCAGATGTTCGTTGATGAGATGATCTTTCGCGCTTTTGTTGGCGGGTTCGAATCCTACCAAGAACAAATGGAAACTATATGGATTTACAAAAAAGTATATATTTTATCAGTTAGTTAGTTCTCACAGTACAAGTTTTGCTTAGTATGGAGCTAAATGGTGTTGTGTGAAAACAATGACAGTATTTATTTCAGTTGATCTACAAACATGCAAGTGCTGTAGTAAGATTACACTCAGCTCTTGCTTAAATAATATCGATAAAGATATCGATTATTTTGAAGACCATCACTATTTATTCAAGAAACTATTATTTCTGATACAGCTGCTTTACCCTTTGAATTTGTAATAACACCATTATAATGTCGACGCGTGTTCAGAATATCGCGTTCGAGATCCTTACAATATTATAGATAGTTAAACGCCTGTGACTTCGGGTCGGGCTCATCATCATCATTAGTCTCGAGAAGTCTACTGCTGGATATAACCCATTAGATAGATAGAACCCACAACCTACACCTCAGAAGGCAAAACTACTACTTCAACCATTTCTATAAAAAAAAAACATTTGATTTGAAATATTGTATTGTATCATGCAAAATTATAAAATTAATTTTATTACATTATCATAATTTAGAACGTTATACAAACAAAGAGTTAGATTTACTGATTACATATTAAACTATAACTATAAAAAAAATCACAGAATAATTAACAGTATAATAATTTAAAAAAAAAGTGCACAGACGCTGCAATTTTAGTTGCGGCAACTATTTCAACACCTGTCCTTCTTAAAAACTGAAAAAGTTAATAGTTGCGTCAACTGAAGTTGCTATTTTTTTATATACAACATGCTGATAGACAAAGCAGACGGCCCACCTGATGTTAAGAGGTTGCCATTGCCTATATAAGTCCATCAACCTGAGGCAAACGGTGCTACGCCTCATGTGCCTGTAATCACACTATCTGTTATTTCTGTCTATCTGTTAGTTTAATGCTCTTTTTCAAAATCTATAACAATCATAAGAATCTTTGTCCTGACTGACTGACTGACATATATACAACGCACAGCCTAAACCACCGGTCGTAGAGACTTGAAATACTCAGGGTCTATTTATCTTGGCACCCAAAGGTGTACTAAGAAAGGAATTCTCTTAATTCAACCCCTAAACGGGCACGCCAGGGGTTGAAATTTTTATAAAAACAACTTCACGCGGACGAAGTTGCGCGTTTGATAAAATTGCCTTCTCTTTTTGTTTACATGAAAATGAACGTGACAAGAATATTTTATACTGTCGTTCCAAAGTGTCAGGCTTAAAGTAGTTTTAAAAGCTCAAATTCACAGCATCTTCTTGCATATCCTTCATCAGAGAATACTGTTCAGCTGACTTCGAAGGCCTCAGACCTGATACTCCACATCTCCTCAGCGGAGGCCGTCCTCTGATCCTCCCGTTGTACTTATGCCTCTTGTGGTTCAGGGGGCTTAGATCTGAGTCTGATAGCTCCTCAACCTTCCGCTTGGATGCTGATGAGGAAGTTGAGTTGAAAGATCGGTGAGGAGTTGTAGATGCTGGAAAGGAAATTATGTTAAAGCTACTACAGTTTTAGGGTTCCGTACCCAAAGGGTAAAACGGGACCCTGTTACTAAGACTCCGCTGTCTGTCTGTCTGTCTGTCCGTCTATCAACAGGCTGTATCTCATGAACCGTGATAGTTAGAGTTGAAATTTTCACAGATGATGTATTTCTGTTGTCGCTATAACAATAAATACTAATAACACAATAAAATAAATAGTTAAGGGGGCTCTGATACAATAAACGTGACTTTTTTGCCGTTTTTACTATCGATAATGGTACGGAACCCTTCGTGAGCGAGTCCAACTCGCAATCGGCCGGTTTTTATTATTATTGTTTTTTATTTTTAGTTGTAGTGGAGCTCCTTTTGAAAGGACTTGTCTGGGAATACTACTATTGTTCCTATTTCAAAGTTAAAGTCAAAGTCAAGAGGCATTTACTCAGTAATATACGCAGGGATCATCTTGAAACGTCTTAAATCTAGGTGAATTTCTGCCGTCAAACAGATGCTCACATTGCTTTGTTCCGGTTTAAAGGGTGTTGGTGAAATTATAGGCTCATGAGGCTTAACACCTGTATGCCTCAGGTTGATGAACGCAGAATAGTGCATCGTAGGGCACGTTCCTAACGAGCGTGACTTACAGAGCAATGCTTTGTTATTGGTGATGGTTGTCACTTAAACAGGTGTTCAATCCACACAGCATCATCTAGCCCCAAGCTAAGCAGAGCTTGTGTTATGTGTACTAGATGACTGATATACTTAATACAATACATTACATACATAGATATTTTATTATACATAGAAAATACCCAGAACACCCGAAATAAATATTTGCAGATCGTACAAACATTTATCCCAAGGCGGGAATCGAACCCGCAACCTCCTGCGTCGCAGGCGGATATTCGCTCGCCGCGCCACATCGGTCGTCAAATTGGTAAATAAAATAGTTTCGTTACTCATGTAGTTTTATAAAACATTACCATATGCGTAAATTAATCGGTAATTTGTATGTTAATATAGATAATAATACAATAATTCTACATGAGTAACACACTAGTAGGTACTTAACTTGTTGATTCTACAAATTTCAGCGTTAAAGTTCCAGACGAGGTGGCCGAGTGGTTAAGGCGTTGGACTGCTAATCCAATGTGCTCTGCACGCGTGGGTTCGAATCCCATCCTCGTCGGAAACTTTTTGGGCGAAATAGTTTTTTAGAAGTAGTAGAACTCTTAGTTATGCCTATTTCTGCCGCCAAGCAGCTTGCAGTTTGAAGGCTATAGGTGCCGGTGACATTACAGGCACATGAGGCTTATCATCTGTATGCCTCAGATTGATGGACGCATAGTAGTGCTACAATGCACTACTATGCGTCACGAAGTCAAAGTCAAAGTTTACCCCTTTTTTACAACCTTTTAATTCTGCAAACCGCGTCAATATTAATACAGTAGTTTTTACGTGATTCGTGTACAAACAAACAAACATGTGTTTTAAAAGTCGATTTCGTTTTTGCCTTTTTTTAAATACTATTAGCAAGATTTTAGAAAAATATTTTTAATACACAAACTTTTCGACATCTACAGTATTAATAATAATGCTGGAAAATCCACACAGCATCATCTAGCCCCAAGCTAAGCAGAGCTTGTGTTATGGGTACTAGACGACTGATATACTTATACAATACGTTACAAACATAAATATTTTTTATTATACATAGAAAATACCCAGAATAGTTTTATTATAGTATAGAGATAAGCATACTTCTTGTATTGTCCTAAGAGCAGAGTGCTTACTCGTCTAGCAGACGATCAAAGCGATTCCAAATTGAGCAATTTCCTGTAGAAAGTTTAGAAGACAAAGCCACGGGGAGTCGCTAGCTTATATCCTGCTTAGACACGCGTTTGTTATCATTTATTATCTTCATGTTTTTATTATGAAATTGAAGGTTTTAGAGTATGAAAGTGGTTATGCAAACCGGTAATACTTTATTCAGTAAAGTTATCATATATCAACACAAATTAAAAACACCACCTCGGACTGGCGGACGTAGGGTTCCGTACCAATATCTATAATAATATCGGCAAAAAATCACGTTTGTTGTATGAGACCTACGAGGTAATGCTTTGTTATAGGTGATGGTAACCACTTAACATCAGGTGGGCCATCTGCTTTTTCCATCAACAAGTTGTATAAAAAAAAAATGAGAGCACCCTTAAATATGTATTCCCCCTTAAGTTCCCCCCCCCCCCCCCCCCCATACCATAGAATTGTGATACCATAGAAAGTTAGGGAGGGTCGTACGTTTTGTCTTCCGGTTCGCGGTCGAGAACCTTTATTACTTTGTGGTGCCACTTACTAGGATAACTACTTATACCCGATTGCTAATGAAAACTAACCTTGAAATAGGTATACCATGTTTTGTCTCTTTTGATCTAATTTGAAACTTCCTGTCAATGCAAAAGACAAAACACAGTGTAACTATTTATTTCAACGCTACATCGAGTTTATTAGTACCAGTATTTACTAAAATACATAGGTATTCCATCACCCATTTGGCTTCTACTGTACAAGTTTTGTTTAGTTTGGAACTAGATCACGTTATATATAAGATCTGCTAATACTGGTTTATATTTAGGTTTTTCATTTCAGATAAAATAATAAATCACTTCAAGCTGAAGCACTATGTTCGGAAAAACTTGTGCGAGCCACTCAAAGGCTATCAAAAGGAAGTGTCAAATAAAGAAAATCCTCACCGAAATGTGAGCCATGTTCACCCCAAAATACATTTTTCACTGCCCGCGCCACGCTCGACCAAATGTTCTCCTTATTAGTATTTTCGCTGTTATCGAAATCACGTTTTTCTATACCTTTAAAAGATAAAAAAATATTTTACTACATAACTGGACTTGTAAGAGAACAAAAGTACTCATAAAAAATATTAATTTATTCATTTTTTTGTCAGAATAAAGAAAGTGGTAATCTACCTTGACAATCATCAGCAATCCTTTTCACGCTAACCTTTCTCTTAGTTATAACAAACTTAAACTGTATCTCAGTTTCTTCCTCCGTAGTTTTTAAAGCTGTATGCAGACAGGTTTGCAGTGATCCAACTATATTAGCAGTCAAAGCTGTGATTGCGTTGCTTACATCTGGAGAACCAACGCAAGTTTTGAAGGAATCATCAGACTCTTTTGAACAATGAGCTTCAACCACAGGGCTGTCATCTTTAAAATCTATAGCTCTTGCTGGCATAACTCCCAGTTCACCGACAGGTGGAGTGCCTTCTTGAGGGTTCTCTCTATTTGTGAATGGAGTAGTAATGGGGGTTCTTGCCATGATGATGCCCTGGTTTTCAAAGCGGTTGATGAGCGCTTGGAAGCGGGGATTATATACAAATCTTGGTTTTTGAGGACCAGGAGTCAGCATTCTTCTTGGTTTTCTAAACACTGAAAATACATTTTAGAATTACAGAAAAATTACTCGTTGCTTTTGCAGTGGTTTATAGTGATTCTTAAACTGTTGCTACTCTGAAGTAAGTTTTTATTTATATTATGTATTTTCAGATATGATGTTTTTTATCTTTACTAAAGTTATAGTGAAGGTAACTTTAGTACACCAGAAACAGAGCACGCTGCAAAAAAACAATACAAGCTTGTGTATGAGACCAATAGTTAGCGACCACGTCTCAGTTCCATAAGTCATCACTGGTAACACACACTGGTTCTGATGATGCAGTGTTACTCGTACCTCGTTTTATCTTAGCTTGATCAAAATTGGTGTCATCCGCGAAGGTGACTTTCTTCTTCATCGACCCATCAGTGGCCCCTGAGTCCTGGAAGGTAACGTGCTTCTCCGTGCTGTCTTGGCTGCCAAGGCGACGGCTGTTCGTCATGATGATGCTCTTTAATTTTGGAGGCACTTCAGATTTTGATGCCTGGAATGGTAGATTCAGTGGTGTTAACGTTTGGAAAACCATGGTGTCATACAAAAAATGCTGGTACATTTATATAATTTTTATGTATTTTGATTAATTTACTAATTTTTGGAACAATTGCGTAAAGTTTTACCTCAGTAGTACTCTGAGCAGGGCTTTCAGCATTTTCAATTTCTGACAAAGGTGAATCAGCTCCTTGCTCCGGGAACATGGTCCAACCTCCAATGATAGGATGGGTAGGTGTACTGGTTGTCACTGCCTTTGTCAGCTTTAACAAGTTGGGTATGTGAGATGTAGGAGTAGTCATCTCTTTTTGGGTTTCTGGAACTAGATTATTAATATTATACAATAGTATATACAGTCATTGGATATAAAGATATACCTTATCTAGATAGCTATTGTGGAAAACATATTACTCGACCTAAAAATTTGTCGATGTGTCAAAACGAAACAAGCACGAATATTTTTCCAAAGACCATTATGATAAAACAAAGAAATATATTGAATTGAAATATATTGCAGGGAATCGCAGAATTATACAGAAAATTTACCATTACACGCTGAGTTTTGGACCTTTGAAACATTTGATAATAATGTTCACTTACTCGGATTATTCTCATTTCTTGGCGTAGTTTTAGGTGAATTGTTTTCTTCGTTAATAGTTTCTTCGTATTCTTCAACCATTTTTTGTCTCATCATGCTTAAAAACTTTTTAACGTGAGGAGTTTGAGATCTTTGCCTCTTAAATCTAGGAGTTTTGCCAGCTTGCTCAGGATGTGGCGTCTTAGCTTGTTCAGACTCCTCATCAGTATCACTAGACTCATAATCAACTAGATGTTTTTTTCTAACTACAGGAGTAATGATAGCCGTTTTTGTAGTTTTATTGACCAATATGATCCCTTCACAGTTTTCTTCAAAAGAATTCTTGGTTTTTTCATAAATTGAATCAAATTTTTCTTCAACCAGCTTGGACTCTAGTACACTTGTATCCATAACAAGTTCTGAAATGCTAGTACACTTGTCTATATTTACAAGATCTTCCATATTTTCAAATATTTGCTCACACTTATTGCAATGTAAGGGTAAATGTTCTTCTGTTAGATGTTCTATGAAGTCAAGGCTCAAAGAATTAGGTTTGCAAAGGAATTTGAATCCTCTGCAGATGGGACAATCGAACAAAAGACCGTGGGCAGTTTTTTCGTGTCTCCAACGACAGTCTCCGCAGCAGAATATTAGGTGGCAGACAATGCAACGAGCCTGGAAAACGTTGATTTTAAGATATCAAAATGTAGATAAAAGTAGTTAAATAAAAACAAAGTGAACATCAAGATACCTATATCCTAATTGTAGATACTTCACACCACACTATTTAGTGCCAAACTAATCAATGCTATGGGAATAATATATTTTTTGGTAAATATAATACTTAGAATACAACATATGCAGTACCCACAGTCTGTCTAATGTTTTGATCATGCATAAGTAATCCGTAATCTTGGATTACTCAATTCTGTATCAATAATTACCCATCTGTCGTTTGCAACGTTCCCTTCATTTAGTGAGCATGTTACTAAAGCAGGGGGTTGCTAAGATGCAGGTACGACGATGACGGTCGTAATATTCTGTGCGGAGGGTTGTCAATTGATACAATCAAAAAGTTTTATTTGTACAAATTGATAAACTTCCGTTGGAAATTGTTGTAAAAAATATTTATATTATTATATTTAACGTATAATACGTATCTTCCTAACAAAATGGATTATAAACTTTTGATTTAACTTTATTTGATTTAAATATGATTAGCAGGAAATATCTGATGTTGGCCTAATATTACCCAAGCCTCTAAATCAACGCATTTATATATATGATTAGTCAGACAACAATTGATTATAGATATAGATTAACATATATATAAGAAATATTTATACAGAACCCACAGGGCGCGTTTTGACTCGCATGTCCAAAAATATTTATTTACTTAATAATAATAATGTTGGACAATCCACACAGCATCATCTAGCCCCCAGCTAAGCAGAGCTTGTGTTATGGGTACTAGATGACTGATATACTTAATACAATACATTACATGCATAAATATTTTTTACTATACATAGAAGATACCCTGAGCACCCTGAATAAATATTTGCAGATCGTACAAACATTTATCCTAAGGCGGGAATCGAACCTGCAACCTCTTGCGTCGCAGGTGGATATTCGCCCGCCGCGCCACATCGGTTTTTTATTTGTTGAGCGTCTACAAAACGGTTGTCTTGACGGCCGCAGTTTCTTGAACCCGATCTTTCCATCACTTACGGAAATTATTAATGATTCAATTACGAACTTGAAGGAAACAATCACGCCTCCCTGATCTGTATAACCGGTTTTTGATCAAAGCATAATTACATGTCGACTGATTGTAACTTTGATGCGAATTCAACGTTAATAATGTTAAGCACAATTCTACTGTTTGAAGTTCCTAATTAATGTTAATTTCCTATGTCAAGGAACACTAGTACCTTAACTGGATATTTGCTCAGCCTTAAGTCATCATCTACGCAAAGCTATTGTCTCAATTTTTATCAATATATTTTAACTATAGGTATATAATTAGTTTAGCTATCCAAAGGTAACGTTGCCAGCCTTTTGGGCACACTTCCTGCGGTCAGTGATTTAAATTCTGTTTCCTACCTATAGTAAAGACCCGCAGTTATAAAAAACAGAGTTATTATAAAATATGTAGATTAAGGTAAATAGGTTAAATACTTCCGTTATAAAATAAATTAATAACTTTACGCCATATATTTTCATTTCAATATATTTTTATGTTATTGCTGGTTGAACAACGTATGGTCCACCTGATGTTTAGTGGTAACCATCACCTGTAGCGAAGCGTAGCTTTGTAGATCACGCACGTTAGGTACGTGCCCTACGATGCACTACTTTGTGTTCACCAACCTGAGGCATACTAGTGTTATGCCGTGCATGTAATTTCACCGGCACCCAAACTCTTCAATTCAAATTTTGATTATGAAAACCATGCTTGCTTATACTTATGGCACGCATACAAGGGTGTTTATTTAAGGGTGTTTGGTCTATTTTTAACCAGCATGCTGATAGAACAAGCGTTCAGCCCACCTGATGTTAAGAGGTCAACCGTCACCTATGACTAACCATTGTCTCGCAAATTACGTACGGCAACAACGTGCCTTTTGATGCATAGAAGTAACTCAAACCGAAACACAGCAAGCTGCTTAGAACATAAATAGACATGGTGGTAGTAGGTACTGTCCCGGACAAACTTTTTACAAAGAATTAGTTTTGTAGCAAGTTACTAAATGTGCTTAAACTTTTATTCTGAATGGAGCTCAAAATCCTAGGGTACTTACTCTACTGGCCACTGATGTTCGGAAGCTGCTTACTGACGTAAGAGGAAAAGCGTGTAGCCAACAACCGTATTACTGAGGTGGGTTGTACTTGCGGTCAAGGAAATAGGAACGTCAAATGTGGGTGTTTACTCCAGATCGGTACGAAAGGTCTGTTGTTTTTACATACACGTTTTTCAATCAAGATTGAAGTACCTAGGGTACTTAACTAAGCTTAAGCTTCAGATAAGTTGGTTAGAATGTAGTAAGTACCTAATCAGCGGGTGGGGCACTAGTGTCCGTAGCACATAGAGGTAAATATGAGCTCGATAGTTTGTTTGCTTATTATCTGTACCGTGAGCTCAGTCCGAAGAGACACAAATAATGGATCTGAACGAAGATGCCTTCGTACAAATCTGGAATCCGTTACTTAGTATAAAAAGCAACAGAAGTTTACAACCGTGCTATTATAAGAGCTCATGGAAGGTTTCTCATAAACCTATTTCAGATACCATGCAATTTCTCATCGCATATTCATTTCAAAACGCAACTTTGTATAGGCACGTAAGTATTTTGTTAACCTACCTATACTAGTAAAAATCGTCCACGAAAAAGTGATCCGTGGAGGGGGTCACGACCCTCAGCAGTGAGGAGTACGACGCGAGGAAGGGGGGGGGGACCTATACTAGTATTGTTTTCATAACGTACCTAGAAAATAGATTTACGTCTTGTTGAGAGAAATCTAAAACTAGAAACATTTTATTTACTAGGAATTATTGCCACTGTTCATCTGATTCTTTTCAAAAATACAACGTAGAATCGATAGCAATACCTAAGCAAAAAACGTTTCCCGAAAATTTTACGGAAGTCTGTCAAGTGGACCGCTTAACACTAAATTAAATAGAATAAATTAATTTAATTTATGTGTGTGTAATATTGCGATGAGTTTAATTGCTAAAAAATTAAAATAAGTCCCGTATTCTAAAAAACCGCTGAAATTTTAATCAAGGCTCGAGCAAAATACTTTGGAAATTAATATTTTAATGTCCTGAAGTGTATGCTGTATCAATAAAACGGTAAATGTATGTTCCTTTAAGTGTATCGTGAATTTGTGATAAACTCAATAGAAATTTCGTCAGTTCTATGAATACTTTTCCAAGAGATTACGAAGGTCTTTTTATCATTTTGGGATTTTATTGTATAGATTGTAAATTAATGAATACTTACTTAAATGAATAAATACTTGTACAATCCAACGGTCTAGAAATAGAAATTGACTTAAAGAGAATCAACATTGTCTAGGTCTGCAAAATACTCTACAGTCAGCTGCACTTAACTGTATACTCGTCCAAGGAAGTACCTACTACCATCATGCATATTTCTGCCGTTAAGCAGCTTGCTGTGTTCCGGTTTGAAGGGTGTGGGTGCCGATGAAATTACAGGCACATGAGACTTAACACCAGTATGCCTTTAGTTGATGAACGCTAAGCAGTGCATCGTAGGGCACGCACCACGTACACGCACGTACCGTGTGATCTACAAGGCAATGTTCTGTCATAGATAATGGTTACCACTTATTATCAGGTGGGCCATTTGCTTGTTTCTATAAAAAAATAACCTAGTTCTATAAAAAATTACATCAGGTGGGCTATAATTTTTGTTCTAGTATCATTATGTTCCACCATCTGTTCGTGTGTCACCAGGCTGTATCTCACGAACCGTGATAGTTAGAGCAAATACTAAAAAACAGAATAAAATAAATATTTAAGGGGGCTCTCATACAACAAACGTGATTTTTTGCCGTATTTATTACAGATAATGTACGGAACCCTTTGTGCGCGAGTCTGACTCGCACTTGGCCGGTTCTTTTACAATACTAATAATGTTATGCTTTGCTGCTACAGTTTATAGTTATTGTTTTTCCCTCTGAACAAAGAAATTCCTAAAAACTTGTCACGAAAATCTAAATAATAACTTAACAAACTTATAAATAATAACTTAACTTATAAATAATAATAACTTTACAAAAAACGATTGTACTAACCTCAATATTTGATACCATTTTCAATCCATACTCTCAATAAAAATACTTCACATTTAAAACAACACAAATCACAAAAATTCTAATACAAACTTCTATTTTACGAAATTAACACCACATATTCTTGATTACGCTAAAATATCGTTCTCAGTGCGAAATAAATGTTTGAATAACTTATTACAGTGAGATGTAGAAGTACCCTCAAAACGCTCGTGATTCGTAAATGTTCGGATTTGCTCAAAGTTTTCTTCTCATCAATAATGTTACGTTTCACAGCTACAGTTTATAAATCTACCTAAAATTTTAAAACCAAAAGTTCTGTGGATTATCTGCAATGCGTATGAGTCACTCCGTATTTTTGAAGTAATACTTAATAAATACCTTGATAGTAACAAAGTTGCTTTAAACATTTAACACTAGGTACCATGAAGGGGGTATGAAATCACTATTTTTTTTCTCTTTCTCTCATAGCCAGTTACGTTTTACTTCAGTCGTGTGGTCATCAGTCCATATTCTTAGGTCTAAAGCACACTCGTTTTTTTTATAACATAAAAAAAACGAGTTACATTATTATGTAGTTTCAATACACTCCCAAATTGATTTTGACTAAATTGACTGAAAACTTTTTTAAATGATCTCTTTGAAAGTGCCTGTCAAATGATACTGACATAAGTAAATAAAAAAAAAAAGAACTGCCAGCTAGCATCAAGTGATACCATGTGATGAATTTGAAAATGTATAAGCAAATTTTACTTTACGCAGCTGTTACAGCTTACTTCGTAGTATCTCTGCCTTCTGCGCTGTAGGTGGTGGGTTCGATTCCCACCAAAAACAATTATTATTATTATTAATCTCAAATACCAAGTACTCAAGATTCTTCGAGGATGTCTAAAGCCTGCAATACATGTTGGCCCAACGTTGCCGAGCGAAGGCCAATACCAACGTGTAGACGGCATGTTTGCCTTGCCTTGCCATCGCTCGGTGTCGCTCGCCTAGTTGGCCGAGTGAATACAAGCGCCAACGTGTATAGAGGTCATTTGCAATGACTTGTCACCACTCGCGGTCGCTCGCGGTCGCTTGCGGCCACTCGCCTCACTTCGGAGCCGTGTCGGTTTTTTTGCACAAATCAAAGGCGCTTGTCTACACTCGGCCAATCGTGTCCACATGTTTGTCAGCCCGCCATTACGCGTTTGGTGTCGGTCATCGTCGCACGTGTATAATGAAATAATATCGACCGATGTGACGTAGCGGGCGAATGTCCGCCTGCGACGCAGGAGGTTGCGGGTTCGATTCCCGCCTTGGGATAAATGTTTGTATGATCTGCAAATATTTATTCCGGGTGTTCTGAGTATTTTCTATGTATAATAAAAAATATCTATGCATGTAATGTATTGTATTAAGTATATCAGTCATCTAGTACCCATAACACAAGCTCTGCTTAGTTTGGGGCTAGATGATGCTGTGTGTATTGTCCAGCATTATTATTATTATTATTATTATTATCGTTCGAAACCAACGATGATGTGTTCAAGTTTGTTCTATTTCTATGAATTCACCACCATCTTTTTTGTCTTTTCTTTTTTTACAACTTTCTTCCGGTATACAAAGACGTAATTAATAAACGTGCTCATCAAATAAATAGCAGCAGCTGCAACAAATTCTACGTCCATATTGTTCGAACCAAATAAATACCGGATAACCATGTAGGTAGTTCGAATGCACAACGCGAACTGACAGCACCCAACGTGTGGGCAGCTTCACTCGTCCAACTCATTCATTGGCCGCTTGCAATAGTTTGCGTAGACTTGCCGAACGTCTGGACGGTAGCACTTGCCTTGCATCGATTTGCCTACGCTCGCGTTGGCGATAGCTCGGCCAACATGTATTGCAGGCTTAAGGGAGGTAGTCAGAGGTATGTCCAGATAGTACATTTTAGTTATTCCGACTTTTGCATTAGTAAGTATTCCATACGTGACAGGTTGCAAGCCCATTACCACTTAAGTACGTATTTATAAAAAACTAGTAGTCCGTCCCGGCTTTGCACGGGTTTTAGTAAGGATCCCTAATTTTTTTGAAAATATAATATAGCCTATGTCGGAGATAGTGTAACTTCCCGATGGTGAAAGAATTTTTCAAATCGGTCTAGTAGTTTTAGAACCTATTCAATGCAAACAAGCAAACAAACAATCAAATCTTTCCTCCTTATAATATTAGTATAGAAAACGTATATAAGTATTCTATCAGTCATCTAGTCAACGTTATGCTAAGTTTGGGGCTAATAATAATAATATCTTTATTAGGAACACAAAACATAGTACAATAAGTTGGTTTTGAAAACGATTACATCTGTAGAAGTTTAAAACTGTGGGCTAGGTAGCGTTGCGTGAATGTCTGCAAATATTTATTTATTTATTTACAGCGTTTATTGTGAATGGGACTATTGAATTGGTTCCAAGCCCACGCTGCAGTGAGCGGTATTCACGCGCGGTACTTGTTGCTCGGGCCGCAATTTCCGCTCTCGTTCAGCGGAAGCGGACCGGTTTCGTCGCTCAGGAAGCGTATGGAACCAGCTTTATTTCAACCTGAATGGGTACCACCAGAAGTTCAAGGTTAGACTATTAAATCTTACCTATTATACGTGGTTATACTCTAATACACATAATTTTAAATAAACATTGATAAACTAAACTGAACTGAACTAAACTGGACATTTGAAGTGGCGCGGCGGGTGAAAGTCCGTCTGCGACGCAGGAGGTTGCGGGTTCGATTCCCGCCTTGGGATAAACGATCTGCAAATATTTATTTCGGACTAGAGGCCACTCGCAGCTTCGCCCGCGTGGCAGTTTTTTCCCGTTTCCCTTTTTTTTCGGGACAAAAAGTAGCCTATGTCCTATTCCAGATTACAATCTATATATATTCCAAATTTTATCCAAATCGGTCCACTGGTTAGAGCGTGAAAGAGGAACAAGCATCCATCCATTCATCCAAATATTCGCATTAATAATATTAGTAGGATGTTCTGGTTATTTTGTATGGATTAAGTATGTTGGATATCCATGTAGTACCTACCCATAACACAAGCTCTGCTTAACTTGGGGCTAGATAATAATAATAATAATTCTGGACAATCCACACAGCATCATCTAGCCCTTACTGAAGTCACCGTCAAAACGATGTACAAACAGGTAGAATACCGTAAAATATTTCAGTTGGAAAAAAATCGCCTGCAGAAACCGGATACTTACCGAATAATACCTAACCATATATCGATTTCTATTCAAGAGAAATTAATCTTTATGCAATTTTAATAGTTTGTCTTTAATTTTGAACGGTTTAGTGATTTCCACATACAAACACAGTTTTGCATTCATGAATAGGTAGATAGGTACAGTGTTTTCTTTAACTTCTTCAAAAATTTGTAACATTTCCAACATATTTTTGTTTATTTTAAGTTTTTTAAATTATACTTTTTTTATTCATGGTTTTACTACATCTTTTCACAATTTAAATTTTTAAGTAGGTAAGTATATTCTTTTTGTTTTGTAGCTGTCGTTTATTTTTAATGTTTCTTTATTATATCGTGCCTATTTGTGGGAATTCGTAATTGGTCATCAGCACACTGAATCTCTCTTCTAGAGATATATGTATTTATTTTCACGCTTAATTCTTTATATGTAAGTTTTCCTAAAATAAAATAAAAAAAAATATAAGAAACTGATGCGTCACAGGTAAAAGAAGTTTGCGGCTTAGTGTGACGTAATTTTGTCCCTCGAACCTCTCTTGGAATTTATTGGAAAGCGCCCTGAAGGAACCCTTCTCTTCTTACCCTTCGTCATGGAAAGTTTTAGTAGGGTTGCCACATTTACCACTTTATCAAAGGGATTACCGTAACACTTGACGTTTCCGAGGTAAGATGTTTTAACACCCTCACACATGCTACAAACATGTTTCAAACGTAGTAAAAAAATTGCCTTCACTTACTCCAGATGATTTATCATAGGCGACCTTTCACCTATGCCCGAGGGATAAAGGGACTCTGCAGAGCTTATCATCCATGCTCCTATTTACGGGACACTGTAGGTATAGTGCCATATTTTTCCTGTAGATAAGACTGTTACACAGTTGCTAGGCAAGCTCGATTTAAATAATGCCTCAAGCATAATAATAAGGGAATCATATTTCATCAAATAAAACGCTTATATTTTATTTTGTTATTTGTAAAAACAAAAATGTACTTAATAGCCAACAGACAACTTACACATAAATAAATCTACGTAGGTGTATACATACATCTTGTTCACTCAGTGGCTCACACTGGCGTAGGTAGTTATAAAGACTGGGCCAGACTATCCACCCATTTCTATTTCGGGTCTTATGTTAAAATCATCTGTATCAAAGAATATTCTATTCTTAGAACACCAAAGATACACATATAAAAATCTAAGGCCCACGGCTAGCACATGAACATTGATAGACTACACAAACATGGTAAATATACCTCAGATATTGCATCCCGGTGTTTTGCGGGCGGGAACCACATAGATTTCCCAACGGAACCCTGAACGATGTGGACGGACAAGGTACGGTACACATAAGCCGCAGACTGATGGCGTAGCTTAATGAGATAACAGCTAGTTTATTTACACAAAAATCAGTTACACAACCTAACACAAATGAAAGTTTTGGAAAGACTTGCAGTTTTGTTGGAATATCAATCCAGTTAAATTTACTTCATACTTTGTTAAACTAAAATCTGCAGGTACAATTTAAAAAACACAGGTTATTTAAAAATATAGATGGGAAAAGAATGTTCGTGGCGAATCACTGTGACCCCGCCATACAGGCTTTTTAGTCCTAGTGTGGGGAACAGAGTCACCTAACGGTACTGTACTATTGTTTGTAAATTATTTTTAAGTAACATTAAGTACCAGCAACTGTTTAATTTGAATAAAATTATTATTATTATTAAATAAATTTTTTCTCTTTATTTTAGTTAGTTCTAATGGAAAAAACTACTGCATACAATTAAGTTATCTAAATACTTTAATAAATCAACTAGCGGCCGCTCGCAGCTTCGCCTGCGTGGCAGTTTTTTCCCGTTCCCATTATTTTTTTGGGATAAATCATAGTAGCTTTATGCATGCAAAGTCTCAGCCCGATCGGTTTAAAATTGACAAAGCTTCATACAAACTTTCATCCCCTATTTTATCCCTTTTGGGGTAGAATTAATCAAAATCCTTTCTTAGCGGATGCCTACGTCATAACATCTACCTGCATGTCAAATTTCAGCTCGATCCGTCCAGTGGTTTGGGCTGTGCGTTGATAGATCACTATATCAGTCAGTCAGTCACCTTTGAGTTATATATATTTAGACTGCTTGCAAATTGTCTTGGCATACTAACCAAAAGAAGCATAACTTTTGGTTAACAAGCGCTTGAAGCTGCGTTAAAAATGCGGACATTTCAACATACAGACTTTTCGACCTCTATAGTTTTATTATAGTATAAAAAATGGCCTATGCTTCTAAATAGTCTTGATGATAAGTGAATTGATCAAACCATCTCGTTTTAAGCTGTGACGGAGATTGTGGCACAACTTCGGTGTCAAACGACGCGGCGCGCGGCGGGCGGCGCGGGCCAAGATCTCAACAATGCCTTGCACAGTGCGGACTACTTCGTATTTCTGCTTCTCAAATATTTAAAATGTAAAATAAGCTTTCCTTGAACTAACTTTTCAAGAACTACTTCTATGAGGGTTCGTTTTATTTGTTCACTTTTTAACAATTTAAATAAATATTTGTGGACAATTTTACACAATATCATCTTGCCCCAATCAAAACATAGCTCGTACATACATATTTTTTTGTAAATACACACTTAGAATACAATATAGCACCGAGACAGAGATAAAACATTTATGGTCATCATCGATGAGAATAAGTCTTAGAATTTTTCTGTTATTGAAGTCTTGGAAGTGCTAAAGTACCATATTAAAAACATACCAAGACAATTACTATCAAGTCATTTGAATTCTTGATAGCGCAGTTGGCTAGCGCATCCCCGTATCAAGGAAAGGGTCGTAGGTTCAAATCCCACTCGAGGAAATAATTTTTGGGATGATATAAAATCCATGTGATTTTCAAGCACTATAAAAACTAAAAAAATAGAAAAATGTATGTCCTCGGTGAGAATCGAACCCACAACCTACAGAGAAGGCAGAGCTACTCCTAACTGAGCTGTGAGTGAGGTTATAAAATAACTTTTTGAATGTGTGTGTGAACATAGTATTTCCAGTCCAATCATCATTGGATCATAATTGATTGCAAAATGAACTAATTTACGCACGGATAAAAATAAATATTTTCGTACCCACCAATATGTTTGATAAATGTGTAATTCAAAATAATTAAATTCATAATCAATTAATATGAAAATTCCGTTTTGTGTAACCCATTTTCTAACGTTGTCTAAATTTGAAGCTTAGATTAAAACTACAACGTTTTCTTAAGTAATCTACTGAGAAACTTCTTAAGTGATCCCTTCCGATCAACCCGACACCTCCACACTCCTGTCGCCGCCGCTTATGTCGCTCCGTCATCCTTAAGGAGTTACTTCCTTAATTGATTTAGCGTCCCTTAGCGGCGCAGAATACACAGCAGTTGAAGAGGACAGAACATACCGCATAGCTATTGTGAAAGAGAGAAGAAAAACCAAACTTACCGACATAGTTCTCAGAATCAGGTCATATAGCTCGTAGAACCGACAAACGCTGGTCAATAAAAGAGCCTTTATTGATCAAACGGCGGTCATAAGCCAGAGAACAAAGTGTGGGACGCTTTTTTATCTGAACTATTATAATAATGTTGAACAATCCACACAACATCATTTAGCCCTAAGCAGAGCTTGTGTTATGGGTACTAGACGACTGATATACTTAATACAATACAATACAACTCATACATAGATATTGTTTAATATACATAGAAAAAACCCAGAACACCCGGAATAAATATTTGTAGATCGTACATACATTTATCCCAAGGCGGGAATCGAACCTGCAACCTCCTGCGTCACAGGCGGACATTCGCCCCCAGCGCCACATCGGTCGTCAAAATATTTGTAGATCGTACAAACATTTATCCCAAGACGGGAATCGAACCCGCGACCTCCTGCATCACAGGCGGACATTCGCCCGCCGCGCCACATCGGTCGTCAAGATAATACGTACCTACGTTTGGAAGTGATATGCCATACTCTGCTTTACATAACTCTGAGCTAGTACGTAGCTAGTGTTATATACTCTGTGGTGTCAGGTATCGGCCACAGAATACACAAGTGTTTACAGCATCCCTACAAGATGGGGCCGGTACTTTACCTGTAATTAGGTCAAGGTGCTTTGTCATAGATAACAAGGAACGCGAGTGGTTTTGTTCGTGTTAATTTTACTTCGCTTACCTCTAGACTAATTTTGGAAATTTCTAGAGCTTGGCGACTTATAATTTGAGTTTTTTTTACGTTTTGCTGATGAAATAAGCAGATGGCCCACCTGATGTTAAGTGGTTACCATGCCAAAGCATTGCCTCCATAGTCTCCTCCCCCGTTTTTTCAATTTAAAACTTGTAGCTATAGTTAAGATTGTAATACTTAGCAAAGATGGTTGGTAAGGTTGGATGGTTGGTTGGTACTTATAACAAGGTAAGACCTTGTTTGAAAGCTTAGTGTTTTCTGGATTCTGAACTTAGAGCTGTTTGCAATTTGGAGTTTGAAACAAACAAACTTTTGAGTCTTAAATCATTGAACCCAAATGTATTATTCTTTCCCGAATATTTTTATTTATTTTATATAACTAGCACGGTTACAGAAGCACCAATTACGCTAATTATAAAGATAAGTATGTCACAGAGTCAATTTATACAGATTCAAAATACTTATAATGTCATTTTTTTTAAATTACCTAATAGAAACGCATAAATAAATTATAAGATAAGTAGTAATGTCACAGAGTAAATTTTTATACAAATTCAAAATATAATATTACATTTTTAAATTACCTAACAGAATATGATGATACATTATTCGTTCCCACTTATAATTCAGAGGTGAATGCTCCAGCTAAGCAGTTTCATGTTGAACAATGAATCAGCACAAGGCGAAGTAATGAAATGAACCAACAAGTATTCAACAGGTGATTCAATCTGCGGAATATCTTATAAGCATGCATTTCATTACCAGATAACGATCAGTAGGTATTTTTTGCTGTGGTAATTTCAGTGTAGTATTAGAACATTAAGGAATTACCCTCATAGATTGGCACCACACTGGAGCTTCATTATTTACATTATTGTTATTTTGTAACAGGATCATACAAAAAAACGGTAAGAACCAAGCCGTAAGTTTCTTGCCGGTTCTTCTAGGCTTGGTCGCGAGGAACTGGCGCTTAGATTCACTTAGATTTAAGACGTTTCAAGATGATCCTTGAGGATTTTACTGATTAATGACTTTGACATACTTATAAGCGTTATTTAAATTTAAATATTGCTAAAAATTGGTCCTGTCACTGTTTTCATTACCCATTGGCTAGTTTTTTTATGTGACTTGCTGATGGAACAATCTGATGCTAAGTTACCATTACCTGTAGTCAATGTCAAAGTCAAAAAGCATTTTTTTCAGTAAAATCCATCTAGGTGAATCTAAGCGCCAGTTCCTAGCGACTAAGCCTAGAAGAACCGGCCAGAAACTTACGGCTTGGTTTCTACCGTTTTTTTGTACCGTATAACAATGCATTGCCTCTGAAGTTAACTTCTCAGACTAACGATGATGATGATAATAGCAACATCTGCTAGATACATACTGGTAAAGTTTTATTACAGTTAGACCGGGTGTAATAAGAAAACTTCCGAAAACTGAAACTGCGCATTTAGACTATTGTTTTATTTGAAAAAAAAAGGCGAAGAAAAACTTTGTGTCTGTTTTTTTCGTATCTCAGCATTAATAGAAATCAGAATTCAGAATTTTATTTGCTTGAACATAGGTACAAATACAATATTCTTGGTGTTGGGGCTTACATTAGATATCCCATTTTGTCCTACTATAAAATAGTGTGCAAATCTCAAACAATCCTTAATTGAGTCTAACATTAAACAAAATATCGACAAAACATCATAAAAAATCTTATTTAAAAACGCGCAGTCATTGAGTGCTGTACGGAAAGATTGATCGCTGGTTGATAAATATAAATTTAAAAAAAAATAATCGTATTACTTTAAATGTATTTGACCGTCAGCCAAGTGGAAATCTATAAAACCTTGTTGTAGGTAACTTTACACGTTCTTGGAGTATTCGAAAGTGGTTTTATTACACCCGGTATAAGTGGGAAATATTGGATATAGAGAAAGGTAAAAAGGACGAGGAAAACCACAAAATTACCTGCCAGAAACCCCTCGAAAGTGTATTAGGGCTGACCTTTAATAAATGGAATTGATACCAGAAAAAAGGATAAATGCCTGACTACTCTTAGTAGTAGTGTTCTTAGTGAAGGGCTAAGCAGCTTTTTCTTTTTTTTTAATAATGCTGGACAATCCACACAGCATCACCTAGCCCCAAGCTAAGCAGAGCTTGTGTTATGGGTACTAGATGACTGATATACTTAATACAAAACATACATACATATTTTTTATTACATAGAAAACACCCAGAACACCCGGAATAAATATTTGTAGATCGTACAAACATTTATCCCAAGGCGGGAATCGAACCCGCAACCTCCTGCGTCGCAGGCGGACATTCGCCCGCCGCGTCACATCGGTCGTCGGTCGGAGGTACTACCTACCACCATACCTATTCCTAAGCCGCTAAGCAGCTTGCTGTGTGTCGGTGCCGGTGATATTACAAGCACATGAGGCCACACCTGTATGCCTCAGGTTGATGGACGCAGAGTAGTGCATCGTAGGGCACGTTCCTAACAAACTTGACCTGTGAAGATATTCATTCTCATTGTTAAATCAGAGTCGGGGTTTTAAAATTTTTTTATGCTACTGCTGTTGAAACAAGCATATGACCTACCTGATGTAAAGTGGTAACCATCACCCTTAACAAAACATTGCCTTGAAAGTCACGCACGATAAGTACGTGCCCTATGAAGGACTACCCTGCGTCCACTAACCAAAGGCATATTGGTGTTAAGCCCCATGTGCATGTAATTTCACTGGCACCTACACCTTTGAACCGGAACACGGCAAGTAGCTTGGCGGAAGAAATTAGTTCTTCCCCGTACGAGCCCTTCACTAAGAGTTGCATGCCTCAGGTTGATACACGCAAAGCAGTGCATTGTAAGGCACGTTTTTATCGATCGTGACCTGCATGGTAATACTTTGTATGTGATGGTAACCATTTAACATCAGGTGGACCATCTGCTTGTTCCATCAACAAGTTATATAAAAAAAGAGGGTACTGACAGCCCCCGTAAATGCAGGACAGAGATTCAGGTTATTGTGTTCGGGAAAAACTGACGCTGGTAATGAGTTCCACTCTTCATTCTCGTGGTGTATAGACGATGGTGGTAGGAGATCGTGTAGTTCCTGGGAACATTTTTAGAAGTGTAGTCTAAAAAAGGCTTATTATATATTACACCACTTATGGGCAGTTTACTCTCGACAGCAACCCAAAAGTTCGAAACTAGTTGGCACAAATGACGTCCTTTACGAGTTATGACGTCACTACCGGTCCACTGAGTTATGACGTCAAGCCGGACCCGCGTCACAACCCTTCGATGATGTGGGTCTGTCTGTCTGTCATTAGAGTGTGATAGTTTCTATCGGTTGATAGATTTTGAAGTTGAAATCCATTTTTCACATAAATTGACACCAATTTGTTGCACACAACCCAGTTTTTATGTTACAGACGAATAATGGCGAGAAATACTCCATATCTTTAATACTCTGCTATATAAGAAGAGCACCGGTGGTCTAGTGGGTGTAACCCTCCTTCTGATCCTAAGGTCGTTGGTTTGAATCCGGTCGCGCACCAATGGATTTTACCAGCCATAGTCAAGCGTTGGCTAGTTGAGCAAGCTTTCTACAGTTACCAGTTCATTGGTATGTAGGTAGTATACCTAGACATTTTGTAGTGTAACGTAGATGTATTATGTAGATATAATAATTGAATACCTTATTAATTTATTTTATTTTTATTGTAAACATGTTTGTGCCTTGTTTCATTTTGTTATTTTTATTATAAGAATTAGATATTCTTTGTAGATCAAAGAGAGCAGTGACCTGTAAATTTATTACCAATAAATAACTATTGACTATTACAATCGAAAATTTGTGAAATAAGCCTTGGGATGTTTTTTTTTGGGATTTTTGTCAAAACTTTGTTACAAACAAAATCTCTTTCAAACGGCAAATATTTGTCATTTTTACGTTAGCAAAGAAATTTGTCATCACCTTTAAAAAAAAATAAAACGTGTAAAAAAATAAACAAACTCACTAAACTCAGAAAAACGAGTTTTCCCAGATGAATATAAAGTATTTTAAAGCTATAGTAAATTAATACAAAACGTCTTTGGAAGTTAATTTGGGAGCAATCTGGCTATTTCCATTTTTTCTCAGACGCCCGTTAAAATATGGCATTAATTAGATGGAAGAGGGCGGATTTCTTTTAGATTTTATTATTTTTATAGAAGTACCCTCAAAACTCAGCGTTTTATTCTATCTTATATAATTATGAAGTTATATATAATTGTGAAGTTATAAACGTATCATTAACCTACAGCTGCTGGACCCTAGGTTTTAAAGATTTTGATTATTTAAAAAATTAGATTTTTTTATAAAACTTATTATGTTGTATAAACATGTTTTATTAAAGTTATGTACCCAAAGGGGCTGGACTATATTACTAAGACTTTTTTTATGCTGGACAATCCACACAGCATCATCTAGCCCCAAGCTAAGCAGAGCTGGTGTTATGGGTACTAGATGACTGATATAACGAACATAGATATTTTTATTAGACATAGAAAATACCCAGAACACCCGTCATAAATATTTGCAGATCGTACAAACATTTATCCCAAGGCGGGAATCAAACCCGCAACCTCCTGCGTCACAAGCGGATATTCACCCGCCGCGCCACATTGGTCGTCAACCTGTTTAGTCCTAAATTAAAAATAAACGATTTCTTTTTAAAACTTAATTACCAAAGACAACGGAATCTCCTTAGATTGTAATAACCCCTAATAAATTGTAGTGTCGACCAGAGGGATGAATTATAGCTCAATTAGTAACCTTTGCTTCTAATAAACTTATCTTGATAACAGGATCACGGTTGGGTTTCGTGATTTACTGTTTTAATTTTAGTTATAAAAATATTTTGAGACAGAAGCTGGTTTTAGCAGTAGTAGAGCTTTTTGTTATAGGGCTCGCTCGAGGAAGTACCATCATGCCTATTCCTGCCACCAAGCAGTGATACTAGCATTGGCTGTGTTCTGGTTTGAAGGGTGTGGGTACCGGTGAAATTACAGGCATATGAGGTTTAACACCAGTATGCCTCAAGTTGGTGGACGCAGGGAAGTGCATCGTAGGGCACGTACAGTCCGCTGCACTAGAATGTATACAATTCGTAACTTTCATAACTGTATTTCAGCAAAACAATAAATAAATATAAATAAATAATAATGCTGGACAATCCACACAGCATCATCTAGCCCCAAGCTAAGCAGAGCTTGTGTTATGGGTACTAGATAACTGATATACTTAATACAATACTATATTACATACATAGATATTTTTTTATTATACATAGAAAATACCCAGAACACCCGGAATAAATATTTGCAGATCGTACAAACATTTATCCCAAGGCGGGAATCGAACCCGCAACCTCCTGCGTCGCAGGCGGACAATCGCCCGCCGCGCCACATCGGTCGTCCGTGGTGGTGGTACAATGGTAAGAGTTCATTACGCTCTTACGCATCAAAAACTAGAAAATCATGATCTTTGAAACCATTTTGAAAGTTACAAATTGTATACATTCTTGTGCAGCTGACTGTACCTAACGTGCGTAACCTATAAGATAATGCTTTGTTATAGGGGATGTTGAGTGCAACAAGTGAACAACAAGTTTCACCAGCATTAGTATAAGAAAAAAGGTTGATTACCGCCCAGGTCGCGCACTTGAGAAACATGAGTTTTACTACTAAACATAAAAAAAAACACAGGCACAACAGGAACTTATTTTTAAACTTACCAGTTTGTCCGGTTAACTGAACTGAAGAAAACGAAGGGACAAAGAAAAAATATGGCGTCACGACTGTAATTCCCAGGCACGGTAAGTATCCCTCCAGATCTCTTAGTACAAAGTACCCACTAGTGATTCTTCGAGGATATCTCAGGGGGTAATCTAAGTCAGAGGTATGTCAAGATTTACATTAAGTACCTACCAACTCACATTTGGGCATACACTGTTTTGACCTTTGACCTTATGAATGTTGATCAGTTTAATTACATTGCACTACATCACTGTCATTTATAATTACCATGTTAGTTAAATTAATAGAGGTATGGATTATCTCTTCAAGGCAATATGTCAGATCAATTAGCTGTGGAATCACAAGGGGTTGTGGGATGGTTGAATACTTTTCTACAGGTGAGATTTGAATGGTCACTCAACTATTTGAGTAATGACTTAACTATTTTGACGACCGATGTGGCGCGGCGGGCGAATGTCCGCCTGCGACGCAGGGGTTGCGGGTTCGATTCCCGCCTTGGGATAAATGTTTGTACGATCTGCAAATATTTATTCCGGGTGTTCTGGGTATTTTCTATGTATAATAAAAATATCTATATATGTGATATAGTATTGTATTAAGTATATCAGTCATCTAGTACCCATAACACAAGCTCTGCTTAGCTTGGGGCTGGATGATGCTGTGTGGATTGTCTAGCATTATTTATTTATTTGTTTATTTATTTATTAATGATATATGACTACTGGTTTTGTGAGTGCAGTACCTGACACTTTCTCCTTTCCCAAAATTGAAATCCGTCGATAGAACGCTACAGCAAACTTTCTCTATTTCATATTGTCGCGATCGGCTAATAATTTTAATAAATAAAGGAACTTGTGTGCCAATTTTTATCACAATCGGTTGAAAAGTTCGATTTGTCGGCGAGAACAGACAGACAGACGCACAAAAGCTTTTGTTGTTTAAGCCCTGCCGACGCCTTTGGTTTTTCAATTTCGGCAATAAATTTCTTAGTACATTTCAACGTATTGAGACAAACTTACCCTGCAAATTTGAAATCTCTACGACTAGTCAGGCTAATACATGCAACGCGACAAAAATTTGACTACTTGCTATCTCGTGCAAAATAGAGATATCTCTTTATATCTTCCTGCACTAACATGTGCCACCAATCTATCTCGTTCTATCAGCTTATCTGTGGGCATTTTATTTTTTAACAATTTTCAATTGTTTCTAGTGTTAATACTGTGCACATCACTTTTTTCCTTAAAATTACCTTGTGTTTATGATACAATAAATTTTATAAATATACTGCGAAGTAGCATAAACATTGTTTAACCCGAGCCGATAATTTATTCGCTTAAACGTAAAACCTCAGACGCATAATGCCTTAACTCCCTCGCCACTTAGCCGCAGAAGGCCGTAACTGACAGTGACAAGGGTACTAATTATTAAATTTGACAGTAAAATTAACACTTTCATTGTCCCATGGCGGCAACTTTGACTGTCACCTGTTGATTTTGTAATTGAATTAATAAATTAGTGTAGAGTGTTCTGGAGAAGTTATCCAATGTGATGATGGGCGGGAGTTGCTCAACTTTGCCTGAGTGGTATAAAAAAAGGGTTTAACTCACGTACAATTGTTTGCAAAATATTTTTTCAACAATATGTATTACAACTGCAATTGAAAGCAGAGTACTTCTAAATATATATAACTCAAAGGTGACTGACTGACTGACATAGATCTATCAACGAACAGCCCAAACTACTAAACGGATCGGGCTGAAATTTGGCATGCAGGTAGATGTTATGACGTAAGCATCCGCTAAGAAAGGATTTTGATTAATTCTACCCCCAAGGGGATAAAATAGGGGATGAAAGTTTGTATGAATATTTGTCAATTTTAAACCGATCGGGCTGAGACTTTGCATGCTACTATGATTTTATCCCGAAAAAATAACGGAAAAAGAAAAAAACTGCCACGCAGGCGAAGCTGCGAGCGGCCGCTAGTTAAAAAAAAAAATTATTAACATTTTGTGGAATTTTTTACACAACATCGTCTAGCCCTAAACTAAGCATAGCTTGTACTATGGGAACCAGATACCTATTTTCATTTTTTTTTGTAAATACGTAGAAAACAATATAACACCCAGATAAAGAACAAACAGCTACATTCATCACACAAACATTTGTCCTCAAAATCGAACCCACCACTTACAACGCAGAAGGCATTCTACTACACACTAAGCTGTGACGGCTTCACTCGGCTTTTATAATTTGCCTAAAGAAATCCTCGGCAACGCAAAGTTTTCTTTATATTCTTCCAGGAAGAACGGCTTTGATACTTATCTATTCACCGACTTTCCGCGATCCTAACAATACCGTCGATCTATCTATCATGTATTGAACCTCCTAGCCTAACTCTCTCTATAGGCGTTGTGCAACATTAAGATTGTATAATATGATCAATGGTTAGCGGCCACGCCTATAGTAAGCGTTATAGTCATCACTGGTAACACACATTGACTGTATTCTTTTTTCTTGATCTTATTTTATCAAAGTTTGTCTTACAATATACAGCATCTTCCTTGACGCTGTATAAATCTTACTTATTTTAACACGCTGCTTGGTTTTTTGTGTCGTGAAGACAAAACAATGCTAATTATATCCGTATATTTATATGACACACATAATTAATATTCTATAATATCTTGCATTGAAATTTCGAACAACACTGACAGACATGGGACCCTTTCAATGCCAAACACTGTTTTGTCCCTTAGAAGACCCGTCAAACATTTCTTGTGATTCAAAGCCCATACATTCCGCAATGCTTGTGACATTTCTGGTGAATATTATATTACTTATACCTGCACGATTCCATAATATATTAATTATTATTAAGGATTCTCTCGTGACGTGTGATTTGGGTTTCCGTTCATACTTTTTGTCTTCGTAATATTACCTTCAAATACCATGCATGTGTAATAATAGGAACGGGTTTTTCTACCGAGCTCATTTGTGTGATAAACACGTGATTTGAGCAACGTTTTCACTTGGTAGGTATTTTGTTTTATAACTATTGTTTAAATAAGTGGCGGTTGGATACCCGTATTGAGTTTGTTTCACTCACAGTTGCTTGAGAATTAACTTAGGTCCTATCACCCGGTTATTATGACAAAAGCGTAAAAATACCCGCGAAAAAGGCTTCCAACTAATTTATTAAGCTCCAGCTATAAATGCGTTGCCATAAACAAACAAACAAGGGCATTTAGGTACCGAATACACTTCATTTGTCGCTGCAATAAATTTTTAGCGGCTCTCGTAAATTCCCGCGTTTCCTAATACCCGCCATTTTGAAAACAAAATGGCCACCGTAAAAAGTGCCACCTTTGTTATTGCTTATTTATTTAAATTGGGTTAATTAGTCTTTTTGCCATTTTGTTTCTGTCGAGAACATTTAATTTGTCGAGTTACGAGTATATTTTTTATGCTTAATTTATACCAGAGCTCTGCGAATCAGGCCTCTGCAGATGCTCGTTTTTCGTCAAAATAATCACTACCTACCAAATAATTTTTCAAACAGTAGACCTCGCAAGCATAAACTCTTTGTAACAAATTGATAAACATGATAATTTACAATTTAAATAACTTGAGTAGTGAAAAGAACCGTGCAATTTTTTAATCATATTTTGTATGTAAATAGCTATTACTGAATTTTGAGAAATCATTCTGCTCATCACGCCAAAAACCCTCAACAGATATACACAACACATAGGACAACATCAAAATAGGACCTAAAAGGGTGGAGATATTGAATAACCTCTTTTTAAAGGAAATACTAAAAATTCCTGTCGTCAAAAAAATCTATAAACCGTTAAGCCTGTAGGTATACCAAATTTCGTCCGGATCGGTTGTAAAATTGAACCTGTAGAAGAGTACCAACAAACTGACAGGCGACAGCTAATTTTGCTAATTTAGCAGAGATGCTTCGTTCGCTTCGCTCACTCGGTCAATCAAGTTTCAGCCGTGTCAATCTCCAAATAGTTTCCTAAGAAACTGTCATTTTAGACAGGCCTCATTTTGATACCTAATCAAATTTTTTTTTTTTTATTTTATATTATCCTAAAAACATAGGATAATTTTGTCACGATAAGCTCTTGATAGCGCAGTTTGATAACCCATTCTCGTATTAAGGGAAGGGTTGTGAGTTCAATTTCCACTCGAGGAAATAATTCTTGGAATAATGTAAAATCTATATTCAAGTTGGTGCGTAGAAGTGTATTAAGTATGTATGAAAAATGGGGGTTGAAGTATGTATGAAAATAACTTCAGGCGGACGAAGTTACGCGCGAAAGATATTAGATAAATTAGATAAAGATATTAGAATTTATTTCAAAATTAAAACAAATTGTATTCATTATAAGAACTTCAAACGTTAACTTTAGAGCTTCAAAGACAAGATCAAGCGTCTTGAAAATAAATCATTTGACCCCGAGTACTCCAATAAAAGCAAGATTCTTTCAATACTGAAAGATATTGAACAAAAAGGCTCTGAAACGGTACGTTGGGACCGCAAAGAACGTATTGGGTTACAGGGTTGCCGCTTAATCTGAAACCTGATAAATGTAGCACAATTAAACCTCAATACCCCCAGTTTAAAAAAGCTTAAGAAAATAATTTTATCAAAGGGTCGTCAAACGACCACTTCCATTAATTAGCTTTGATTTTATTTTTATTTATAAGAGGTTTTACCTTTTGTTTTTTGTTACATTAAATTTTCCATAAATATAGTCATTTGACTGAACATGACTGTATTATAATAATATTATCTATAGACATGAAAGCATAAATAGAGGCATAAGTAAAAAGTATATCTTGATAGTGTGTTGTATACTATGTATAAAATAAATATTGAACAAAACGACCAATCTCAATTTGGATTAGGCTGGCCACGTTAGTCGAATGCAACCTGAAAAGTGGACAAAAATTGCCACTTCTTGGATGCCTGAGGATGAAAAACGACGATCGGTCCGGCCGAAAAGCCGTTGGGGGGACGATCCAACGACGAAAAAAAAAATTATGCATAAATCATGTACATAGGAAAACTTTACCTTCTTACGTTTTTTTAATGTGATTATTGATGGAGCAAGTATATGACCCACCTGATGTTAAGTGATTACTTTTACTCAAAGTATTGCTTCGCAGGTCACGTTCATTAGAAACGTGGTCTACAATATACTGCTCTGCGTCTATCAAACTGAGGCATTCAGGTGTTGAGCGTCATGTGCTTGTTATTTCACAGGCACCTATACCCATACCCTTGAAACGAGAATTCAGTATAGGCTACTTGACGGTACTTTTAAGTACAGTTTAAGGTCGCTCAGACAAACTGGTTCATCCATGATGTTTTTCTTCATGGTTTGAAAGCACTGGCAAGCAAGTAATAAAAAGCAATAAAACAATTTTTATGTTCAACAATAACAAACGATTTTGTTTATCAAAAAGTGGCAACCCTGATAAATTGACCAATCAACTCGCTCAGCCGTTCGGAAAGAGCCGTTTAAAGTTCTTTTACGTGATTTCTTAACAGCAATTGTCTGTTAATATTCAGTTAATTTAGGTCAATCGAAATCAATGACCGATACAACAATAAATTACTTGTGTTTGAGCTTACATTGGTCTACGTTTCGGTTCAAGATGATCCCTGCGGATATTACTGAATAAATGATTTTTGACTTTGACTTTGTTCCTACTTGCCATGTAGGACCTACTTACAGGAGGTAGCCAGGGCGTTTAAATTAATTAAATTGAATATATACGTATAATTCTGAAAGCGAATAAAATTAAAAGGTAAATACTCTTAAAAAGTAACACTTACTCCTAAAATACAATTTTTATCTTAATTTAGAAGACAAGGAACCCACGTTTTTTGTCAACTGTACAACTTAAAAATGCTTGTTATTACTGTCTTATTATGCTGTCTCTATCCGTATTGTACGTCTTTTGTTCTAAATAAATTTATTGCTATGACTATTATTATATTGCTAAAAAATATTCAAAAACGAGAGTTCATAAAAGATATGGACTATATATATAAGGCACTATCAGTATAATTTTACTGCATTATATTTTATTAAGACTATCACACAATTACTATTGCTTTGAATTTTCAAAAAGTTCTATCAAATGCTTACAAAACAAAATATCGAAGCGTAGAGGGCAAAAACCTTTTGTAATTACGCTATCTGACTCCTGAACAAATTTCCAGTATTGCCGAACTTATTTTATTCAAAACACCCCATGAGGGCTCCTAAAGTTTCTATAGAGCCATAACAATTCATAGGCCTGGAGCTAGTCGTCACTTTTTTATGTCAAGTACTGTTGGTCTACTTTTAGAAACGACTTCGTTTCTAATACAGTAATGGCCGTTTTACAGGCGAGTTGTCACTGCCTGACATACCACGCAATGTAACTTAAAACGGCAATACAAAACTTCATTTATCGTTTCTAAGTGTGTAGGTACCTGTTATTTGATTTGGAAAGAGCGAGTTCTTATATCCAAATAGTTGTCATTTTGTAAAAGTTCTGCCTAATTTATTATAGGTATCTGTCGTGGATCATTAGGACAATTTTAAAGTCGATGTCGAGTGATATTCTGTAAAAAGCTATTATTATTATTATTATGCCTTATATGGTAGGTACTACAGTGTGTTAATTACGACGATGCATGGCGACATTTATTACGATTTAGGATTAAAAGTAAGGTTATGGTTTGATAAGGCAGACTCAAAGTATGACGTTAAAAAAATTATCACTTGCTCCTGCACTATAATATCGACATTCCACTGTGTCCCATGGGGAGAGAAAACTTTGCCATATTAATTTCCTTTGATGACTTTCTGATATTGGGATCCTTTGGAGAAGGAAGTTATGTAAGAATTATTCAGCCAGTATAAGTACCATTATGAAACCTATTTAGGCCCATTTATATTCAGAGAGTTAGCACCAGTTTTGTCTTCTTTGACACGTCTGTTCTGTAGTATACAGTTTGTTGACACACTGCCAAAAAACTGTCAATGATGAATAATTTTATAGCCTCTTGTAATATAAATCTTATACAATATCGAATGGCATCAAAGTGCATTTTTTGAAGTAATACTTCTTATGCAACTTCCAACAAGATTGCGTTAAACGTTTAACACTACCATGGAGGGGGTATGAAAGCACTTTTCTTTTTCTCTTTCTCTCATAGCCAGTTACGTTTCATGTATTAAAGATGTTTTACTTCAGCCGTGTGGTCTAAAGCACGCTCCTTTTTATCTTTATATTACTTGCTGATAGAACAAGTAAATGGCCCACTTGATGTGAAGTGGTTACATCACCTAAAACAATGCATTCACGGGTCACATTCTTGTATAATAAATTTCTATGCATAATAAATAATATCTTGTATTGAGTATATCAGTCATTTAGTACCCATAACATAAGCTAGCTTGAGGCTAAATGATGCTGTGTGGATTATCCAGCATTATTATTATTATTATTACCGTTTGATAGCACTGGCATTGCGCACATAAGTTTTAACAAACGGAAAAATCCATCTTCACGACCGTGTTTTGAAGTCTTTAAGAGGACAAACTGGTGCTAACCGTTTGAATACAAATAAGCCCAAATCGTTCTTATAATGGTACTTGTTCAACAATAAGACTAGACGATGGTAAGTACGGTAAATTTATCTTATTTGTCATAATAAACATACAAAATAACTTTCACTATTCTGACCTACTATTCTGTCATACCGTGGGCTTATTATAAGAATATTTTATTGCTTTACTGTGTAGTACAAAGGTATTATAAACTTAAAACTAGGAGCTACAGGAGGAGGAATAGGTGGTTGCTGGTTCAATTCCCGCCTTAGGATAAATATTTGTACAGTCTACAAATATCTATTCCGGGTGTTCTGGGTATTTTCTATATATAAAATATGTATGTATGTAATGTATTGTATTAAGTATATCAGTCATCTAGTACCCATAACACAAGCTCTGCTTAGCTTGGGGCTAGATGATGCTGTGTGGATGGTCCAGCATTATTATTATTATTAATTTGGATCAGGTGAGCTATCTCTAGATCGTTTGCAACGGTCTGTAGATAGCTCAACTGCTTCATGTTTCTTGTACATATCTATTATAAATACTTGTATTAGCTATAATGCTCTATGTAAATAATATGATGAGTGAAATGTGTCATTAGATTTTTTTCCTCAGTGGCATCATCAGCCTAAAAGATATTACACATATTATTAAGATGTTACACATATTTCTATAGTAAATATCTAATAAATTGATAAGTTTTGTAGTACAAAAAAAAACTATACCTTTTCTTTTATAAGCTACTGCCAGTGGAACAAGCATGTTCCACCTGATGGTAAGTGGACTGAACCCACGACCTTAGGATCATAAGGCAGGGCAACTCCTACTAGACCACCGGTTAATGCTAAAGCTAAGATGTTCATTTAAATGGTTTTGCGATTGGGTAAACACGGATGGCAAGTTGGCAACCCACCAAGTGCCATCAAAACATTACGTACAATAGAATTGGCAGAGTTTGTTATTCCGTGTGTGTTGCCCGCTACAATACAGTGAATTTCCAATAATACAGTTTAATTTTGAAACTCAATTGAAAAATGCGGTATTTGAAGTAGGTAGGTATTAGTAGTTTTTTTTATACTACAAAGCTAACAAACAAGCTTACGGCCCACCTGATGGAAAGCAGTTACCGTAGCTTATGGACGTCTGCAACACCAGAGGAATTGCAAGCGCGTTGCCGACCGTTTAAAAATTTTAAAACACCTTTTTTGAAGAACGCCATACTATTTAGTGTTCATGAAAGGGTTTACCCGGAGAAGTATTACCAACGTGCCTATTTCTGCAGCCAAGCAGTGATGATCTCATTGCTGTCTTCCGGTTTGAAGGGTATGGGTGCCGGTGAAGTTACAGGCACATGAGAGTTAACACTAGTATGCAGGTTGGTGAACACAGGGTAGTGCATCGTAGGACATGTACCTAATGTGCGTGACCTATAAGACACTGCTTAGTTAAAGGTGATGGTTATCACTTAACATCAGGTGGGCCATATGGTTGTTTCAGCTTCAGTAAAATAAAAAAAAAAATATAATAATTGAAGGAAAGTTCTCACCAAAACTCATAAAGGACCCGTATAAACCTCATCCGTTTATTATTCTAAAGTACAACCACAAATTGGGTTCCGCAAAAAAGAAAAATAAAAGGTCCTCAAAGAGTTGATATGGTTAACTTTTGATTCGACAAAGGAACCGTAATTGGTTGGTGTTTGTGTTTGTTTGTTTGTAAATTGCTCGTTTATAAATGTTTAGTATTGCAGGACTGTCAAATAAATAACAAATAGTCAAGAAACTAACAAACGACCGATGTGGCGCGGCGAGCAAATGTCCGCCTGTGACGCAGAAGGTTGCGGATTCGATACCCGCCTTGGAGATAAATGTTTGTACGATCTTCAAATATTTATTCCAGGTATTCCGGGTATTTTCTAAGCATAATAAAAATATCTATGTATGTAATGTATTGTATTACGTATATCAGTCATCTAGTACCCATAACACAAGCTCTGCTTGGGGCTAGATGATGCTGTGTGAATTGTCCAGTATTACTATAGTATAATTATGGTGACCCCTAGACTACCAAGATTCCTTACAATAGCTCTCGTAATTGCTTCTGAATCCCAAGAGATAGTCTGAACCTGCTGGCACGAGTCTTGAAAGATTTTCAGATATATTTTTACACGTATATCAAACAGACAAATTGCTTCGTTCTATCATAATGCCGTAGGTATGACCACTTTGCATGTGAGTTTGCTGACTTAAAAGACAAATATTACCAACTCCGAGGCAAAAGATTCGTCTATTACTTTTGGTTTAATAGTATTCATAAACTTACAAACGAACTTATTGGTTACTAGTGAAAAACGCGTGACTTCGTTCGCGTGAAATTATGTACATACAAACTTAATCTTCGCTATATCCACTTAGACAGCCGGACAAAAGCATTTTGTCTAATCTCGAAACTGAGACGCTTCACTCGCTTCTCTCGCTTCGTCAATAAGTTATAGAAATTTAAGAGTACAATTATCACACCCAGACAATATTCCAAAATAATATGTAATAGTTTGTCAGTTTTATAGTGTTTACCTGCACCTAAGGAAATCACAAAGATTTTTATATCATCCCAAAAAATATTTACTCGAGCGGGATTTGATAATTTTTGGGATGATATAAAAATCTTTATACAATACAATACAATACAATACAAATACGTTTATTGTCATAAAAAAAAAAACGATGCATAATATATGGGTACAAAAATATCACTAGATTACAAGTTTATGACAATAGGAGTAGACTCAGCGCTAATTCTGCGTAAGAACGAAAGTTCTTACGCAGGGCTGGTTTTCAGTCTACCCCGACGTTCGATCTAAGTATATATTATAATGTAATGTCAACTTTTACTGATAGAAAAAAATAGAAATCGTAATTTATATTACACGTTACATGACCTTTACATTTTCTAAGCGATTTAGTCGTGTGAAAGCATCTTTAGAAATATTTCCTAAAATTAAAGTTAAAAGGTTCGGAACCCTGAGACCGCACAATAGAAACACCTCATAACAATGTCATTCATCAAAACTTGGATCCGAAAATTTTCAACATAAATTACTCATTTCCATCTTTTGGAACAACAATTACAATTCTATTTACGTTTTTGATGCTGCAGCTTGAGTACAAAAACGGAATATTTTAATAGTCACCGGTTTTATTACTCTCTCTACAATTTGGTCCTATTTTATAGTACTTAATGTATTAGTATTATAGTATCTGCCTGCGCCTGAGGCAACCACAAAGATTTTATGATTACTTTACGATGACTAGTAAAACGCTGCAAAGACAAATATACCCTGAAAATTTCAAGTCGACCAGTGGTTTAAGCTGTGCGTTGTCTATATGTCAGTCAGTCAGTAAGTCAGTCAGGACAAAGATTTTCACAATTAGGGTTTTGAGTTTTTTTTTTTTGCGGTAAATGGAAAGATCACATATAAGTTTTATAGCAAAACTATTTTTTTAATTTTTTTTTTCGCTATAAATTAAAAGTTATTTCAAAATAAAAATTAATTTTTGAATCCAGTACCGAAAACACGCCGAACAAACCCGAGCGCGTGTGACGTCATTATTTTAGTTTTCACTCATTCAATAGCCGCAAACGCTGTACTGTAAGTATACAATTATGACGTCACAACTATGGTGATCAATCATGGCGCGTTTCTAGTCACGTGGTTTTTTTCTAAATTTTATCAATTTTTGATTATTTATTATTAATTGATTTTTTTTTAATTAAGTTTTTTGTATTAAATATCATAAATAATATTTTAAAATACATAAAAAAATCATTTTTTTTTTTCAAAACCCCAATTGGTATAGATAGATGATAAAAGTTATGGCCTGAGTAGGATTTGGGCCTTCTCTTTGATACCAGGATGCGCTAACCATCTGCGCCATCGGAAACTGATCCCACTTGAAGAAATACTCTAAAAATATGCGGCACTGTAGTCACCGTACAGCTAAAAAGTGGGTGGATAGTATGTATGGTGTTTTAGGATATAATGAAGTTCGCTTTGAAGCTAACGCACAATGGTTAGCTCTTGAGGTATTATTGTAGCCAAACTTAAAAAAACCGGCCAAGTGCGAGTCGGACGTACGAAGTGTTCTGTACCATTATCTATATTAAAAACGGCAAAAAAATCACGTTTGTTATATGAGAGCCATCTTAAATATTTATTTTTTTCTGTTTTTTATTATTTGTTGTTATAGCGGCAACAGAAATACATCATCTGTAAAAATTTGTGCAGACGGATAGACAGACAGACAGCGAAGTTTTAGTAATAGGGTCCCTTTTAACCCTTTGGGTGCGGAACCCTAAAAACGTTAAAACAGGTTCACACTTGCACTACAACATTATGTGGCACAAAGTTCCTGACACTTAAAAGTCAGCTTGAAATACCAATTCAGAAGTAGTACTCCGTTGAATTGAATTCCAAGTGAAAGCGTTTGAGTCTTGATAATATTTTTAATGCAGCCAGGAAATCGCCTTACGAATTTCAACCTTTTGTCAGGATTTCATAAAGTTAATTTTTTCGTATATATACAAAAAAAGGAAGCCGCTTTTCAGTGGGACGAATTTCGATTTATTTTTCAAAAAGCAGCTGTATACAGGTAACCTATAAAGAGGTGTTTTATGTATACTATTTTACCATAACAATCCAGATACCAGTGGAACTAACATATGGCCTACCTGATGTTCAGTGATAACCAATACTCATACAAAGCATTTCTTTGTAGGTCACGCACGTTAGGTACGTGTCCTACAAAGTACTACCCTGCGTCTACTAACCTGAGGCATACTGGTGTAAAGCCTCAAGTGCCTGTAATTTTACCTCCCTTCAAACCGAAGCATAGCAATCTGCTTGGTGGCAGACCCCCAACCCGGGTCCGGGCGTCTCCGGGTTAACCCTTTACTAAGAGTTTGACTACTATTATTTATTTATTACTAGCTGACCCGTGCCCACTTCGTTGGGCAGTAAACATTTTTACTTACTGATGATCTTAACTGAAGTAGTACTTGATGTCGACAACAGATGGCGTTAATACGGCATAAAATAGCGGCCGTTCATAGTTTCGCCCGTGTGGCAGTTTTTTCCCGTTCCTGTTATTTTTTCGGGATAAAAAGTAGCCTATGTTACTCCTTGTTACATCAGCTATCTACCAGTGAAAGTCCCGTCGAAATCGGTCCAGCCGTCCCAGAGATTACCCGGAACAAACAGACAGACAGACAGACAAAAATTTTAAAAAATGCTATTTTGGGATATGTATCGTATATACATTCCTATGCATGTATTAAAAAGCGGTTATTTTAATATTACAAACAGACACTTCAATTTTATTTATTTGTATAGATTATTTTTTAATAATCTCAAGTAGTGACCGAACCCGAAGACTAAACGTAGGGCGACCCCCTACCCGATTAAAAAGCGTTTTCTTTATAAAATGGTAAAATTCTTCTAAACCAGATGCAAGTTCAGCTAAAAACAGAAAATATTATTCCAAGCCTTGTCTTGCCTGTTCAGTTGGAAATAATTTGTCTCCTTTACTCATTTTCTTGCTTCAATAACAGCTGAACTGTCCTGTAAATAGCAGAATAATTCCTTCACTTTCGTCTGGATGGCACTGCCGTCGCTCCGGGCTGAAAGTCTGAGTTATGGCTGGAGAGGCCATGATTACATGCTTTTATAGGACAAGTGGCTCTTGACCTTGCCAACCTGATTACAGCCATATGAATGGAAAAGATAAGAGAACATAAATAGCGCTACTTAGGAAAATATTTTTTTTGGGTTATTTGCTAATGGGTTCGAAAAAAATATATATAAACATGTAGTTGACTTAAGTATAAGTAATTCTTTGATGAAGCCGCATTCGGCGGCTATCGTTGATATAAGACATAAAACGTAAAATATACGTAAAATACAAGACTGTTTGATGATGTTTGATTTTTTATAAACCATGCCAATAAGAATATTAACAATTTATTTCTATAAAAATATTTCAATTATCATTGTGCCTTTGAGAGTGGGTATCAAGCGATCTGGAACAACATTTACCGTGCACAAAGATTATACTATCCCATTTTTCCTATTTTAAAAATTTTACTCGAAACAATAACAGTGCACAAACATAATATATGAATAAACAAGTCTGTGAAAAATAAATAATAATAATTATACAAAAAAAAACATATTAGAAAGTGCACTGACGTGTGGGTGAGATTAAATAAATGAATATACCAGTCTTTAAAATAAAAAAAAAAATATGGTACAAATTAAAACATGAAAATAATCTAAAGTTACTTTAAATAATGAAAATAATCTAAAGTTATGAATAAATGAACAAGTCTTGTAAAAGAATCAGAAATCATGGTTACAGTTCAGCCGTTTAGTATTCAGGGCGGTCGCACGGCGCGGACTGTCACTTCGCACAGTTCGCACAGAAAGCTCTAATTTATTTGTATAAGTGGTACTGAGTAGGTCACTTGTATTTCTTGTTTTTTAAGACGTGCCCTAGAAAAGAGCTGAGAAATTGAGAATTGGAGTTGGGTTTTTGAATACTAATTTCTTGGAAAGCGTGAGAAAGGTTTGAAAAAACTTATTCAAACCTTTACTTTAGAACGAATGATTTTGTTTCAAGGAAATGTTTGTAACTCTGTTTGTATAATATTTGTTTACCAAAGTATTAGTAGACTATATGTAACTTTATACGCGCTGTAATTTTTTTATAAAATAAACATTAAATAATATCATAAAAATAAATAATAATAATGCTGGACAATTCACACAGCATTATCTAGCCCCAAGCTAAGCAATACTTGTATTATGGTTACTAGATGACTGATTTACTTATTAAAATACATTTTTTTTTATGCATAGAAAATACCCAGAACACCCGGAATAAATATTTGCAGATTGCACAAACATTCATCCTAAGGCAGAAATCGAACCCGCAACCTTCTACGTCACAGGAACATTGAACATCCTTTTGTTATTGTGTATAACTTGTAGGCGACGTACTTACGAAACTTTTTTTTATAAACATCACACAGCGCCCTCTAGCCCTAAACTAAGCAAAGCTTGTACTATGGGAACCAGATAACCAGATGATAGAATACTTATATTCTTTTTCTTTGTAAATACATACATAGAATACATATAACAACCGACATTGAAGAAACCTCTATGTCTATCACACATATGTTTGTTCTTGGCAAAAATCGAATCCACAACCTACAGTGCAGAAAGCAGAGCTAGAACCAATTGAACTGTGACGAATGACGTTAGTGATGATAATTACTTTTACTAAGTAGATAATGATATTTACCAGGTATAGGTTTGCCTTTATACGTTGTCCAATAAAAAAACAATCCATCTATGTACCTGTAGGAACAAAGCCTTTTGTAACTAATTTTAAGATTTAGGTTAGAAACGGTCGTCTGGAAAAATCACTGTGCGCGATAAGACTGCCAATTGTAGGGCTTTGCCCATGATTGTATATATGCTAATATTTTAGTTTAAGCCTCCTTATAGCAGTAGGTACCTATCATAAATCTGAACGACCAAAGTACTCATCGAATTTAGATTTGTTTCCGGAGCTACCGTCCCACCGCCATGTTTATTGCTACTACTAATGCGGAACTGTCGATACTCAATTTAATTTATCATCGCCTCGGGGCACAGACAAACATGAAATACAGTTTTAGCTCTGTAGGTCTATTAGAAACGTTAAACGAAGTTTTGTATTATCGTTTTGAGATACATTACGTGGCATGGCAGACAACATCAACTTGACTGAGGAAACTTGTCTAAGTTTTCCCGCAGTGTATTTCAAACCGAGAATACGAACCTTCGTTTATCGTTTCTGAGAGTAGACCTGCAGAGATTCAACGTTCAAATCATGAACACACAGCATCCCTAAATATAATAATAATAATAATAATAATGCTGGACAATCCACTCAGCATCATCTAGCCCTAAGCTAAGCAGAGCTTGTGTTATGGGTACTAGATGACTGATATACTTAATACAATACATTACATACATAGATATTTTTTATTATACATAGAAAATACCCAGAGCACCCGGAATAAATATTTGCAGATCGTACAAACATTTATCCCAAGGCGGGAATCGAACCCGCAACCTTCTGCGTCGCAGGCGGACATACGCCCGCCGCGCCACATCGGTCGTCTAAATAGACACTAACCAGTTTCCTCACAAAATGGTTTTCATTTTAATGTATTGGAATACGTGCTAACTTTTACTAACGAAAAATCCACCGCAAAAGTCATATATTAAAGTAAGTACATCGTGTATCTGAATGAGTACTACTTAACCTTTTTTATCGAAATAATTTGGTACGAGCGAAATAAATTGCTTTTAAGATTTATGTCACATGATTTTTTAATTTAAGCACATCCACTATCAGACTTTTACGTAACTTTTTTTATGTAATTGCTTGTAGAATGAGCAAACCCACCTGAGGTTAAGTGGTTACCATCACCTATAAAATGACCTTGAAGCTGACAATCGTTAAGAATGTGCCCTAAAGTGGCACTTGAACGAAAATATGTCTCTTAGGTTTTGAATAAAAACGCCATCCTTCTCTTCATAATCAATGAAAACCGACTTTCCTTTTTTTTACTGGTTCGACTTTACTATGAAGTATTTATTTAATCTACTTGATATTGGCGAAATTATCTGCCAGACATTTAAAGTAGTAGCAAAAAAAGTTCTCAATGTCTTAGCGTCACCATTTTCTGAAGCCTGAAAGTATGTTGCTAGCCCTAACTTCAACAAAAAAATAGAATACTTCTTACTTTTTTTGTTGTAAATACATACTACATCCATATACATAATAAACATAATATATTGTGTTTATATATCAAACAGAAGTAGAAAAAAACATTGCTTGGTTTTCGCTTATTATTTTTCGTAGCACTTAGCTACGACTTTTGTCCCACGTAGCAGTCGTAGCAATTCTCGTAGCAAATTCTGTTTCATACATTTGTGGGATCGATGAAGTAATATTTTCTTTCCGCTCAGACATACTTACACACGTACGTCGAGCAAGGCCAGCTTTTAGTGGCGGAGATTTTACAACGCAAGTGCTGTAGTGTCTTTAGTTATATCAATATTTCCATAACACGATCTTTGTCAGAAAATAAATAGCATCACGACTCAGATTCCTAAGCACGGTAAATATCCCCTCCGATCTCCTACCAAATACCTACTTGAGATTCTTTGAGGATATCTAAGGGTAGTCAGAGGTACCTCTAGATAGTACATTTGACACACCCACATTTTGCAGTAGTTGGTATTGTATACGTGATAGGTTGCAAGCCCATAACTGCTGCTAGAATACTAACTAGTTTTAATACGATGTTTTCTTTCACCATTTGAGGGCACTGGCATTCGGATTTTTAAACTAATTTTTTTAAACTAAAATAACTCAAATAAAATCAGGACAATGCTGTGTTTTTATTCATTATGATTTTAGTCGTGCATAAAGAATTATATTTTCAAAAAAATTAGGGATCTTTACTAAAACCCGTGCAAAGCCGGGACGAGCTGCTAGTTTGATATAAATATTAATTTAATATATAAATGAAAATAAGTTACGTAAAAATAAATATTAATCATGCTCAAAGAAAACAAAAGAAATAAATGTTAACATTCGAGTAAGTTTGGTCCCTACAACTCTTTGATATAAATGCCTCGGTCCATTACTATGAAAAGAAATGAAGGTCCAAGGCGAGACCTATATTATATCTAAATATGTCTCAAGCACTACAAAAGTCTAGGTCAATAGCGTGAGGGTATAACGAGGTCCTTAGTACTGTATAAATCATCCAGAGTATCCCACTTATATGATTGACCCTGAGTGACCCTGATTTCTGATTTCAATGTTGTCGATTTGAATCCGGTCGTGCACCAATGCTATACGCAAAATAAATATTTTATTTTATTGGTTTTCATTGGTTTATACATGCAATATCGCGGAAGGCTAATTGAAAGTTTCCAAATAAACCAATAAAAAATAAAATGAAGTGTGGACAATGAATACCAGAAAGAAAAAAAACCAGTCAAGTCTGAATCGGACTCGCGCACAAAGGGGTACCATTATCTGTAATAAAAACGGCAAAAAAATCACGTTTGTTCTATAAGAGCCCTCTTCAATATTTACTTTATTCTATTTTTGAGTATTTGTTGTTATAGCGGCAACAAAAATACATCATAATAATATGTAAAAATTTTAACTCGCTTACTATTACGGTTCCTTTTAGGCACAGAACCATTAAAACATTTGGCAACAATATAAGCGAAGGTTCGTGCTTGCAGTAAAAACCTTCTACGCATATGCGGAACCTTTCTACATTTTTAGTGCTGATGAATAATATGTGTAATGTGTGTAATATACAGAATAAGTACGCAAGAAAACCTTTCCTAAAACTTATTACGGAATACTTACTACACGAATAAATCGAAAACTTCACTCGATTATCCGAATACGGAAATTCTTCTTTCGTATCTATTTGATACAACCTTACCATCTTCTTTATGGGGTAATAATTGTACTACAGATATCTGCAGCTAAAAGATCCTTATTCCGTTGGAGTAAGGTTTGTTTTCGAAGAGGAAAGTTGGTAGAATATGGTTTTATGTGCAGTTATCGAATTTGTGAGGTCGCGTCTTGAAGGACGGTTGGGATTCGATAAGTTAAAGCGATCGAGTTATAAGCGATGTTTAAGGAATTTCTGACACGTATGTTTGTACGTACATTGTTTTTGCCAAACTCTACTTATAAACTCAGCGTGACCTCAAAATAGTCACACCGTGTTGTGTCTCTTTTGATCTTCTATGAAACATCATATCAATTTAAAAACAAATCACGGTGTAACTATTCCAACGATACTTCGAGGTTATGAGGTTATTAACTCGTTTTCTTAAAGAACTTACTCATACGATTTTTTTGAAGTAATACTTGTGATGCGACTTCTAACAGGGTTGCGTTAAACGTTTAACACTACCATGGAGGGGGTATGTAAACACTGTTCTTTCTCTCTTTCTCTCATAGCCAGTTACGTTTCGTATATTAAAGAAGATTTACTTCAGTCGTGTGGTCTAAAGCACACTTGTTTTTTTCTGGAAGGAGTTGTGATGGATAAGACGCTTACCTGATGTTCTTTGTCTTTTTAATAATGTTGTCTTACCATACCGTATCTTACTTATTGTATTATTTATGTATCATAAATGTTTATATCATATTCTAATATACTGCAGTTTACTGTTGATGAAAAGTTATGATAATAACAACCGTTTATTGTTTCTCAAATAGGATAGCTGGTTCATATAGTGGCGTATCATAAACCTAAGGCTGGTGGCACAATGGTAACAGTTAGATCTTACCAAATCCGATTTCAGCACTTACCTGAAAAAGAAAAAAAATGGTTAGAACTACTTACATAAAATATCATGAACTGATAGCAAAAAAGCATTGCCAAACAAGCTTTTACTTTTAAAAGTAAGTAAAGTCGTTTAGTATATTTTTTTGTAAATATTGACTAACAAGAATCACACATCAAGCCATGTAAAAAACTATCTTCATCCACCTTTTCAAAGCATTGAGGTCATGTTATGTGAAAATGCGGTCCTGAGTTTTTTTTTAACCTATGCTGTCCCACTGCTGGGCAAAGGTCTCTCCGGGACAGGCCGAGGAAACGTTGGCATGACGACCTCAATACTGAGTTTTATAAAAAAAAAGTACGTTAACTTTGGATATCCCTTAAAATCTCATAGTACAAAATACTCACTCTAGATCCTTAAAGAATATTTAAGGGAGGTAATCAGAGGTGGGCGCAGGCATTATATTTGGTAAAAGCCCCCCAGGGGGGTTTTACGCAGTTACTCAAATAGTTACACCGTGTTTTGTTTCTTTCGATCATAATTAAAATTTCCTGTCAATGCAAAAGACAAAACAACACAATAAAAATTTTAAGGTTACGCCTAGCTTATTGGTAAACTCAATCAAATATAGCGCGTCGTCTCATCGCTCAGTGTGACTCCACCTTTACTCTATTTTAGATAATACAGGCATTCCACACTTACATTTTGACAGCTGTCATCAACGCCAGTCATAAAGCCACATTGGAATAATATCCACCAAGTTTGTGACACATTTCGGGTTAATGATAAGGTCTATAAAATATTTGATGGTTTCCACGCTGATTCTGTTTCTGCACATCATTTTGCACAGTTATCACAATTAACCTATTTTTATCAGGAGGTCTACTCTTAGAAACGATAAACGAAGTTTCGTATCGTCGTTTTGTAATGTAACCGATAGCCGTCAAAAGTCAAGCTGACGCTGCCTGACATGCCGCGTAGGGCAACTCAAAACGACAATACGAAGTCTCGTTTATCGTTTTTAAGAGGAGACCTGTCGGATTTCCTATTAATTTTCATGGAGCACTTGGTTTATAGTTTAAGCAAAGTGTAACTACCTGATGAAGAGCATTTTTTCTCCAAGGATAGTCGGTTCTTCGAGCTATATGGCCTACTCATTGCCGTTTTAACTAGCTGATTCTGAGCGTTACTTTTTTAGCGTTAGCTTTGCTTAGCTTGGGACGATGATGCTGTGTGGATTGTCCAGCATTATTATTATTATTATTCACAATCGTACTTTATCCAATAGTTAGTATTCATGACAGTTTGAAGCCCATTGCGGCATAAAAAGTTCACCACAAAACACGTTCGTCGTATTGGACAACTTCCACAAAGCCACCTAAAGCGAAAACAAAATAATAAATCCTTAGCTATTTGAAAAGTTAAACCCGTTTTGAGCATCAGACAGTCTACAAAGGCCAAATCCAATTTCAACTTGGCGCCGCTTTACATGCAACAAGCGGCAAGTTAGCAAAATAAGATGTTTACACACTTGGCGTTGTTGTGTTAGCGTTACTACAGTAAAATCAAATTCGAATTAAACTCTGTAGTGCCTGTGCAGTGCCTGTGCAGTATCTGTATGTCACATTACATCTGTGGGTACGTTTTTTACGAATGTAGTCTGCGAGGCAATGCTTTGTTATAAGGATGATAAACTTTAGATCCGCTTTAGAACTTTACATCAAGTGGGCCAACTTGTTACATCAGTAAGTCGAATAAAAAAATATCACACAGATCAATCTCATACTGTTTTTACTATGTGATACCGTACATTTTTCAAAAAACGATGGAACAAAGTTGCGCGGCAATAACGCCTCGTGTGCCTGGCACCTAAACGCCCTCATACCCCAGATTCTTCCAAAACTATGCACAGAAATAAATAAAAAAGTTTTTTCTTCCTCTTCCACATAGGCTGAAGTCAGAATGATATTATACCGCCGGAGGATCTAGATTACGTAAATATTTTTGTTATTAGATGCCAAGACTTACGAGTTTTATTTTGAGCTCCGTTTTTTATCAAAGCAAGGTTTTGACGTAGATATATAACGAAAATATTGGGTGGAGGAGATTCGTGTCCGCTTTTTGTGAAAACAATAGCTTTTTCTTTATAAATGTTTATTTAAAAACAAAACTAAGTGGCTTTAGAGTCTGTTTTCATTTCTCAATATTTTTACGGCTCAAAGGTTTTAAGCTTTGCAAATAATAAGGATGAAAAACGTATACTATACAAGTGTGATGCCTTGATTGGCAATTGATAGTGCTTTGATGGTAAACAGAAGAATAAAACTCAATGATTCTTTGATCTGGAAGACTTCTGCATAGAAGTCGGTGAATTGAAATCACAAATATTTAAGGTATAATTTGTGGGATATTATAAGATCATTCTGATTTATACAAGTGCATGCAGCTTTTACAATGTCAAAATCAAAGAGCATTTATTCAGTAATATCCGCAAGGATCATCTTGAAACGTCCTTAATCTAGGTGAATCTAAGCGCCAGTTCCTCGCGACCAAGCCTAGAAGAATGTTTGTATATTTTATAATAATACCAAGATCTGTAGTACGACTATAGGATATTAAACACCAGAATATAAATAAAACAACAGGCCTTTCTATCATGTCCAGGATGATTTATACAGCGCCAGAGGCGACATTTTCAATCGTGACTCTATTTACAGGATGTTGTAGTGCCAAAGGTAGGATTTTTGATGGGAAAAGCTGGCCCAGTATCTATTCCATCTTCACAGCTTAGTCATAGCATCCTTAGTCATAACTTATAGCTCAATTTAATAACACATAGGAATGTGGAGTCCAGGCGAACTCCTACTAGAAAATCATAGTTAAACTTCAGAGAAATTACAGGCAAATGAGACATAACACCTATATGCCTCAGGTTGATGGACGCTAAGGAGTGCATCGTAGGACATGTTCCTCGAGTGTGACCTACGAGGCAATACTTTGGTATAGGCGATGGTAACTACTTAACATCAGGTGGGCCACCTGGTTGTTCTATCAGCAAGTTTAAAAAAAAAAACGGGAGTGCTTTAGACCACACGACTGAAGTAAAACTTTTTTAATATACGAAGCGTAATTGACTATGAGAGAAAGAGAGAAAGAACAGTGCTTCCATACCCTCTCCATAATAGTGTTAAACGTTTAACGCAACCTTGTTGGAAGTCGCATCAGAAGTAGGTATTACTTCAAAAGTGTAATTGTTGTTTATTGATGAGAATATAATGTGGAAATGTACCACATCCACATTATAACTCACACATTCACATTTAAGATCGGTTTGCAAAATGACAAAATCATATAGCGTCGTGTAAAAGTAGCTTTAGGCTTCTCAATGAAAGTAGCCGCATCTCTGAGCCTTTACGAGGTATTCACATTTACAGCTAATATAATGTCCTTTTATAGACTCATTAAGTATTACACTTCAGCAAAACAAAATGACGTTTTTATTGCAATAATTTACCTGAGTATGGAGAGGGCTACGATTCACTACGTGATAAAACGTAGAATGAGAAAATTTATAAATAATTAGATTCTATGTACTTCTTTACTCTAATCGTATTCTTATTATTTTTCTTCTTTCTTTTCTTATCCGGAAATATTCTTATCTTTTTCTATAGCGGATTCTTAGTAATAGGGTCCCATTACCTTTTGGGTAAGAACCTTAAAAACTAGCTTTAATCGTTTCAACAAAAATTATTATTTTGTATTTCTCTGTGTACCTACTAACAATTGGATGTGACAATCTGAGAAATAAATGAAATAAAAAATAGTTCCCTATAAAATAAATAAACGAATAAAAATAAATATACATAAATACTGCCGATGTAGAGGGTAAATATAAACTTAACCCACTATCGACATGGGGTAAAAACAAGTTGGGCAGTTAAATTTATAGTGACAAAGGGAAGAGTTTATTTAGGTAGTTTCTTGTTTGATGTTCAGGTGCTTAGTCTTGTAGACCCAAGTTCAAGGGTCTCTATGTTTTGGTTTGGTTTGACCCCTTGTTTATCCCCACAATAATAGTGCAGCTGACTTGAAAATTTTTCTTGCATTTTGATGTAGCTTCTAGCACAAAAGATGTACTAGTAAGTACCTTAAGAATAAGTTTTTTTTTATCGTCAATATCGTTTGGCTTCAATTTCACCTGATATTAAGTAACTTTATACTAAAGACGTAATCAACCATTTTTCAGTTCGAAAAGTGGACGTCTCAGTATCATCGTCTCACCAGCTGATCGTGAGATAAGTCACGATCGACACATTTCGAGCGCAAATCAAGCAAAGTCTTTCAACCCTGTCTAGTTTTCAGCAAGTGGATCTCGTATATTTTTCAAATGAAAAACGCGCATTTATAATTTTTTTCTTATTATATGTCAGTCAGTCAAAGTCAAAGTCAAAAAGCATTTATTCAGTAATATCCGCACGGATCATCTTGAAGCGTCTTAAAGCTAGATGAATGTAAGCGCCAGTTTCTCGCAACCAAGCCAGAACTAATATTTAATATATAGATATAGATTGATTACATTGTAAAAAAGACAGATACATAGAAACGGTAAAAAGTTTTAGAAGTAGTAGAGCTCTTAGTGAAGGGTTTGTCCGAGAAGTACTACCACCATGCAGCTTGCTGTGTTCCGGTTTGAAGGGTGTAGGTACCGGCGAAAATACAGGCATCTTTTACTATAGTTGATAATCACATACATACATAATAATCTAATACGTACTTAGAATACAAAATAGCACATTTTGTATTCTAAGTATGTATTGTATTTACAAAAAAACATACATATGTAAGTTTTCTATGACTTATCTAGTTATCATAGTGCAAGCTATGCTTAGTTTGGGGCAAGATGATGTTGTACAAAAATGTCAACAACTTTTGTTTTATTTTAATTTTTATACATCTTAATACGACCGTACCTACTTTGTCAAGTACCTTGCTAAGATACGCTTCTCATAAAAACAAATAATTGACTGAATGATATTTCAAATGTGTTTCATTTATGTTGGATCAAGTTAATGACGTCACATGAAAGAAATATACTAATATCAGCAGCCGCTCGCAGCTTCGTCCTCGTAGCAGTTTATTTCCGTTCCCGTTATTTTTTTTGGATAATAAGTAGCCTGTGTATTAATCCAGGTCACAATCTATATCTACTCTAAATTTCATCCAAATCGGTTCACTGGTTAGAGCGTGAAAGAGTAACAAACATCCATCCATTCTTACAAACTTTCGCGTTTATAATATTAATAGTGTTAGGTAAAATAATGCTGTGGAAAATAAACATTCACAGTCATCCCTACGCATGGTTGATATCCCCTCCAATATTTTAGTAACAAGATTTTACAATATTTAACAATTGGTAGCAGCTCTGCCTTCTACGCTGTAGGTTTTGGTTCGATCCCCAACGAACTCAAACGTTATATGATAAACTATGATCTTTTTTCTGTTGCTGGGTGATAAATTTTACACAAAAAATATTATATAACTTATTTTTATTTCATCTCAGTGAAAATCGAACCCAGAACCCACTGCGCAGAAAGCAAAGCTACCATCTGTAAAACAGCTGCAATGAAGTCAATTCAAAAATATGACCTTTTATTGACCTTTATAAATGTCAAAGCTGTACCGAAATCGTTCCTCACCTTTTGAACATAGCAAAAACACTTTTGTAAACATTATTTCCTGTTGAACAAGGACACGCAAAAGAAGTGAATTTCCACGTTTATCGATGACTGTACATCCTTTGTACATTTGTGACGAAAAGCAATAACGCAAGAACGATTGACGTCACGCGATTGTGTAAAAACAAATGATGTACGAACTTACAACTTAAAGGAATGTGTGAGATGTAAAAGTATTTTTACATTATGACGGTATTTTTGACTCGATTAGCTATATGACGACCGATGTGGCGCGTTTAGCTAATGTCCGCCTGCGACGCAAGAGGTTGCGGGTTTAATTCGCGCCTTGGAATAATTATTTATACGATCTAAAAATATTTATTTCGAGTGATCTGGGTACTTTCTATGAACAAAAAAAAATATCTATGTACGTAATGTATTGTATTCAGTATATCAGTCATCTAGTACCCATAACACAAGCTCTGCTTAGCTTGGGGCTAAATGATGCTGTGTGGATTGTCCAGCATTATTATTTAAAGACAAAATACGTGTAGGTACCAGGGACTGCTTAGGCAGCCTGAGACCCAATTCTCGAAACGAAATATCATTAAATTCTAGTTTCGATAGTGACAATCTCCAAATCTCCAAAGGACGTCCTCTTACCCGATGGACTGACAACATTGTCAGGATATCGGGAATTTGATGGATGGAAAGGGCTCGAAATCCATTTTTCCTGGAAACGTGTTAGGGCCTGTCCAAAAAAGTATATCAATATACTAGCAAGATTTCAGAAAAAATATATTTATCTAGCGGCCCGTCCCGGCTTCGCACGGGTTTTAGTAAGGATCCCAAATTTAAAAAAATAAAAAAATAAAATAGCTTATGTCACTCGGGGACATTGTAACTTCCCAACAGTGAAATAATTTTTCAAATATGTCCAGTAGTTTCGGAGCCTATTCAATGCAAACAAACAATCAAATCTTTCCTCTTTATAATAAATAAATAAATAATGCTGGACAGTCCACACAGCATCATCTAGCCCCAAGCTAAGCAGAGCTTGTGTTATGGGTACTAGATGACTGATATACTTAATACAATACATTACATGTATAGATATTTTTATTATACATAGAAAACACCCAGAACACCCGGAATAAATATTTGTAGATCGTACAAACATTTATCCCAAGGCGGGAATCGAACCCGATAATATTAGTATAGTATAAATAAATAAATAAATCAATAATGCCGGACGATCCACACAGCATCATCTAGCCCCACGCTAAGCAGAGCTTGTGTTATGGGTACTAGATGACTGATATACTTAATACAATATTATATTACATACATAGATATTTTTTATTATACATAGAAAATACCCAGAACACCCGGAATAAATATTTGCAGATCGTACAAACATTTATCCCAAGGCGGGAATCGAACCCGCAACCTCTGCATCGCAGGCGGACATTCGCCCGCCGCGCCACATCGGTCGTCAATAATACAGTTTACAAACCCTGTTTGCTTTGAATCGTATCAACCGAACATCGCCGTTCGCTAACCTAATTTATATTTTATTTTAAAAACGCCATAGTGGCATGATATTTGTACAAACCAATTTTTTCTAAGCCAAATACATTTTGATTTATGGTACGGCTCAACAGTACACTCAGCTTAAAAGCAATTAAGCCTAGTAATTACTAGTCTTTTAGTTTTAGTATAAACTGTCATTGCAAACTAGTCTTGTCATTAGCCAGTCGTTTTAATTAACATTTGTGTTTCATAAACGATAGGAATGAAATAAATTAATCGTCGTACAACTAAACAAGCTTTTGCTTCTATTAAATAAATATTTGCAGACTTTGACACAACGCTATTTAGCCCCAAACTAAGCAAAGCTTGTACATTGAAAATCAACCGATAGAGTGCATAGAAAGAAAATAAACATCATCACGACTTTAATCCCCAAGTACGGTAGATATCCCCTCTGATCTAAGGTACTAAGTACCTACTCAACATTCTTTGAGAATGTCCAAGGGGGTAGTCAGAGGTATGTCCAGATAGTACATTTGGTACATACCAACATTTTGCAGATAGTATTGCATTAGTGACAGGTTGCGAGCCCATCGCCGCTGCTAGAATACTAACTGGTCTCCTATGTTTTTTACACCGTTTATAACTTTTAAAAATACATAAGCCAGTAAACAAGTAGATTGTTAGTAGAAAAAAAGTTGTTGTAAAATCCTATCTGTTGATGCTGTTGTGCCAGAGAATAGCATTTTAGATGGAGTAAGCTTGCCCAGCATCTATATCTTATAACTTACTCAACAACCACCTCATCCACAGGAAATACATAGTTAATTCAAGCAGACTAAGCCACGGGTTACCTGTTTTCCTCTAGCACACTAACAATAAACGCAAGCAAAATGAAATTTATTTAGCTACGCTATAATTTTTTTTAAAGATCACTATCACGAGTGGATATTTTGTACTAAGAGATCTAAAGGAATATCTACCGTGCCTGCGAATTAAAGTCAGGATGTTATTTTAATTTTTTTATATATTCATTTTGTTAATTTTTACAAAATAAACCAAATGAATATATAAGGTATATACTGCTTTATTCTCTTACGAAAAATGTCTATTTAAAAGTAATTGAGAGAATATCAAACATGTACGTGCTTAGTAAACATTTACCCCAGTATTTAAGATAAACTCTGTTACGTAAGATTTTCGAAACCTTTTCAGAAAAGTAATTTCGTCAAAAAGCCTTAGGACACGCGAATCAACCCTTAGATTGGGGCACAAGGATCCTGATAAAACGGTTTTATTAAAATCCTTCTCGACAACTGAAGAAATTATAAATTCCAGAAAATTTGTCATACCAAGGGTTGGGACATGAATTCTTATTGCTACTGTCAAAGCTACTGCTTGGAGTGGAAACACACGGGAGATTATTCTTTATCATCATCAGTTGGAAGAAGTCCACTGCTGGATATAGGTAAGCCTAACAGGATATACATTTACAGGAAGATTATTTATATTTTATTATTGTTATTATGTCCTTGGTGGGGTTCGAACTCACAACTCAGAGAAGGCAGAGCGACTACCAATTGAGCTGTGAGGTCGTCATAGTTTAAATTGTTATTAATGAATTAGTTTTTTTTTTAAATCGTCACAGCTCAGTTCGAGTAGTTTTTTTCGTGTTTGAACTTTGATGAACTCAGATGTTTGTTGATTGTTGGTTGATGTGTGTTAGTCTTATATTATACTAAATATATTTAAAAAAAAACAGTATTCTATCAGTTTTATTTTCCAAAATAACGGAATAATTTTTCATTTTATTTCTTTAATTAATTTTATCAGTTGCATGGTTTTTACATAAAAAACAGAATATAGCCATGTAAAATTTTGGAGCTAGATAGTGTAATGTCAGTATTTATTATTATTTTGATAACGTTTCCGTGGCAACTTTACTCCCGTATGTTTCACCTTCGGGTCCCTTCGACAGGGGTGTGGGTAATGGATCCAAGATCGATGCTGGTAATATCTATTTAGGGCTAGAGACATATTGGCTGATACTCTCCAAATCTTGTAAAGTATGTGCCACACATCCCTCATGATCTTATTCTGAGTTAAGTATACATACAAGGTGTGAAAATACTACCCCTAAAATTTAAAATTACCAAATTAATAAAATTGGAGGTATTTTGATGAATTTTAACTACTGACTGTAGTGATTTTTCTGATAAGAGTCTATAAACTAGTTCCAGTTATCGCAGTAACAGAGTATTTATCTAGTTTCCGACTAAATTTCATAAAATTTCCCCACCGTTTAAATGGAGACGTACATATGCTAAGCCACATGTGCCTAACTTGATTTTATTGTAGTAAAACTTTATACCTTTAGCATAAACGCCAAGTGTCAAAATACCTTTTTTTGCTAACATGCCGTTCGTTAGGAACGTGTCCTGCGGTAACCTGCATCCGTCCACCTGAAGCATACAGGTGTTAGATTAACTCCTGTGCCTGCAATTTCACTCTTGATTAGAAGATTGATGGAAACATGCGTAATTTAACCCTTAGAATTTCACGTGGGCTGACTAAATTGGTCGGCTTAGGTACATCTCCCCGTAACAATAAATCGAACCCATCGCTAAAAGCCACCCACACAGTGGCATACATAACCGACTCAGGACGTAAATACATCTAAATATATCAATTTATAAAGTTTTTTTTTATAAAACTTGCTGATGAAACAGGTAGATGTCCTACCAGATGTTAAGTGGTTATTTACCATCGCCTATAACAAAGTATTGCCTCGTAGGTCACACTCATTAAGAACATGCCATACGATGCACTACTTTGCGTCCATCAACCTGAGGCATACAGGTGTTAAGCCTCGTGTGCCTGTAATTTCACCGGCACCCACACCTTTCAAACCGGAACACAGCAAGCTGCTTGGCGGCAGAAATAGGCATGGTGGTAGTACTTCCCCGAATGAGCCCTTCACAAAGAACTCTACTACTACTATCTATATCTGCACAGTATCTCAAACTGTAAACGAAATATGAAAAAAGTGGAATAGCCCATCGCCGCTGGTGGATTACTAACTGGTTTCTTTACTATGTTTTCTTTTACCGTTTAAGACCACTAGCATTACGCATAATTAGATTTTTTTTAAACCGAAAGATTGAAGGAGGAGGTGCTTGACCGGATTCAAACTAACCTGAGGTCTTATAAACCGCGCGGCAGAGCGGCGGCAGCTAGGTCAATGCAACGGTTAGATGATCGTGGCTTCTTTCAGATTGCTGTTTTTTTATGAGTTTTTAAATATAATAATTAGGTATTTATGTTTATTTTAATATGTTGTCGATATTTACACTGAAAATTTGACAGATATTTAGATTTTTTTTCGCGTTAAAATTTATTTTTGTAATCGGAATCATGGTCTGAATGTACAGTTTCAGTTTTAGGAAGTACTCTTATTACACCCGGTATTGTTACTACTACATCATCTGGCGATTAGTAGAATGAATTCCTCCTTATTTTTACAGGTCCATAATGTTTGACTCAAACTCAACAAATTACCAATTCAAATTAATTCGGGTTTATGGAGGTAATCACTTCTGACAGAGATAACAGCTGCAATAAATTTAATGATTCTAATTGGATAATTTACTCTCTGGGTTGTTAATTTCGCTCTAGGAAATGAGTTTTAACTGTTACTTTACCTTACCCACGAATCCGTACCAGAACCAAGGACACAGACTCTCAGAATAATCAAATTGAAAAGGCAATGGGTACGCCATATGGAACCGATAACCTGAAATCGCCAAAGATCGAGAAATCTTCCAGCTTTTGGGGGGAGACTTTTGCCCAGCAGTGGGGCACAGAGTTAAATAAAAAAAAGTAGTAGTAGCTCTTAGTAGTAGCTCTTAGTGAAGGGCTCGTCCGGGGAAGTACTACCATGATGCCTATATCTGTCGCCAAGCAGCTAGCTGTGATTCGGTTTCGGTACCGGTGAAATCACAGGCACATGATGTTTAACTTATGCTACAGGTTAATGGACACTGAGAAATACATCGTAGGGCACGTTCCTAACGAACGTGAACTAGCTTTGTTATAGGCGATGGTGACCACTTAAAATCAGGTGGGTTAACTGCTTGTACAATAATAATGCTGGACAATCCACACAGCATCATCTAGCCCCAAGCTAAGCAGAGCTTGTGTTATGGGTACTAGATGACTGATATACTTAATACAATACATTACATTATAGATAATTTTTATTATACATATAGAAACACCCAGAACACCCGGAATAAATATTTGCAGATCGTACAAACATTTATCCCAAGGCGGGAATCGAACCCGCAACCTCTGCGTCGCAGGCGGACATTCGCCCGACGCGCCACATCGGTCGTCAAATCAGCAAGTTGAACAAAAAAAACTATTCTAAGTGATCACTTTGAGCATGGAATAAATGCCTTTTGACTTTGACTTTGATATATATTTCAGCGTAAGCCCAATTCAAACCTCAAAGTAATTATGAAACTTATGGTATCGCGCTGCGTCTCAATTTAAACAAAAAGACAACCACTACAAAGATTAATTGTCTTTGAATAAGCAATTAATATGATGAAAGTTAATGTAAATTGGCTCTTAGTTTACAAGATGGTTTACTTTTAATGAGAAACGACATGATCTGAAAGTACCGGTCCTCGTAATAACGTAACTGGGGACACGCTATGTCAAATCTATGGGTTGTTCCCACTAGTCCCCACTTTTTGTTCCCAGTAGCACTCGTCGATAAAAGAAAAATATATCATGTGATGTTAAGTGGTTCCCTTTGTTACAGTATTAAATAAACTGTTAGTTAGCCTAGGCTATATAAATGAATATTTAAAAGTTGAAAGTAGTTTGTCCTCATTTTTTATTCTCGTCCGTCCAGGACGAACAGGAATATAAAATTGAAACGAACGCTACTAGGGGCAAAACGAGCGGGAATAACTTAAATCTAGTTCTGTCAGAAACAAATTTTGGCAACATTTGTGGCCCAAGCGACAATGTATGCAAACAAGCGGTCGCAGAGATATTTTTAAAGAGAAGGGACAAAGCATTATCACAGGTCACATTCTATAGAAATGTGGTCTACAGTGTACTACTATGCGTCTAAAACTGCCTGAAATTTCAGCTTACAAACCTTTAAACCAGATAATGCTGCGCTGCTTGGCGGCTGAAATAGGCATGGTGGTAGTACTTCTCCAGATGAGCCGTTCACTAAAAACTCTGTACTACTGTTTGATATTGATAAATCAGACATAGGTACTACGATCCGTTGTGCTGCTAACGGATGCTTGTAGATTATAAACTGGAAGTTAGTAGTTTTGCTTAGGTTTGATCACAATAACCGATTGACCCCTAAAATGTCACAGGTTAATGAACGCAGTTCGTGACCTGCAAGGAAGAGTTTTACTAAAGATGATTATATCCTTTCAACATCAGGTGGGAATTAAGCTTGTTCAATTTTATAGTGCCAAACGCTGAGCTATTTTTAACGTCATTCTCAAAACTTTAGAGAACACCAAACAGTTTACTTTTAGGATCAACACACATCTACAAGTTAAACCTTCCATTGGTGAACTCCTGGAACAAGTGTCTTATGACATTGACTTAAGACTCAAAATGCCGAGTGATATTTAGAAGTGCGGCTCAGAGTAAGTATGAGCGTTGAGAATTTTGTTCTATTTATCTTACAGCCGCTGAAGCCCAAATTTGGAGCAATCTAGCAAATTGCAAACACTCGTCGTGCTCTCGCGTTATGGACAAGACATTCAACACTTTGTTCTGATTTAAGAAACTGAGTTGTACAGTCAGCTGCACTAGAATGTATACAATTCGTAACTTTCAAAACGGTATCAAAATCTTATAGTAAACTCTTATAAAGTAAAAACTCAAAAACCGTGAAATTAGCTGATAAGTTCACTTATTTTTTGAGTTTTTACCCTGTGAATATTAATTATAACGCTGTAAAACCATTCTGTAAGTTACGAATTGTATACATTCTAGTGCAGCTGACTGTACACCCTCCTATCCTATGAACTGCTGCAAATTGTTGCAAATGTTAGCAGATGGCAAACACTCGTCACGTTCTCGCGTCTAGGCTTGGTCGCGAGGAACTGGCGCTTAGATTCACCTAGATTTAAGACGTTTTAAGATGATTCCTGTAGATTTTACTGAATATATGCTTTTTGACTTTGACCTTGACTTATGTACGAGACGATTGATCGAACCATGCGGTCGAACCACGTGGCCAGAACCGAGAAAACTCAAAAAAAAATCTGATTTAGAAAACTGAGTTGTATGCCCTCCTACCCGATGGACTGTTGCATATTGTTGCAAATGTTAGCAAATCGCAAACACTCGTCGTGCTTTCGCGTTATGGACGAGTCATTCAACTTTTAGTTCTAGTGTAGGAAATCCAATGAACTGACGACATGGGTAAAATCAAGGGAAATCATAAGATGGAGAGAGCCCAAAATCGTTCTTTCTGGAAACGAGCAGGAGAGGCCTGCGTTCAGCAGTGAACTTCCACAGGCTATTAATAACATCGAAGAGGAACAATCTCATTTAAGGGATTTGGGATAGACCTTTGCTCAGTAGTGGGATGAAATGAACCAGATAGCGACTGAATACATTTTTTTTTCGTGAATACAGTCATACAATATAATAACACCACACACACAAAACAAAATATCAGTATGTGTTCATCACACTAATATTTGTTCTCTTTTGGGATCAAATCCATATCCTACAGCGCAGAAAGCAGAACTGCCACCAACTAAGCTGTGACTGCTGTCAAATTTATGTTAATATTTTAAAGTCAACGTCAAAAGCATTTATTCAGTAATATCCGCAGTGATCATTTTGAAACGTTCTAAAGCTAGGTGAATCTAAATGTCAGTTCCTCATATTGTTTATTTAAGACTCAACGTAATGTTGTACAGTAAAAGTGTCTAGAGTATCAAATGCACAGTTTATAGCAAGCGTACTCTCACAGCCTCAACGCGAGTCTAGTTTCAAAATCAAACACGACCAAATCCCATTAATACGTTTATTGGCATCGAAATTAAATTTGCGAACGCGATATTATACTGCTCTGTTTTATTAAAAGGGTGTCAATAACTTCTAACAACTGGCTTTTGCCAGCGGTTTTGTCTATGCGGATTTCGTTACCAACACATTTTACTGCCGGTCTAGTTTTTTTTCTTTTTTTTATGTAATTCCTAATGAAACAAGCTTATGGCCCACCCGATGTTAAGTGGTTACCATCGCATTATAGCAAAGCATTTCATTTAAGGTTACGAACGTGCCCTACAATGCACTGCTCCGCGTTCATCAACCTGAGGCATACAGGTGTTAAGCCTCATATGCCTGTAATTTCGCCGGCACCCACACTCTTTAAACCGGAACACAGCAATACGAGTATCACTGCTTCGGCAGAACATCATCATCATTAACATTATCAACGTATGTTAAGCCACTGGTCGCTCACTACTTAGGCATGTCGCAAAAAACTCAAAATTTCGAAATGAAATAGCATTACGACTTTAATCCCAAAGCACGGTAGATATCCCCTCAAATCTCTTAGTACCAAGTACTTTATCGAGATTCAATGAGGCTAAACACCTGTATGCCTTAGATTGATGGACGCAAAGTAGTGCATCGTAGGGCACCTATTTTGAGTGACCTACCAGGTCGTTGTTTAGGTAATGGTTACCACTTATCATTAAGTGGGCCACATGCTTTTACCACCAGTAGCATAAAAAAAAACAATAAAAACATTTTTCCGTTAGCGTCTACTAAGAAAACAATAAAAAAATATCCTATTTCTATTGTGAGTTAAGAGGTATGATCAGTATCCCTTACTTCCGTTTCCGGGGCAATCAAACTGATTGGAAGGAAAGACATTGTGTTTATTTCAGATTTCTCATGATCTATCGTAAAATACTAAAAGGTCCGTTATTATTTTAAAAGCAGCGGTAGGCTTTCCACTTGTCATGTTTGGTGTTGTTACAAACATGAAAAGAGTAAATAAAAGTATTTTGTATTTTCAAATCTCTTCATACCATACGTAATTTTTATACACTTGCTCATGAAATACTAAGATGGCCCAACCTGTTAAGTTACTCATCATCATTTCCCTGCCCTTATCCCACATTACGTGGGGTCGGCACAACAGGTTTTTTCCCTCCATTTGCTTCTATCATCCGTCATGTCTTTAGTCACTCCTTTTATACCCATATCATCTCTCACACAATCTATCCATCTTTTCTTTGGCCTACCTCTACTCACATATCCATCCACATTCATATCTGACACTCTTCTCGTTAAATGACATTCTTCTCTTCTCATGACATGTCCATACCATGCTAACCTATTGCTCCTCATCTTTTCAGTCACCACTTATAAAAAAGCATTACTTTGCTAAGCATTTCTACGATGCCCTGCCTCCGCGTCCATCAACCTGTCATACAGATGTTAAGCCTCATGAGCCTGTTATTTCACACTTTTTCACACTCTTGAAACCGGAACACAGGAAGCTGCTTAGTGGCAAGAATAGGCATGGTGGTAGTACTTCCCCGGATGAATCCTTTACTAAGGGATCTGCTACTAAAAAAAATAAAAAAATATCTATGTACGTAATATATTACTATTAAGTATATCAGTCATCTAGTACCCATAACACAAGCTCTGCTTAGCTTGGGGCTAGATGATGCTGTGTGGATCGTCCAACATTATTATTATTATTATTATTATTACTACTACTAAAATTACGGAGATCCCGTGTCTAAAACATCGTGTTAGTTTTGAAATTTTGAATAATTTTTATAAATGTTTTTTTTACACCAAAACCATTTGTAAAGAGCATAAGAAAATAAAAGAATATAAAAACAAAATATACATAATCAAAAACTTGGGCTCGTCCGGGATTTGAACCCGGGACCTCTCGCACCCTAAGCGAAAATCATACCCCTAGACCAACGAGCCGACTGAATCGAGAGTCGAAATGTTCTACTAAATTGTACGTAAGAACTGGTTAGAAACATAAGACTTGTGACGTAATCACCTTTCACTTATCATAATCTACCATAAAGAGTACTGTGGTAATAAATTACTTGAAACGAAATAATATTTATAGTTTTATAACTAAGACAAGTCAGATTATCTATTATTATGAAATTATTTGTTATTTTACCTACCGTAGCATAGATTACTTACTTTTAATATTGACTGTATGCCTCAGGTTGATGGACGCTGAGTAATGCATTGTAGATGACGTTCCTAAAAAGCGTGCCCTACGAGGCAATGCTTTGTTGTGATGGTAACCACTTAACATCAGGTGGGCCATCTGCTTGTTCCATCAGCAAGTTGTATTAAAAAAAACCTATTTAATTTCCGAGGACATCGTAAAACGCAAAGCATCTTCTGTCTGTCAAATATTGATTACTTAGTTGTTACTAAAAAAAAAAAAATTGTCTCATGTCACGTGACCAAAGAAAGTGCATTTAGTCTCATCAGAATGTTCATTCTCGATTGTTCCTTGACATGATGAAGACATAAGGTTCTAGAACTTTCAGACATGAAATAAGGATGTTCCTAATGGAGTGGAAGATTGCGTGCGTTGAAACCGCTAATGGTGTAACCATTTGGTTCTTGAAGAAAGTGCTACCGTAAATTAGCAGTGACCAGGACATTTTTTACTTTATAATTTAAACAAAATATAGGAAAATGTACAGAAATATTAGGCAAACTATAAGCTTTTATTAAGTATTAAGATACACTGCGAAGCATAATAGACAATGACAACTTGACTGTGAAACGGTTACCTTTGTGTTCCAGTAGTGTAACATCATCATCATCATTCATCATCATCATCTTATTAAGATCCACTTAACTCTGTTGTACTTATTTTGAGATTTGTCATTGAATGGAAGCTCATTCCGCTCCGTCCAACTATTGGCCACAGTCGCTGCCACAGTGCCCAGTAGGTTCGTCATTAGGTTCGTCATTACTGGCCATCGGTTCTCAGAGAACCATAGTCGATAATGGTAGGTAGCTCATGATGGTAACCCAAGAGCCTAGTAATGCTTGCCGTCTAGACCCTCTTGTTGCTTAATAGGTGATCGTTAGAATAGATTGGAGGTGCAATACGTAGTGTTGGGAAAACTATCGATAGTTGAAGTAATTGAGTATAAAAATACTTTTTTATTATTATGTATTATATTGAATATATTTATATTTTAATATAATAATTATCATATTTTTTACTGCAGAAACTATGTTGTAAGTATTTTACGCTCATATTTACTCAAAAACATCTAAAAAATCTCACCTTGTTTTATAACAAGTACAAGCCTAATTGTCACAAGAGCATGACCCAGGAAATAGCATCTGTTAGTGAAACAAAATAAAAACATTCATGATCATGTCACAGAGCACCATCAAGCCCCAAACTAAGCAAAGCACAATCGAAACCCATAAACTGTTAAAAAACTATTTTATTGTAAAAACAAACTGATTGTCAATAAATTAATTAATTTAATTTACTAAGGACCATTGTTAAGAAATAATACACAAAACTTAAAACTAAGCTGAAACAAATATCCTGCCCTGTGCTTATTTACGCAAAAAAAAAACAGAATTTAGAACATTAAATATTTTATCGATAATGTCGTAAAGTTCCCCTCACTACTTATGAGGTTAGCGACATTAATCACAGGTGAGCCCCAATAATGAAGTTTCTTGTTAACTTCATGATTACAGCTGCTTTTTCATTCACGGATGAATTGAGGCGTATACCCCGTGGCGTGGTATTGAGTACCGGGCTTATGCACCAGGCTTAGGTAATAATAATAATAATGCTAGACAATCCACACAGTATCATCTAGCCCCAAGCTAAGCAGAGCTTGTGTTATGGGAACCAAACAGCTGATAGAAAACTATTTTTTTTTATAAATGCATTTAGAACACAAAAGTATAAACTTTTAAAAACGTTTTAGAGAAAAGCCAGATCAAGAGTACCCTTAACCGACGAGCATGTATGAAGAATGTTATGAAAGTAAATGAAGCAAAAAAGATTATGTCAGGATCGTAGCATGTGGAAATCCGTGGTCTCTGTCTACTCCTATGGAAAACAGACATGATTTTATATATGTAAATTATTATCGATATGTATACTGTCCCAACACTATACAAAGCAGTCGTTAATCACCGGCTGGTTTAATAAAGTTCTTCCTTTCAGCAGTATCGTTCCTTTTGTTTTTACTCCGCGCACTAATTAGAACTAGATCTAGGGTTAGATAACTTTTAAGGCCATCGTAATGCAGTAGACAGGAGAGAATTTTTAAAAACCGGCCAAGTGCGAGTCAGACATTCCGTATGATTATCTATAATAATAACGTTAATAAAATCACGTTTGACACGCCTCCTTAAATACTTATATTATTATGTTTTTTTGTATTTGTTGTTATAGCGGCAATAGGAATACATCATCTGTGAAAATTTCATCTCTCTAACTATAACGATTTAAGAAATGACAAACAGGCAGGCAAACAGACAGACAGCGGAATCTTAATAATAGGGTCCCGTTTTACCCTTTGGGTACCCTAATAAAACAGGTAATACGCGATAAATATGCGTGTAAATAAGTGTTTAATATCAGTGAGTTCAGTCACGAAGAGTGAATATAATGGTTGTTCAATCTTGTGACTCGGACCCTAAATCTGCGGCGACAAAGTTTCAGCATAAAATCAATTTCCGTCACCGTATGTTCCGAAATAACGCTTAATATGAGCACTTATGACGAAACTTGGAGAATTTCCCCATAATAGTTGGCAACTTTGACGTGTTAACAAGTTTGTTGTCGCAATTTGGTTGCTGTCGGATACGTTTAAGGACAATAGGGGACAAAACGGTGGCTTTGTGGATCATTACGCTCCCAATATGCTATTTAGTTTTGACAACCTTAGTTAATAGAGTGTGACTTAAACCCGTGTTTGGTGGTAACACCTTAATCTTTACAAATTATAAGAATCTTAGTTCTAACTGACTGACTAGCGACAGCCGTTACAACTGAGTTCGTAGCCCTGCCTTCTGCGCTGTAGGTGGTGGGTTCGATCCTCATCAAGAACAAACATTTGTGTGATGAAAAGATGTTTGTTTTGTGTCTGGGTGTTGTTATATTGTAATTTATGTATGTTAATCAAAATTGTCCCAACTCATTGATACACTTTCAAAGCAAAACTTAAGCTTATAAATTTATTTTATTCAAAAAGTATTTAAGAAATAAGTCCCTACCTTCTTTAAGTTTATTGGCAAACTAGAATTTATCACCATAAATATTATTTACCTACTTATAACCGATACCGCGATAAAAATCCAACACGAAATACCCGTTCCCTAAAAGTCCCGTATTTTAATCCCCATTCTAATATCTGGAAGTTTAGATTTACGATCGCAGTACCACCTGCTGCGGTTTAGTAAAATACATCGGTACATAGAGTAATGGCGGACAGAGCTATTTACTAGTGTTGTGGGTTACCGTTGACGTAGTTTTGAAAATAAAGCATTAATGGTCTCATGGTAGTAGCACTGCTTTCTGATTCGGTCGCGGGTTTGAATATAGGCGTGTAAATGTTTTTTTCTATAAAAAAAAAATTATGCCCGCAATACTAGTGGTCACAAACTAGCTTAGCTCGTATTAAACATGTTTTCGTTCGATAGGTACATACTATAAATTCCTGGTTCATGGTTTAAAATGAAGCTGGCTCGCCCAGCCCCTTTTTCATTCTTACAGCTCATTTGGCCTATTCCAAAAGAAAAATGTGGTTATTACACCGGTATTGTGCAAATATTTTTTTCTGCCTTATGTAATATCCAAGAAATTATTTTTAGCCATATTTCCTCATAACTCGTGTAAGAAAAACAAAGAAGACTTGATACACTGACGGCATTTTAAAGATTACTGGAAGTCAGTTATTATACACAGATTCAAAATCATTTCAAAATCAAAGTCATATTTTCAGAACCAGACTTCTAAAGGCTGATAATGATAAACTTTGGCATAGATTATTGTGTTCGAATTGAAAGTCTTTTATAACACTTAATAATTCCAACTTTTTATCATAAAAATGTTCTTAAAAGTCTCTGTAAATAGGTCTACTCTGCAGAGCATTGGGCGTGCGCCTCGATTGCAAATTAAACAGTGCGAAGTGCTCAAATAAAAAAATCCAATCGCATTTTACACTTCGTATTAAAAGTGGATGCTTCAATATTCGACTTTATCGGGATATATAATTTTATCTGTTTGAATTTCATATCTATATCATTGACTTTATGGTTGTTTTATGGTTGTAGATTGTATTTTATTTAATATCTACTAACTAGCTACTCATTTTATTTGTTTTATCAAATACTAGTGGAAACGCGCGGGTTTGCTATTATCATTGAAATTTCAACCTTCACTGCACTCGTTTAGGGTCTGAATTTTAAATTAATTTTTTAGTACACACTTGCCTAGTAAGACATAATATACCCTGAAAATATTCAAGTCTCTACGAACATTAGTTTAGGATGTACGTTGTCTATATTATGTTAGTCAGTCAGACAGGGCGAAGATGCTTATAATTGGTATAGATAGATAAAATTTGGGTCTAGTGATCTTTGTAACGCCGACTGTCTTAATAGTCTTTGCTTAAAATTAGATAGACATACCCACATTTTCAGTAATTGGTATTATTACATATGCGTGACAAAATGCAAGCCCATTGCCGCTGTTAGAATACTAATTCCCTTAAATGTTTTTCTTCATCATTTGAGAGTACTGCGTAATGCCAGCACTCTCAAATGGCATTAAAATACATGATTTTTTCGTATACATAAATGTGTTAGTGTTCGACTGGATTGAAACCTACCGCCAGGCTACTAGACTAGTACTCCTCTCTCTCGTTAATAAAGTAAATAGCTTAACAAAGAGTTGTCTATCTCACTTTCTCTTGTGCACATTCACATAATATCCTTTATGAAACTCAAAGCCGGCTTTGTACCAGCGAACACTTTAATTCACCTACAAAATAACGCATCTGAAATTCCATTTCAAAGCCCTGTAAATCACCGCTTCCGGAAAACCCCTAACAAACGTCAATCGTGAAAAAACATAAATCTAGCTAACGCCATAGAATACACACTAGTTACTACTCTAACGCTGAAAAGTTTCACCCTTAAAACTCGTCACCAGATTTGTAGCTTTTACTTCCTTTTACACCGAGCCCCAAAAAGGAAAGAGTACGGTGACTACCTACGTGTATTTTTTTCAACAACTTGCATTTTTTTTATCAAATTAGGGAATGTTAGTCTCTTTTGCTAACTGAGGCCCGATTCTTGTAACAAAATTACATCGTGTCAATCTTCAAATGGTATTCTTTAAAACTGACATTTTGGACCTTCTTGTCTGTGCTAGTTTCTTTACTGTTCTTTTAAGCTTGGTTCTATGATTATGATAATATGATTCAACATGTTATTTTGATTCTATGGAATTAATGCCTTTTGACTTTGACTTTGAGACAGGATTTTGACAGTCTTCAGTTTTTTTTCTGTTAACTATGATTGCGAGTAAAAGATATTTAGTCCGGTCAAATTAGACCAAAAAATAAGAGTAAAGTTACATTAATTCCCACCAAGCTGAAAATCAGTATGATTGTTTAAAATATGATTAAATAAAATTTGAAAGTTCCCCATCTTTCCCCTGTATGGAAATTTTTTTATTCAAGGTCAAAGGTCAAAAAAATGAGTTTTCAGTATCAGGTAGTGAAACAGAACAACCGCGTCAGAGCTAACCTAGGTACATAGTACACTCTGTCAGCACTAAAATAACAGACATGAAACTGACACACTGTTTCGTTGCATATAGCAATGCTTCAGAATTGGTGTCGTTATAAAAATGTTGTGAGTATGATTTGCATTTATATTATAAGCTGACCTGTTCATGTTTTTCATAGAAGCTTCATCCCCTTTTTACACCCGTTTTAGGGTTGATAGCTCAATTAAACCCTTATTAAGTTTTAAGTTGGACTATTCGCTAACTAACTCCGCAAATGAGATCAACATTCATTCGGTAATTTTTGTATTCACAAGTACTGATGCAAGTAAAAACAAAATAATTATTTATTTTTAAAGTCAATTGCGTCTTTTTGTCTTTTTTAAGCAGGTATCTAAGCTCTTATACAAAAAAACGTGATTCATTTGCGATTTTTATTTTAGATAATGGTACGGAACCTTTTGTGCGCGAGTCTGACTCGCACGTGACCGGTTTTTTTTATCTGAGTCTTAGAAAAGTATTTATAATGTACAGACTTTTCAACCACTACCAGTTTTATCATAGTATATATAAATAAATAAAAGCTAGATTGGGAAATGTTAATACATATACAATGATTTTTATGCTGATAAATGTTTATTTGTTTATTTCCACCTCATTTTAGCTGACAAAGAATGTGCTTACGCTTTAAAAGTTCAATTTAAAAATGCTGACGCTATGTAGATAATGCTGACATTTTCGTCTTCTAAGCGCCGTGGACGGGTCGTGTTAGCAATGTCCAAGAAGTTGTAGTGTTTATACAAACTCGGAATACAGAATGACATTCTAGACCAGGAGATAAGGGCAAAGGATTTACAATATAAATTCCAACGTTGGACTTATTGAGGCTGATGATGATGATGTGTATAATAATTTATGTAAGGCTCGTCGGTGGAAGTACTACCACCGTGCCATAAAACACGTGTGTTACCTGAGATGCAATGCTGTGTTATAAGTGATGGCCACTTAACATCAGGTGGGTCATTACTTTCTACCATCAACAAGTGAGATAAAGAAAAATAGTCATAAACACATTTTTCTAACAGGAGTGACCTTGTCTTCTGGTCTTTAGGTTTTGGGTTCAAATCCAGTCGTTCACCAATTGATTTTTCCGTTCGAAAAATTGATGTAAGCAATGCACTGAGATGACTCACGGGCTCTCAAACAGTGAAGGAAAACATCGTGATGAAATCGGTTAAATTTCTAGCAGCGGCGATGGGTTTGCAATGCATGGAATACTAACTACTTACTGCAAAACTATGTACTATCCGGACGTGTCTCTGACTACTCCCCTTAGACATTCACAATGTATCTCGAGTAGGCGCGTGGTACTAAGAGATCCGAGGTAATAGCTACCGTGCTTGGGGATTAAAGTCATGATGTTATTTCTTTTTTTTTACTCTTTTTTACTTTTCTCCTTGAGCTCTCGCACTACTTCGTGCATGTGCCAAGTCCAGGCACTAATTGTCCACTTTCATACAGTATACGAGCTTGTCCCACCATCACAATACCAAAGAATACACTATAGTTACTGAAGCCTTCATTATGCGAACCGCTAAGGAGTGGAACTCATTGCCGGCTTCTGTTTTTCCTGACCACTATAATCTGGATCTCTTTAAGGCAAGAGTGAATAGGTGTCTTCTAGACCGTCCTGCTTCATCGTCACTTACCATCAGGTGAGATTGAAGCCAAAAACAGTCTATTAGCGTTATAAAAAAAAAGCAGTTTTACTTTGAAACTAAACAGGCACTTTTTATAGTAAAATATTTTTGTAATGCATATGGCGATCTCGATAAGAAATCATTTCTAGTAAATAAAACTATGAAATATTACTTTCGTTTATGTTCAAAATATTTGGCGACTTTTGCAGTAAATTAGTACTTCGTACTATTGTATCATAAAAAAATACAGCTTCATAAAAATTAAAAAAAATTGGGCTCGTCCGGGATTTGAACCCGGGACCTCTCGCACCCTAAGCGAAAATCATACCCCTAGACCAACGAGCCGCTGTGTTATTGATCGAAATATCACAATTTATCGTCCAAAGCTTGTCTTATCACCTTTTACTTATTGCGTCACGACAGTTATGACACAATAGCAACTTTACTTTGACTTGCAAATATGTCAAATTAAAACGACACTGATAGTTTGACGACCGATGTGGCGCGGCGGGTGAATGTCCGCCTGCGACGCAGGAGGTTGCAAGTTCAATTCCCGCCTTGGGATACATGTTTTTTACGATCTGCAAATATTTATTTCGGGTGTTCTGGGTATTTTCTATGCATAAAAAATATCTATGTATGTAATGTATTGCATTAAGTATATCAGTCATCTAGTACCCATAACACATAACGGTCTGCATAGCTTGGGGCTAGATAATGCTGTGTGGACTGTCCAGCATTATTATTATTATTATATTATGTTTATTTTGTAAGTACATTCAACATCAACATCTATGTTCATCACTCAAAATGCACTGATTTGCGTCCATCAACTGGAGGCATACAGGTGTTAAGCCTCGTGTGCCTGTAATTACACCGGCACCCACACCCTTCAAACCGGAACACAGCAAGCTGCTTGGCGGCAGGAGTAAGCATGGTGGCAGTATTTCCCCGGACGAGCCCTTCACTAAGAGCTCTACTACTATTACTAGACTTATAGTGGCTATACTGGTGGCCTTAAAGCTGTAATACCAGAAAAAGCTTCTAACTTATAAACTTAAGTACTAAACAAACTGACAAGTGTAAATTAATTTATGCAATAAAACAAAATTAAAGCTTAAATTTCGGCAAGAAATAACTTAAATTTTCGTTATAAATTAATTAATTATCAACCTTGTAATGAGGTTGGTGTAATTATAAGTTTTTCAATCAAAAGCAATAAGGCCGTTTCACACCGAACCGCGAAGTATTGAGGCGGTTACAGAGTGGTACACAAAATTAAACTTGATTGTATTAATAAATTCGAGGATGGAATTTTGTGTTTTACGTTTTTCTTAAAAAAAAGGAAAAGATATATTTCTACAGCTGTAATCCCTAGTTACGGTGGGTATCTCTTAGTATTGAGTCCTATTCAATATTCTTTGAGGATGTTCAACTGGGGCGTCAGTAGTACGTCCAATAAATTTGTCACATACCCATGTTTTGAATTTGCAATTAAGGGCAATACCAGGCGTGCGTGAAAGAAGCAGGCACGAAAAAAAAATTGTGTCTGGCCTATTTTAAGAAAAAAGTTTAGTTTAGCTGTAGTATTTATTTTCTTTTTATTCATAGATGCAAAAAGTGTTTACGTTTTGTCGTATGCGAGCACTGAGTAGGTACTAATAATAGTAGTGACAAAATCACCCACAAAAGTCAAAAGTCAAAAAGCATTTATTCAGTAATATCCGCAGGGATCATCTTGAAATGTCTTAAATCTAGGTGAATCTAAGCGCCTGTTCCTCGCGACCAAACAAACAAAACCAACTTGCAGCACACAAAACTGAAAACTCAGACTTTTGACACCCTGATTTAGTTATTAGACAATTTGTTTAAAACTAAACCAGGCGAGCAGAGTTGGATTCACACTATAACCCCTAATTTACACTTTTGTTTATTTATAGTCACAAAATTACTGGAACAGGGTGGCTGCCGATTCTAAATCAATTAACCGAATATTGTTCCGATAAAAATTGAGCCCACTGTCCACTAAAGCAGCACAACATGAACACGGCATTATTATTTTACACTGCACTATGTGAAAACAAATGATTACCAATAGTACAAACATAGCAAAATATAATAATAATGCGGGACAATAATAATTAATATTCTTTTCCACACCAACATCTAGAACCGTTTTAAAGCTTCGTGATATAAGATACCAGTTCCAAGCAAACAAACCTAGAAAAAACGGCAAGAAACATGGAGCTTACACCTGTTTACTCTTTAGTATGCAATTAAACGGCACAAAACATCATAGTGTAGGATTCTTGGTCAGTCTAACGGTAAAATAATACTTTAGTTTTTTTAATAACGTGGCGTTTCAGTGGACGGTAGCCTTCAGTGTTATTAAATGGTATTGCAGTGCTAGTCAAATCAATATTTGTCCTGCTTTGGATTCAGTTCATATCCATGACTGTGTTTGCACAATTCCGGTACGAGTTTCTGCCTATAGCACATGCAAGATTAACAATAACACTTCGATGACCAAAACTGTCGTTTTTGCTGTTCTGTGTACATTATAGACGTGTGTGTATCGTTTAATTTTAAAACTTTATTAAACACTGTGAAATTTTCATCAATAAAATAAATAAATTAATGTTTATGGACTTTTTTACACAACATCATCTAGCCCCAAATTATGCAAAGCATGTATCATGGGAACCAGATAACTGTTATAGAACCAGATGAGAATACTTATACTATACTTTTTTTGGTCAATACATAAATAGAAAACAAAATAACACCCAGGCAGAGAACAAACATCTATGTTCATCACATAAATGTTTGTTTTCGGTGGATCTCAATCAAAACTTTTACAATGCAAAAATTGGGCTCGTCCGGGATTTGAACCCGGGACCTCTCGCACCCTAAGCGAAAATCATACCCCTAGACCAACGAGCCAACTGTGAAAACATCGAAATAACTCCATAGCGTACAACCTAAGATTTTGGTGAAAGGTGACCTAGAAATGGAATATACGCTTACGCATACAAATAAACAAAACTGGTTTTGAGAAAAAGTAAGAGGCAAGTATAACGTACTGACATAGGTACAGTTAGCATTGAAAGTAGATGAACTTCTGGTTTGTAAGATGTCTTGAACCATAAATTATTTTATTTTTGATATTTCCATTTTAATTTCGATATTAGGTTTTATTTTATTTTTGATATAGGTATGTAATTTTTAATTCCAGTAAGTATTTATTTGTTTTATACTAGTGACATTTTATTGTAATTTGATTGTATTTAAGTGTTTTAATAGTATTTTAATTATGGATATATGAATGTGAATCTGAAATAAAAAGTTTAATAATCCTACTAATATTATAAATGCGAAAGTTTGTAAGTATGGATGGATGGATGGATGTTTGTAACGCTTTCACGCTCTAACCAGTAGACCGATTTGGATGAAATTTGGAATAAACATAGATTACTTGTATAGCTTGGATTAACATATAGGCTACTTTTTATCCCGAAAAAATAACGAGAACAGGAAAAAACTGCCACGCAGGCGATGCTGCAAGCGGCAGCTAGTTATAAATATACCTGCAAATCGAAATTGCAATTTCTTTGCTAATTCAGGAGATGGATATTGAACTAAAATCATTCACCCTATGGTTAACGCCGACCCAATTCAGGCTTGTACATCGATTCTATGATTTTATACAGCATCGAGGTTGATGACCGATGTGGCACGGTGGGCGAATGTCCGCTTGCGACGCAGGTGGTCGCGGGTTCGATTCCCGCCTTGGGATAAATGTTTGTACGATCTGTAAATATTTATTCCAGGTGTTCTGGGTATTTTCTATGTATAATAAGAAGTTTTATGTTTTAGTATGTATGTAATGTATTGTATTAAGTATATCAGTCATCTAGTACCCATAACACAAGACGGGTTTACCCTTTTCACCACCGGTTTTCTCAAAAAGTAGTTATAACCACAGATGAAAACTGTTTATTATGTAATTATACAAAACCTAAATGTTATTGTGGTTAATTCATGATAAGTAAATTAGTTTATAGCTGTATACATGAATTATCGAAACTAGATTATGATAATACGGAATTTATTGCTACTAAAATGGAATCGGCAGAACACGCGGTAGTTATAAAATCGTCATAACTTTAGTAGATCAAAGATAACGCAGTTTTTGTAGTAAACGTAGCCGGCTCGTTGGTCTGGGGGTATGATTTTCGCTTAGAGTGCGAGAGGTCCCTGGTTCGAATCCCGGACGAGCCCAATTTTTGTGATCTTTTATAACCACCTCATTATTTAATTTTCTGGTTACGGGTTCGATTCCCGCCTTGGGATAAATTTTTGTACGGGTGTTCGGGGTATTTTCTCTACGTGTGTAATGTATAGTATTTAGTATATCAGTCATCTATTATCCATAACACAAGCTCTGCTTAGCTTGCAGCTAGATGATGCAGTAAATATAAAATAAAATAAATAATGCTGGACAGTCCACACAGCATCATCTAGCCCCAAGCTAAGCAGAGCTTGTGTTATGGGTACTAGATGACTGATATACTTAATACAGTACATTACATATATATATTTTTTATTATACATAGAAAACACCCAGAACACCCGGAATAAATATTTGCAGATCGTACAAACATTTATCCCAAGACGGGAATTGAACCCGCAACCTCCTGCGTCGCAAGCGGACATTCGCCCGCCGCGCCACATCGGTCGTCAAGTGTGAATGTCAAGTGTGGATTGTCCAGCATTATTAATAAAAAAAAAGTTATAATAATAATAATAATAATAATGTCCTCCTAATCGTATTCGATTATGGCGAACCCTTTGTATAACCTAATCTTTATCATGAGCCCTAATGTGGCTTGACAGCCCGAATTTAGTTTCAAACACCCTGTCACATAATGAACAGTAGAGCTGACCAGCACTATTAAATGTGTAGGTAATTGTAGATGCGCTTTGGACGAATTTTGCTGAGCAGCCGCTTTTCGTCAAGAGTCGCTAGACGAGCCTCTTCAAAAATTTTTACACCTTTGTGAACGGTGGAACGCCATTCGACCCGGTTCGCAGCAAGAGCTTCCCAATTGGTTTGGTTTATTCCACAGGCGGTTAAGTGTCGTTTAAGGACGTCTTTGTAACGAAGGTATTGTCCCCCAGGTTTACGCTTGCCGTCTGATAACTCTGAGTAGAAGACAACTTTTGGTAATCTATCATCGCTCATTCGATGCATATGGCCACACCACCTTAGCTGGGTTTTTATAAGCAAAGCTTCCATGCCCAACATGCGAGACCTGCGCAATACATCAGTATTGGTTATCCGGTCTTGCCACTTGATAAAAAAAAAAAAAGTTATACATAGCAGTTATCTTACTGAAGGACACGTCCAGGAAAGTACTATCACCAAGCTGCTATATTTCTGCTATATTGCTTGGATATTATATTATTGTACGATACCCTTTGGTAGTAAACAGTAGTTTCTTAAACCGATTAGTTCCAGTAGGGTTCACATTGCTGGCACTTAACTGGTCTAGACTAAAGGTTGCTTTAGACTAAGCTAGTGCTATACTGACGACCGATGACGACCGATGTGGCGCGGCGGGCGAATGTCCGCCTGCGACGCAGAGGTTGCGGGTTCGATTCCCGCCTTGGGATAAATGTTTGTACGATCTGCAAATATTTATTCCGGGTGTTCTGGGTGTTTTCTATGTACAATAAAAAATATATATGTATGTAATATATTGTATTAAGTATATCAGTCATCTAGTACCCATAACACAAGCTCTGCTTAGCTTGGGGCTAGATGATGCTGTGTGGATTGTCCAGCATTATTATTATTATTATTATTATACTGAGTAATTTTTAAACTAATAACTGTTTTTTTTCACAGCCAAATATAATATGCCCCTTAGACATTCTCAAAGAATTTTGAGACAAAGATTAGGTACTAATAGATCTGAGGGGGTGTCTACTGCGCCTAAGGATTAAAGTTGTGACGTTATCTATTTATTTATTATACATGCGACTATATTTTCTACATTCAGTCAGAGTGGTGACAGAGAACAGTGTAGTTACTCGACTAAAATACTAGTCCAAAAACTGTACATAATAGAGAAATAAAACAGGCTTAGGACTATAATTCCCATACACAACTATCCTCTCTGGTCTATAAATACTTATGTAGTAATCTAGTGTCATCCTACCAATTTTTGTTTGGTTTTCTTTTGCCGTTGCGAATAAATCTATGAATTAATTACTTTGTCCATGCTTAAAAAAAGAATTTGCGACTCTTAACATACTAGTTCGTTACTTGTTTGCCTCACTATCATCATGTTTAAGCCAATTAACAGTATGTTACTGAAAGGTTTTAGCTCCTTGAATGAAACACTGGCGTCGTCTAAGTAAGGCTTTACAATCGTGAATTCTTATCACCTGTCTGCAGCCTTCCTTTCTTGGTCCTCGGTCCTTATGTCTATTGATCGGGTCATTGATCTCATTTATTTATTACGGTGAGAAAGGTCCGGTATCAAATAAATCTAAATTGTAAAATTATTATATTTTACAAAACAAGTTGCAAAGTAATTTTTGATTGAAGTTAAGGAAAGTAAGACTATGCAAAATAAATTTTGAAAGACAACGTTTGATTTCAAGACAAGTGGCCTCATTTAATAAAAATCAGAAAACTGGTTACAAAAAAACTAAAATTGATTACAAAGCCAGTATGTACTTTAACCTCAGTTATGTTCCAAAACGCAACGATTGTATTTTTAAGAACAAGAAATAGAAACTGTGGCCTAAAACTCTTCCATGACTTAAATATAATATTTCTCCATTTTAAAATTCATTTCAAACTGACAACTATCTCAATATTGCTTGCAGAGCATGTTTGCTTACATCAAAGTAGCTATTTCAGCATGTCTAAGAGTGATACACATCAAGATATGGAATACAAATTCACCATGCCTAGCTGTGTTCTGGATTGAATGGTGTGGCTGCCGGTGAAATTACAGGCACATGAGGCTTAACACCTGTATGCCTCGGGTTAGTGGACGCAATCGTAGGATACACTCAAATCGTGCGTGACCTGCAAGGCAATGGCTTTGTTATGGGTGATGGTTACCACTTACACATCAGGTGGGTCATCTGCTTGTTCCATCTACATGTAAAAAAAATTGCCAACTGACATACCCAATTAGACGTCAACATGCAAGATTTCACTCAAGTGATATCCAAACTTCAAATCTTCTTTTAGGGATCCAATTTGGTGAGTTCCATATACTTTCAATTTTAAGTTACTAAGGTCAGTCAGATTTGAACACGCACGTGTGGTTTCTACCCACGAATAATATTATATGTATGCTTACCGGGCACTGACGGTATGTTAAGCCAACCAAAAAAAAAGGCGTCTATTAAAATATGTTGCAGTAACAGTAGATGTATGAACACATTTATCAAATTGCTTACGGCTTATATTACACTCTACAGTCAGTTCATACCACTCTTACAGGCTCTGAGCGGTACGGTGCGGTATTGAACACGCTTCGTACTATTTACTTGCATAAATGTGAATATTTTTGGAAATATTTCTATTTTAGAGCATATTTCAAATATTGAATATAATAATGTTTCGAAATACTGAAACTAAACCCACATTGAGTACATACGTATTTGTTTTAAAATATTTGTATCGTACATATTTATATATGCAAAAAAAGTATAACTTAGAGCGATACAGGCCATGCTATTTGGAAATAATTGCTCCTAGCGATAAAAAAGCTTATTATATGTTTTATCGTATTCGTTTGATACAAGAGACTGGTAATCTAGTAGGAATAATCCCGCTTTATGATTCTAAGGTAGTGAGCTCGAATCTAGTCGAGTACCTGATTTTTCTATTCAAAAAATAGTGTGCGTAATGTCAGTGCTCCTCAGGCTTTGATGCCCAGGCACAGGGCCCCAATATCCCCTGAGATTTCTTGTATTTAGTACCTACTACAGATCTAAGGGGTTGAGGATATCTAAGGAGGGTCACAAGTAGGCCCAAAATGTGTATTTGGTACATGCCCACATTTTACAGTAGGTAGTATTCCATGCAAGAATACTAGTTTGCTGGTGAGGTTTTTTTCACCGTTTAAGAGCACTGGCATAACGCACATAAATCTATCTATATATAAAAATTAATTGCTGTTCGTTAGTCTCGCTAAAATTCGAGAACGGCTGGACAGATTTGGCTAATTTTGGTTTGAATTAGTTGTTGAAGTCCAGAAAAGGTTTAAAATGTAAGAAAAAGTAAAAAAACAACTTTATTGGCGGTACGAAGTTCGCCGGGTCAGCTAGTTTTTCGATAAAAAAATCGGAGTCACTCCCACTGAACCAGTTATTTAATTGTAAATACGTCCTTATTCTACTACTACATACAATACAGTAATAACACCCAGATAAAGAACAAACATCTGAGTTCATCACACAAATTATGTTTGTCCTTGGTTGAAATCAAACCCACAAGGTTGTGGCAACCCACAGCACAGATCACATTAATTTTGTATCCATCCATTAATTTCATACCTCTCGTTATTGCAGGTAGGTATTTACTGAAACCCTTTCAAGTTGAAATTCAGACTGAAAGCCTACAAGGCTTCTATCTTACAGCTATCTGCATACATTTCATTTTGCATTGCAAATTATTTAGTACTGGAGTGGTGAGTGGTCGTCCGTCAGACTTTGATATGCAGTGAAGGCTTTATGCCATTAAGTGGTCCTACAGTGGTATTTTCATACAATTTAAGATATTTCAAATACTTCATGCGACCTTATATCATTAGTCATAGATCAGTGGTACACTGGTGGTGTAGAGAGAATAAGCCCGCCTTCTGATCCTAAGGTCGTGAGTTCGAATCCGGTCGTGCAGCAATGGATTTTTCTGACGAAAAAAATCTTTGCGTTATGCCAGTAGTCAAACAGCGACGGTAAACACCGTGAGGAAACCAGTTATTCTAGCAGCGGTGATGGGTTTTGTACCCTGTCACGTATGGAATACTTTTAGTAGGTCCTAAAAGATTTGAAGGGATATCTACCGTACCTGAGGATAAAAGTCGTGAGGCTGTTTCTGTTTCAGATATGATTTAACAACTTTTAGCTAACGTTCAAACATTTTTCAAGAAATGTCCGGTTTTGTGTAAAATTATCTACAATTTTCTATTTAATAATGCTTGTTTCAATTACTTTATACTACAAGCCAATCGATCTGGTGGTTGAATATCCTCGAAAGTGAAAACAAATTATATTTCATTATACTTTAGTGAAAAGTCACAAAATGAGACAAATTCAGCGTTAATTTTTGCGTTGAAAACTTATTGCAAAAAATTGGGCTCGTCCGGGATTTGAACCCGGGACCTCTCGCACCCTAAGCGAAAATCATACCCCTAGACCAACGAGCCACTGTGTGTAATCACGAAATAGCAGATTACGTTTCGAATGTATCACGATAAATAAGTGAAAGTGCACGATTAGCACTCAATTGTTTCAACACAAAGTCATGAATGGTTTTAGCCTACGTGACTTTTTTGTTATTTACAATCACAAGTTACCGATCACATAAATATACCAAACAATATTTTAAACCAGATAATACAGCAAACAATGAAAATTCTACCAAAAGGAAGATTTGTATCAAAAGTAAAATTATCACCGCACATTTTCAAAAGGCTTCTGTTCCAAATTGAAAAGAGTATTCAAAAGTATATTAATCGCACATTCAGGCCCCTATAGCCACAGAATAAATGATAGCAGAGACACAACAAAACAAAAATGAAAAAGTAAATCAATTTAATGGTAGTCAAAGGATCACGCACAAATAAACACAGGTAAATGTATGTTATCTGGTTCAATGGGTTCAATAAAAATTTACACAGCTGTGATTTTAGTGGAAACAGTTTTACTATTTACTGTATTCATTAAAATTACTTTGGAAAACGTATACGTTACATTGCGAAAAAAAATATTTTCTGTTGTCTGTACAGTAAAATAAAATAATAAGAAGATACACTCAAAAATGGTAAAAAATCACATTACACATTTTATTACTTCAACAGTTACTGGATTTTTTAATACTACTTGCTGATGGAACAAGCAGATGGCCCAGCTGATGTTAAGTGATAATCATCACGTTCATTAAGAACGTGTCCTACAATGTACTGCTTTGCATCCATCATCCTGAGGCATACAGGTGTTGAGCCATGTGTCCACACTCTTCAAACCGGAATACAGCAAGCTGGCTTGGCTGTAGTACTTCCTTGGAATTGTGGTAGTACTTCCTCGGACAAACCCTTCACTAAAAGCTCCTAGTACTACAACCCTGCAGTGCAATCTGGGTACCAAATGTAGTGATGACTGCAAGCCCCTTGAACTTGTCAATGCCAATGATGATGTGTAATCCTTTAATTTAGTTTACAAACCATCCTAAAAAAAAAAATATTTTGTAGTAAAAAAATTTGTATGCATACGATACTATTTTGCAGTGAACCAGCTATTAGCGAAACTATCTGTGACAATCCCCAGCGATAATGACGGTGGAAAATGCTTTATCGACGCAAAAAAATATATTCACAAACCATTAAATAATTTTTTGAACCTTTGGATTACACATGACTTTCAGTGTGAAAATGTACAGGATTCAGGTTTACTGATGAAACCTGCAAATAGATTATTACAGTAGCATAACTGACATAACAGGCACATGAAATAGTGTATTAAATAGTTAATTGATACAGACTTAATGAGGCTCAATATTTGCCTCAAATTGATGGACGCAGAACTGTGCTGAATATCTTCGCCTTATCAAAACCGATTTCAATTGTTTTTTCTAACAGAAAAGTAGGTCTCATAAAACTTTGGTGAATATCTAATGAGGATATTAGGAGTGATGAGTAAAACAGCTCCACAATGCAGTATGACTCACCTTTAGATTTCTAACAGAAGAATTGTTGCAAGAAAGTTGGTTCTCACGAGAATAACTTCCCGATAAAGTACTAGTCTATTTTTGTCACTGACCGTTTCTTGTTGCTTTTTTCTTCCCCAACTTATTCGACTCCTCAAATAGCCTTCAATCTCAAACTCCAAATCAACCCTAGTCGATTCATCGCAAACCAAAGAGCTAATAATCCTGGAGTGGACAAATCGAGCGCAAATCTAAGAACCGATACGATACGCCACAGGACTATAAATACGTAGTCATTTCCATTTGTAGAAGGTCCGGGTATGGCTTTGCTAGCTGGTCCAAGTTACAACACAACTCAGAAAATATAAAATACACATATACAAAAAAACAACTTTATTTTTTTGCTAATCAAAGTCAACGCAAAAAGGAATTTGTTCAGTAGTATCCGCAAGAATCATTTCAAAATATTTTAAAGCTAAGTGAATATAAACACCAGTTTCTTTGCGACCAATCTTAAAAAATAGGCTAGAACGGCTTGGTTCCTACCGTTTTTTGTATAACTCTTTTACAAATTAACTCATAAAATATGTAAATAAAGAAGCTATTATGTAATAATAATAATATTAATGCTGGACAATCCACACAGCATCATCTAGCCCCAAATCAAACTTAATAAGTCAAAGGCAAAGGCATTCCTAATTCTTTATTGCACACGAACAATACATAGAAAAATACATAATTAAATAAAATACGTACATGTACCTTAAAAAGCGTTGTTTTTTGTACCGAACTGCTATCGATGTTTTTTTTTGCTAATTTCATTACAAGTCTAAATGAGTCTACTGCTGGGCCCATATATTTATAAGTGGTTGTCGTATGTCGTAATGACCAGGTTTGACAGGTAGATTAATGTCTGCAGCGTCAGTTTTTAGTACACAAGAGATACTGCAGCCCGTCCAGTGCTAATGCGTTCCAGGGCTTTCTTCCTTATGACATGCATATGCGCATAATCCCTTTCATACATGACATACAACACACATTTGAGTGAACAGACTCACTCACAGGACCCTGTGTTTACACTTTTTCTGTTAATAGCTGTAATTACTATTTTTTTCTTCTTATAATATCCTTTTTAATTTTTAGCCTTACTTACTTTTTTTTGAACATGTTAGCACATAATTATTGATAATTTTTAGAACAAACTTGTAACCAATTTTTATGATAAGAGTACGAAGCGAATCACTGTGACCCTACAATACAGGCTCATTAGAGACCTAGTGTGGGGAACAGAGCTACGTCAGGTACTTACCTCAAAGTTACCTCATTTAGTACCTATTTAAGTAACCTCAAAAATGTACCATTTACTATTAAGTCTAAATAAAAGTTATTATTATTATTATATGATCCTAAAGATGCTGGAACCACCTTGGCTACCAGTAGTAGTGCCAATTTCACAACAACTAATCGCTCATATTTTGCACCAACTGACCGCGTCCATCACAAGAACAAACCAATGAGCGTAAAGTCCCCGTTTATCGACGGCTTCGAGAGGAACCCTAACGTATTTTATTTCTAACCAATCCTATCGTGGCCGTTATTTTACGATCGTTATTTATTAGCTACACACTTAAAGTGAAATCATACTTCGTTTTAGTTGCACACCGCCGTTTAATCGGTACCAAATTGGATGGAGTTCTTTAACCTAGTTGAAATTAAGTGTACTCTGTTTTACATTTAAGTGTTTTCGTTTTCGTACTGTAATAAGAGAATTTCAAATCTTATTTTCGTCGAGTCATTTGAATCTTCGGTGGCGAAGTTGGTATCGCATCCCCGTATCAAGGGGAAGGTCGTGGGTTCAAATCCCACTCGAGGAAAATAATTTTTGGGATAATATAAAAATTTTTGTGATTCCTTAAGTGCAGGTAAGCACTATGAAAAAAACAAATAAACTATGCAATAAAGAGTTATATCTCCAATCTATCCATTTTTATCCACTTTCGGCCGCGTGGAATTCTGCGCCAAAATTCGTGTAAAAATAACATTATTTTTACACGAATTTTAATTCTCGCTATACCCGTTTACGACCAGCGGTGTATGAGTATAGTCTGTCTGTCAGTCAGTCAGGTCGGTTATATTTATTTAATTTATTTTTTGATATACATTTTATTACAGTCATTTAAGAATAATAAAAATTGTAACCGTAATCAATTATCCATACATTATGCGTGCAAAACGGTACCCTAAAATTAATTGTATTTACATTTATATTTAAATATGCATTTACAAACAAAATAAGTATATAAGTATTCTATCAGTCATCTGGTTCCCATAGTAAAAGTTAAGCTTAGTTTGAGGCTAGATGATGTTGTGTAAAAATCACCACAAATATTTATTTATTTATTACTTAACAAAAATCTGTTTGTGCTCAAAAGTATGAAGTTTTCTGGCCGATGTCGTATTATAAAATATAAAGCGGCCGTCAAATAGCGGCTGTTGTTTTCAAGAAACCTGTATCTTAACGCTCCTGTGCGCCTTTATGACTTAACACTACGTTTTATTTGGATCGGCTTCCTATTGAGAAACCGCCCTTCAAGGTTTTTCGCTTTTTCGGGCGGTAATGTTTTTATAGCAGTAGTAAGCAGTCCTTTGAGGATCACTTGAGGTAAACCATTGAGAATAAGTACCAGTTTGGCTAGATAATGGATTTTCGTGACGTGGCTTTAAAAATCTTTTTAAGCTTCACTTTTATCTGGAACACCTGGATTTGGAGCGCGACGGGATAATTAGAAAATCATTTTATTGACCTGTAAACTTAAAGCTATGTGGTTAACGAACCTAGGTAAAATAATTGAAATGTTTTTGACTGTCAGCCAGGCGGTATTCTGTAAGAACTTATTGTAGGTAACTGTACCTACACGTTCCTGGAGTATCCGGAAGTGGTCATAATACACAATGTACACATTGTCGGTGTTGTTATAAAAAAATATCAACGACGTCGGTAAATAAAGCAAGTTGGACCTAATTAGGTTTGTTATTGAAAAAGTGGGAGGACCCTTGTTTGCATGTCACTATTTTTTACATTTTCCCTCAAAAAATAATTACTACGCGAAAAGTTAAGAACCACAACAATGTACAAATTAAAGTCGCGGGGTTCTTACAAACTTGAAATTAGTTTTTTTTGTATATCTTGCTGATGAAACAAGCAGATGGTCCACCTGATGTTGGATGGTTAACATCAACTGAGAGCATTATTGTTTGCATAGCCTCAGTATTGCTTTACAGAATACGTTATTTAAAAATGTGCCCTACGATGCACTGCTCTGCGTCCATCAACCTGAGGCATACAGGTGTTAAACTTCAATGTGCCTGTAATTTCACCGGCACACGCACTTTTCAAACCAGTCATTCATGTATAAGCACGAATGAGTCATCCCTTAAATAAGGGCTGAATAAATTTGGTCAATATCATGCTTGTTCTCAGCGTAAATACTATTTAAACAGTTGACGCTAGATCCCTAATCTGTAATAATCAATAGTCAATATTGGAGTCCCGAAGGAAACACATTCATTACTGAAAAGCTGGAGTTTCAATTGATCTCTCCCGGGACGTGCGCCGAGTCAAATGTACTGATTGTAGGCTTAAGCTCGGGATTTCTATAAAACTGCAATTGTACGATGGACGAAAATCAAAAAATCAAAAACTGAAACAGCCTGACAATTTTAACTCTCAGCGACGGTAGATATCACCTCAGATGCTTTAGGACCTACCTACGTAGCACCATCTCAAGGTTAGTCAGAGGTACGTCCAAATATTACATTTGGAATGAATTGTATCCTTAAAAAACGCGGCTTAACCTGGATTGTGAAATAAAAATCTAAACCACAATATCAGCGGCAAATACACTAATGATGATTAATGATTTTTCTTATATTACAAGAGTTGAAGTTCTGTCTGACTGACTGTACACTGTACAGAATAAACCACACAGGTCTTATTCTCGTAACAAAATATCGTATCAATCTGTTATGCAGTAAAGAGTGCTTAAACAAGCAAATATCCCACCTGTTGATGAGTGGTTACCCCTGACTACAATACTTGCATTACCTCACAGAGGCTCAAATTACACTAAGGCGATTACTCTGGCATATAAAGATGTTAAGACTCGAACCCACAACCTTAGGATTAGAAGGCGGGGTCAATTTCACTAGACCACTGGTGCTATTTTATAAAAAACTTTGCTAATGTTGCATAGAAAGTACTATGCTAATACCTTTATTATTTCTTTAAGTAACGAAACTATATACATTTGTATCCTAAAGGGTGCCAAAGTTGTTTTTTTTTATGAAATGGTTTATGCAGCGGCCAAACAAAGTCTCCAGCGGGCAAAGTCACGAGTAACAGTTAGTTTACATAATGTTACTTTGTTGTCGTGAAACAACAAACAAACTTCGTAAATCATAATACATGTCAGAGTTGAATAAATGATATTTATTCGCTACAGGTTAGAAATTACTTTTTTAGACAACTTGCTAATAGAATGGCTTAATGCGAATGTTGGTGGTGTGGGCAAAGTATGGTGATGTGCAGTGGATTGAAAGTCAAACCAAAGTAAAACTGTTAAATACTATTTATTCACGGTAAGAAAAAGCTAGGCAGCCAAGGCGCGTGTGGCGTACGCGGGGCCCGTATTAGCGACGACTACCAGCATTAATTTTAAAATATGAATTTCCCCGCGCGCCCGCCGTACCCCTAACTGCCCTTGCGCATTCTAGAATGCACTATGCGTATTTAGGTAGGTGTAGTTACACAAGACTTTTTATATTAGGAAGGTATGAACATCGCGTCGCTTACAGCGAAGTCAAATAAAGCATTATCTTGTAGGCCATGCACAAAGAACGTGCTCTATGATGCATTACTTTGCATCCATCAACCTGAGGCATACAGGTTACAAACTTAAAACTAAACAATAATAATTATTATAATAGCACATTTAGTATGCAAGATAAAAATATGCAAAGGGACATCATGCGAAGAGCACTCTCTAAGTAAGGTATATGTGCGGTTACGGTCTAAAGGTCGAAGCTCACGTACACGACCCTGCTTCAACACCGCTCCCACACAACACCGCCTTAAAATGAGAATCAGAACGACAAACTTGCTGTCGTGGTGCTCTCCGTAGACCTAGACACGTTTTAGGTGACCCAGATAACACGATCACCGTTGCCAAAAAAAAACATTTTTGTAATGGCATAGCGCCTTCTGTGCTCGCCAGTAGCCCGGTAACACCGTTGGAAATCGCCAGGCGATTATACCAGCATTTTAGTCAGTTCAAAAAAAAACTCGCTGTCTACGCGGCGACAGCTGTCAGCCAGCTACACTGTCCACGCACCAACCACTTTTGCTTTTTTGGGCATCTCCCGCTTGAAGCGCGTGGTAAACATGCGGTAAGCGAAACGTCAATTATTGATGACTGTAAGCTCGTTTACAGCCAACTGTCTGCTAATTTGTATTGTCAGTGTAAAGCATATCTACACTGAAACTCATATTTAAATGAAATATTTTACTGTGTGGGAGCGGTGTTGTATAAGTCGGCCGCGACCTTAAGTCTGTATCCTTAACAATAATGGTTGGTCGGTCTTTGATCTTTTGCGAAAGTTTCCTAATAAATTCGAAAGAACTTTGAGCCGTGATTTTCGATTGATTTACTCAGGGTTGCTTGATCATAGTTTTAGTTAGTGGTTTGAATAGAGGGTTTTTGCAAATATTTGAGCTTTTAGTAATATATGTGTTTGAATAATTGTAATTGTTTCAATTTGAACTCTGTCGGGTAATACTTACAATGTTTTACCAATAACGGCTATGGTTGGGGTAAAAAACATAAAGAACTTGAAACTTTGTTTAACCTAACTTTATTTTTTCAACTTGCCGTTGGAGCAAGCAAATAACCAACATACATTTAACAAAACAATGCCACGCTGGTCACGTTTGTTAGAAACGTGCCCTATAATGCTCTGTGTCCTTCAACCTGAGCTGTGCATTTGTTTTGACCTTAAAACCGAAACACAACGACAAAATGGGCGTAGTGTGATCCTTGGGTTCCTTGGAATCCTTCTAAAATCCTTATCTTACTAATATTATAAACGTGAAAGTTTGTAAGTATGGATGGATGGATGGATGTTTGTTACTCTTTCACGCTCTAACCAGTAGACCGATTTGGATGAAATTTGAAATTATTATAGATTGCAACCTGGATTAACATATAGGCTACTTTTTATCCCGAAAAAATAACGGGAACAGGAAAAAACTGCCACGCGGGCGAAGCTGTGAGCGGCCGCTAGTTTAGAAATATTTTGAAAAATAAGAGTATGTAGTTTTTTTATACACCAATTATATGTGTTTATAAAACTAAAAAACTATGGCTTTATCTAATATTCTTATCAGAAACTACCCCTTAGTCCAAAGACGTTCGCAATCTTAATATTAGGAAATCGAGTTCCGATCGCGAGTACCTACCCCTATTACCTACCCTCCTAATGGAATTATTGAGTGAAGTGTTCTGAGCAAGAATTTAATGGGGCCTTGATGTAGTTAATTCAGAGCAGACACTTTACTTGTATTCTTTGACGTGAAGTAAGACCATTTGAAACTCAATCAATAAAATTGAGCAATCGATTTTTTACAATAATATATTTAATAAATATATTGATGAAATAAACTGCATATCACATACCACAAATACACATACATATTTTCACACCAGCGTAACGCGCGCGACTTACATGTATAAAATAAATTATATTTTTTAATAATAAACATCTTTAACCAATCTTGAACGGGTACATGATACTAAATTTCTTGCCTGTTCTTTTAAGTAGAGATCGCGCTTAGCGATAAGGCTGCACTGCATTGTTTACTTTAATATTCTTTATATAATGTGCGTAATCAATAAAGAGTGGTCTATCTATCTATCTGTCTATCTTCTAAGCTTTATTACGCTTAGATTCACTAACTGTAAAACGTTTTAAGATCTCTGCGGATATTACTGAATAAATTCTTCAGTAACTATGCCTGAAATATAACCAACATCCACATCCTTCAAACTGGATCACAGCAAGTTACTTGGCTGTAGAAATAGTAGTAGTTCTCATGAAAACACTACTGCCATGACTACATGGTGGTAGGTACTACTACCTACTACTACTACTACTACTACTTCTACCTCATTGGTATAAAGCTGTTAACAGGCACAACCAATTTAATCCAGTTATATGATTGAAAGTCAAGCATAAAACTAATTGCTGAATAAATTTACCCCCTCCCCCTTAACCCGTGCAATAAAACCTAACAAACCGGTGTTTTTGCTTGCAAACACCTAATTACTACCTAACCTATCCAATTAACCTGATTCAAGCAAAAATTCACCTTATCTCCAGTGAGTACATCATAAAATCGCTTACCTGGTTTATCAATTAGGAAAATGAGTTTTAGCCACAGCTGCGTGCAAAAGAAAGTGAGCCGTGTACTCTAGGGAGTAAGGTACAAAGTGGTGCGTGTTCCGGTTTTGTTCTTTTAAGTATGTGCTGAAATTGTTAGGCTATGTTTAAGGTGAGGTATCAGCAGCGACCTTCGTTAGATAAACAAAAAGATCTGTGTAGAGATCCAACGCATTTCTTGCAACACGTGCAATTTCAATTTCCACACGTTAGTTCTTCTAAATAAAATTCAAAATAGACTGAATTTTGCTGTGGTGCTTACAACGGCAATTACTCATACAAACTATAAACGCGCAGATCATTGTCTAACTTGGTTACCATCATCTATAACAAAACATTGCCTCGTCGGTAATGTATGTTGAAATGTGCCCCAAGATGAACCTGCGTCCATCAACCTATGGTATACCAAGTAGTACCAGTAAGCTTCCACTCAAACCCGAAAATAATAATAATGCTGGACAATCCACACAGCAAACATTTAGCCCCAAGCTAAGCAAACTGACTAAATTACTTATATACTTAATACAATCTAATATGTTGTATTAAGTATATCAGCTATCTAGTACCCATAACACAAGCTCTGTTTAGCTTGGGGCTAGATGATTCTGTGTGGATTGTCCAGCATTATTATTATTATTATTACATTACATACATAGATATTTTTATTATGCATAGAAAATACCCAAAACACCTGGAATAAATATTTGCAGATCGTACAAACATTTATCCCATGGTGGAAATCGAACCCTTCTGCGTCCGCCTCCTGCGTCACAGGCGGACATTCGCCCGCCACGCTACATCGGTCGTCAAATCATCAAAGGTAACAACACGTTTGGGCCTTGGTACCGCTCTCGCTCAGCACTGTCACGCTGCCCACACGCTGTGCGGTCGGACAGCATGTCCGGCCAGCGTCAGGCCCAACCGCGGAATCTGTTTCGCTGACATCAAATAACGTCGTTGAAGCCTTAATAAATGGATCCGCTTTTTCACCTTTCAGTAATGAAGTGAGAGCTATTTTTGGCGAAGTATTTTTGGAGCTTAAATAAGCATAAATGGAGGTGTTATTTGATTTATGGTTTGGGTTAAAGAAATGTAAATTCAATTCGTATGCACAGTCGGCAACGAAAGTTCATAAATATTTGATGATGTAAAATCTTGAATAACTCCAGAACCCGTTGCTTTATGATCAAGTTTTTGGATATATTTCACGCGGAAAATTTCATTTGTCAAAACATAATTCATGTAGGTAGTTATTTCACGCAAACTTTCACCCTTGTTGCACGTTTTTAGAAGAAATATTATTTTCTTAGTACACCTCTACACTCTAACCCTTACTAATAAACTCGGTGTTACCTCGAAATAGTTCCACCTTGTTTTGTTTCTTTCGATCTAATATGAAACCTCCTGTCAAAGTAAAAGATAAGAGACGACGTAACTATTTCAACGTTACGTTGAGTTTCATACCTACTTACCTACTTGAAACAAATATACACCTAAATCTTTACAATCAGTGATTTAAGCTGTGTGTTGTCTATATGTCAGCCAGGACAAATAATCTCATAATTAGTATAGATATAGATTAGCTCTGATTACAATAATTACTGACAAAAAGGTGTTTTAAAGAGTTGGAACTGGTTATCAACCTGTGTTGCTGACAGTCTTGAAAAGGTTATTTTTGTTCAGATTTCTGGTTCGGTTCTTGATTGATATATAAGCTTTGACCTCTATGTTTAGGAGATAAAGGGAGTGAATTTCGGGAATAACTTTCATAGTACACTTCTACGCACAAAGTCAAATATACACTGAAAATTTCAAGTTTCTATGACCAGGGGCTAGGGGCTTTCTATATGTCAGTCAGTCAGTCAGGACAAAGATTCTTATAATTAGTATATATTGACTTATCTGTTCCTTGTGCCTCAACACCTGCACAAGGGACGAGCTTAACAACGCTACACACACAGCGCTATAGAGGTGACTAAATTCTATTCGGACAATATATAGGTGTACCATTGACACGAAAGAAGAAGAAGTATATATTGAAGCCGTAAATACCACTTGGCCTCAATAATAATTGGCATTGAGGCCATAAATAAATAGAATAAAATTTTATTTTAAGGACTTAAAATGGTAAAATTTCGATGATTATTATTTTATTGAGCACGCCTCCAGTAGTCGTAAAACAAATTCCACTGACTTCTTCGAAATAAAACAAACTAAGAGATACGCCTATAAAAAGGAATCTCTGAAATTCCCGCATGGCCGATGTATAAACGCCAAATATAATTTTATTACAAATATTTTACGACGAAGTGAAATTCATGGCCCCCCCTAAAAGTTTTACGGGCAGGCTGTATATGAATCGATGGGATTTTTCACGTAAAAGACAATCATGTGTAAAGATAGTTTCTGGTTAGCGCTGACCGCTACAAAGTACCTACAAACAGATTTTTCTTGCAAAATAATACTATAGGTATAAATTACCAAATTTGTATGAATAAATAGCAATACGCGCGTGACTTCGTCCGCTGAAGTTAATTTCATACAAACTTCGACCCCTGTTGTACCCGCTTAGGGGTTGAATTTCAGAAATTCCTTTTTTAGTACACTTTTACGCCCCAAGGCGAATATACACTAAAAATTTAAATTTTCTACGATGTGGTTTAGGTTGTGCGTTGTCTTTAAGCCAGTCAGTCAATTAGAACAAAGATTCTTATAATTAGTATAAATAGATAGATAAATAAATATTTGTGGACATTTTTACACAACATCTAGTCCCAAACTAAGCTACTATAGAAGGTGACTGATGAATTCTTATAGATGTTATTTTTGTACATTTCAATACTCGATTTAGAGCACGTAACGCTAATAAAGCTAATATTTTTGCATTGCAAACCTATAAAAATAATATATCCTTTTATAATCCCTTGACAAGAATGGCTCGTCAGTACAATGATTTGGCAAATAATAATGACAAACTGGTCATTTTTGTCTCTAAATTAAGCCTATTCATCAAAAATCTAAAAACTATTCTCTATTGTAATGATTTACATTGCTCTCCAAAGATGTCCTGAACACCTTCATATTGTTATTTAACAAAGTACCTATTTATTTTTATTTTTGATGATATGCTGTTTTGTACAATAACCCCCTCCACCACCACCCCCCATACTTATAACGTCACTTAGTTTATTTTTTAGTTGTTTCTTTTTTAGTTTAAATTCGTACATATTACTAGCTGTACGCACATATGTTTATGTTACCATCTAGTTCTAAACTGTTATTTTTAGTCTTAGTTTTTCTGTGATTGTAATGTGTTTTGTGCGTTAGATAAATAATTAAAATAAAAATAAAATACATACAAACTTTAAATTACAGTACACCCCGGGATGGAACAAACATTTTATATTCATTACACAAAATGTAAGTACTTGGTGGGGATTGAACCCACAACCTACAGAAGGCAGAGCTACTACTAACTGAGCTCACAAACTTTGCTAGACTTAAAGCAAAAACGTTGCGCTCGCTTGGCTCGCTCGGTCAATCAAAAAAGGGGTAACGTAACGTAACATAGCGTCAGGATAGCGTGCAGTTTGAGCAGTCACGACTGTTTTAATCTGTCACCGCTTTTTATAAAACCTGGACAAAGGGCAGTAAAATGTGTAGGTTTTATTGTTAATGTATCTACGGGCACACGTTCTCATTCAGCCTCACGTCTTTCACGGGACAATGGCTTTAGGAATCGCCCTGATTTGTCCTTTTTGAACAATTCATCCCGTCTGATGATCACGAGGAAGAGGTCTCAATTCTTGGATAAAAGATTCTATTGAATATATTGAATTTGACTTTGGTGCCCAACTATTTTTATCGTATATTCTTCTGTATTTATATCGTGATGATTACGTGATTATGCTACGCTTCAAACTAAGCATAGCATAATGGGTTAGATGATGTTGTGTAGAAATATTCACAAATTTACTCATTATTTTATCAATTTATTTATTAAAATAAACTACATACAAGTATTTTCAAAGCATTGGCATTGCTGTATTCAGTAAACCAGGTTTAGTTTTCGAACAAAAACAAAGAAAAGAGTTTTTTTTGTGGCTTGTGTCCGTCACTATGACAATTTCCTAATGTCAAATGGGTTGAATAAAATACTTCTTATTCAAGTTGAGTCGGCAAGAACAGGAAAGTCGGCTGTCATTGATTTTGAAGAAAAAGATGGCGTTTTCCTTCGAAACCAAAGGGAAACTTTTCGTTCAAATCAGGATACCACCTAACATTCTTTCATTGCAACTGTTTACATTTGTGCTAAGACCTCAAGTAATGATGGTTAAAATGCCACCAAAATCACACATCAGAACTTAAAATAACACCTGAAAAACAAGTAAAATAAAAATACAATATTGCTTCCAATGATGACAGAAAACGAATCAAACGGAATATAAAAATGCATCGAGAAAACAAAAAAGCCACTTTATACCGTGAGCGATACGTTTTGTTTAAAAAAATAACTGTTTTTTTTATTATTTTACAAGGCGGTAAAGCGAGCGAGCGTAAAAAGAGGTTTATTCAGCTTCAATGTAACTACATTATACATGTTTATTCAAACAGATTTCATCTACCAGAGAAAAAAAACATAAGAATGGTATTTCTTCCAAACCGACACGGACTAGCAATTGATAACATGGTTTTGTTTGGACGTAGCTCTAACTAACCTCGTAAAAATTGTCAGTGAATCTTCAGTTGGTAATATTGGACACACAATTTAACGTATCTGGAGACTACATCACAGTATTATAGTGAGTCTTTTAATTGTTTCTATCAAGCGTATGTTTAGTTTGCCTTTTTAAAAATACAGTACTTATTTTGGCTCGTTTTAAACAAATATGTTTTTTAATTTACATTTATGTACTAAGCCAATCCATAGTTTTTATTTGTTGAAATAATAATAATAATAATAATAATGCTGAACAATCCGCATCATCTAGCCCCAAACTAAGCATAGCTTGTGTTATAGGTACTAGATAACTGATATACTTAATACAATACATTACATACATAGATATTTTTTATTATACATAGAAAAAACCAAGAACACCCAGAATAAATATTTGCAGATCGTACAAACATTTATTCCAAGGCGGGAATCGAACCCGCAACCTCTGCGTCGCAGGCGGATATTCGCCCGCCGCGCCACATCGGTCGTCAACCCTAGCAAACCAAACCAAACCTAAAAAATCAAACCTACAAAACACTTGGTTAGACAACTGCGCAGAAAAAGTAATTACTACTGGTACGAATCCTCTTATTTTGCAATTAGTAGAATTTCAGCAACAGTATTAAAATCACAAACAATTAATAAATAAATAAATAAATAATGCCGGACGATCCACACAGCATCATCTAGCCCCAAGATAAATAAATTTCAACATTATAAAACTATACTCAAACTTCTCAGTATCATCTTAAACTTAATGTGATAACTCTTCACATAAACAAGAAACAAACAAACAAACAGATAGTCTACTGTCCAACTACAGCAACTGAAAACAGAATTTTGGCAAACGAAGAAGTACTAAGTTAGAATCCCTTGAAATTTGTAGACCACTAGAACTTTGACCTGCCGCAGAATCACACCAAACAGCTTGTGTTCTTTTGAAATCTTACTAAAATTAAAAATGTTATTGAATTAAATTTACAATAGTAATACCAGTAATAATAACAGTCATGTAGGCATATTACTTATCTTCCAACTGAATTAACCCAACAAGCGGTGATAGGCTTGCAACCTGTCACGTATGAAATAGTGAATATAGTAAAAACATTATTTATCTTTTGGCAGAGGGGTCGAAGTCCACTTAGATGGTCCGACCAAAATGCGCTCATCGCTAAACACCAAGTTACACGATGCGCTTCACAATGCCAAGCATAAGCACAGATGGCGGGCCATCGTGAGAAAAATAATTAATCACCATCGGGGGAATCACGACCCTTAGTAATGAGGGATACGACGCGAGGAGGAGGAGGATGTTTTGGCAGGTTACTTTTGGTAGGTTACAAGTTTACCAGCTGTTTTGCCGCAAGCTGTGTAGTAGGCTAGTCGAACTTTGGTCAAGGCTGATTTGAACTCGGTTAACTACCGAATGCTCACAGAGTGGGAATAGGTTGGTACCTACTCCGATGGCAGCGGAATTAGATTGGGTTTTAATTGGATACCCAAATGGTTGTTTGTGGTTTGTGGTGTGAATCATATCAGGGTAAGATCACAGTCTCTCATCTCATCATAAGTTTTGAATATAGAAAAAAAGCAAGATTACGACTTTAATCTGCAAGCACGGTAGATATCCCCTCAGATTAGTATCATGTACTTACTTGAGATTCTTCGAGAATATCTAATAGGGGTAATCAAAGGTACGTCCACCTAAGGATCTGAAGGTAGGGTTACTCTCTCACTAGCCCTTTAGAATACCTATAGAAACTGAAAATGAGTCGCAGAGAGTACATAAACGTCACCGCTAATTATAAAAAAAATTGCATCGCTACTTTAATCCCCAAGCACGGTAAATATCCCCTCCGATCTCTTAGTACCAAGTACCTCCTCAAGATTCTTCGAGGACGTCTAAGGGGGTAGTCAGAGGTATATTCAGATAGTACATTTGCAGTAGTTATTATTCCATACGTGACAGGTAGCAAGCCTATCGCCGCTGCTAGAATACTAACTGGTTTCCTCACGATGCTTTATTCACCGCTTGCGAGCATTGGTATTGCGCACATAAATTTTTCGAACGCAAAATTCCATTGGTGCACGACCGGATTTGAACCCACGACCTTAGGATCAGAAGGCAGAGTCACTTCCACTAGACCACCGGTGCTCTCGCTAATTGTAGTTGCCTTAATAAAACAACTACAAACTAGAAATACATCTAAAATAAATTACTGGCCAACTTTCCGAGTAACTTTGTGCTTATTCAAAACTAAACGGCAACCTTAAACCAATTTAAAATAACATTTGGGGAAGTTTCAAGAGGGGAAGATTAAAGAAGGAAAGGAAAGTTACCTCATTTCGAACGGTAACAGACTTTGCAGATAACGAGAGGCTGGCTGGGATAAACAAGAAATACGATGGTTACCAGCTGTCGATATAAACGCCTGCCAAGAACTTAGTCGGTTTCTTGTTTTGATTTCTTCTGTTGTATTATTAAATAACTAGCGGCTCCTCCCGGCTTCGAACGGGTAAGGAACTCAAATTTTTTGAAAATATAATATAGCCTATGTCACCTTGATAGCGTAGCTTCCCAACGGTGAAAAAAATGTTCAAATCGGTCCAGTAGTTTCGGAGCCTATTCAATGCAAACAAACAAACAATCAAATCTTTCCTCTTTATAATATGCTGTGTATGCTCTAAAACTTGACTGGCCTAATTTTGAGAATAAAATAAGTGTTATTTCTAAAAGAGAGAAACATTAAACATTGAAATTAATGTATAGGTACCTACAAAGTAAAACCTAGTTCTTTACAAATAGACTGGCCAAAACCTTTTTAAATAAATATCTAATAAATTTGAAACGCCTAAAGAGATATATTCGCCCTGGACCAGAGGCCCTAGCCAGTCTCAAAATTAACGGTATCGCTACATTGGAAGCACAACCTAACCAAACATACCCAGAAAGTATCTGATTATCGCTAAGAAGCCGATTGCAAAAGTAAAAAAAAATTAGTTTTTGTTATGCAAGTGGGTTATACACTGTAAAATATACATGCTTTTATAAAACTAGAATCTAACACTTACCAAATAATAAACCCCAAACGGCATAACAACCACAGCGACTAACAGATCAGCGACCGCCAAGCTGACGATGAAGTAGTTAGTGACAGTCTGCAGCGCCCTCTCACGCACAACACTCATAATCACCAACACGTTACCGAACAACGTGAAAAACGGAAATATTAACAGCAATAACGCCCACATGTTATACTCCGGTCCGTCAACCTTGCTAAAACACGACACGTTAAACGTTCCATTGCTGCTACAGTTTGTAAAGTCATATACATCGTTGATAGTCGTATTGCTAACGTCACTAACGTTGCTGTAAAAGTAGTCACTGAAATCTTCTACCAGCCTCAAGAAATCACCTGTTTCATTTGTTGTATTTCTTTCTACATTATATACCTCTCTAGTTTTTATGTGTTTGTTTGTTTGTTTCTCGTCTGGAGGTTTTTTTGTTGGGTATAAATATGGTGTTTGGAATATGCTTTTGGTTCGATATGGTACTGTCATAGTTTTGTTGATGTTTATCATTCCATCTTTGGTGTCGTCTTTGGCTATGAGGTTCGTTTTCTTGTCTTCATTTTTATGCTACCTGTAACAAAATAATAAAATAAGTATCATCACAACTTTAATCCTCAAGCGTAGAATCCCTCAGATCTTATAGTACAAAGTATCTACTCTTCTGTAGATCTATATTATCTTCTATAGAGGATATCTAATAGGATAGTCAGAAGGACGTCTATTTACATTAGCGGCATAGGTACCTATATTTTGTAGTAGCTGGTATTTCATACGTGACGAGTCACAAGCCTATCAGCGCTGCTAGAATACTAACTGGTTTCCTCACGATGTTTTCCTTTAGCATTTGACAATCTAAAACAAAGACAGTCTTAGCTATTTGGTGTTTTTGACTATAATAAGGTAAATGATCATTATCATCCTGGAAAAATCCACTGTTGGTAATAGGCCTCTTCCATACGTTTTCAGGAAGAACGATTGAGCCCTTTCCATCCATCGACTTCTCGCAATCCTAACAATGTCGTCAGTCCATCGGGTATCCGTCGGCGGCCTAGGCTAATAGGTAAAAAAAAAAATTTTGAAACCCAGATATTTTACAAAACGAGTTAGTATTTGTATTCTCTACGCAAATAAACGATAAAAGTTACGTTGTTTTAGGTATTATTTAATTCGATTGTTAGCTTAAAATTTGGCTCGCGTCTTATAATAGCGAACTCATTACTGCTACCGAAAAGTTTGCAATTCTATCTTAAACCATTATGATAGAAAAGATGAATGATATCCCAAAAGCCATTTCAGTGGATTATAACAACTGATAAGAATTACACTGAAAACTCATTTATTTTTATCGATCTGCCTAAATCCGATTGGTGCCATTTTCCGTTGGTTCAATCAATCAATGTCATAAGCGAAATTGTCAGATGACAATAATATTGCAATATAATACAAATGTTTGTTCTTAGTGGAAACAACTTAATGCTGGACAATCCACACAGCACCATCTAACCCTAAGCTAAGCAGCTTGTGTTATGGGTACTAGATTACAATACATTACCTACATAGATATTTTTTTATTATACATAGAAAATACCCAGAACACCTGAAATCAATATTCGCAGATCGTACAATATTTATCCCAAGGCGGGAATCGAACCCGCAACCTCCGTATCGAATGTAATCAGATTTTTGAGTATTAGTTGTGGAACGTATAAAAATACCATATTCAGTTTCACAAGTCTATCGCTACTGTGACCGAAGTGTTATAAAAGTATCTAAGTACCATTATAGGCTATCACAATTTTGTTTCAAGTTTTTCAAGACTGCCAAACTTCAAGCAATTTCTTGAAACTTTCGAGAATCTAGACTGGACTTAGTAATTCGTTTCAACCTTGATGGATCGCTTTGCAATCAGCTAATGAGTTCTGCTGGATAATAAATCATAGTCTTTAGAACTTTGGCTTATTATAAAATATGTCATGTCACCAGTTTTAGTAGTAGTAGAGCTTTTAGTGAAGGGCTTGTCCGGGAAGTACCAAGTAATGCAGAGTGTACAAGGGGCTTAAAATCTATATGACTCAGGTTAATGGACGTAGAACAGTGTATCGTTAGGACACGTTCCTAATGCAAGTAACCTACGTGGCAATACTTTAGTATAGATGATGGTAACCACTTAGCATCAGGTGGGTCATCTGATTGTTCTATTAGTAAGTCGTGTATAAAAAAAGCCTAAATAAATCCACTGCTGGGCGTAGACCCCCTTCATATTTGCGGAGGTTTGCTATAGCCACCATACTTGGCAGATGGGTTACTGGCTACCGTATTTGGTGTTTATCAATAGATAAAAATATAATTATTTGAAAAAAAAAATCATCAAAACTAATACATGAAAACCAAACGACTGATAGAATACTTATGTCTGCATAATTTTTTTGTAATTGCTAAGAATTAAATATAACACCCCAACACAGAACAAACTCTATGTTCATCACACAAATATTTGTTCTCGGCGGGGCTCGAACCCACTACCTAGTCTTGACAAGTATCTTAAAAATGTAGGAGCAAGCAGCTGGTTGGTACCTATAAAGGTATTTGAAAATTCCAGAGAAACAGTTGAACAATATTTATCTGCAATGAAAGCGTTAAATCCTAAAATTATCAGTTAAAATATCAAAAATGCCTATAAAACATACTTTTCCGTAAGTAATTAACTTCATAATTGAGACGCTTTTAACAAGATGAAATGTTAGATATTTTGGGGTGCGTTTATTTTCGTAACTTAAATCAAGGGTAATATATTAACAGGTAATGGCGTGGAAAATATCGTAAGATGAGGCTCAGATCAATCATTTTGATATGTTATATTAGAATCTAGTTAACATTTTAATATGATACAAGTGGCTTTAACCAGGTCATAAGGGCTTTTGGAATTACTTCTATAGGCTACATTTCGAAGAACCACCAGGCGAACCCAGGCGCGGATCCAGCGTTCAAAAAAGGTTATGGTCACAGCCACCCGAAAATCAGCCAAGTGCGAGTCGGAGTATGTACTCGCTCATGATCGATATAGCACATTTCTACAAAGGATATGCTTACAAAATAATAATATATGACGCCCTGACTAAGGTTTTGCACAGTTTGCTCGGAAGCGTCTGAACCTGAACGTACAGTCAGCTGCATTAGAATGTACGTGTACAATTCGTAACTTTCAAAACGGTATCGGAACCTTATAGCAAACTCTTAGCCAGTAAAAACTCAAAAATCGTAAATTAGCTAATATGTTTACTATTTTTTGTGAGTTTCACTGTATAAATATTAATTGTGATGCTGTTAGTCTGAAAGTCCCGAATTGTATACATTCTAGTGCTGCTGACTGTACCATAATATCATTATCACAGGTCTATTAGGGTTGTGGGCATGGGGCATGCCCATGGTGCCCACAACGGTGGATCCGGGCTTGACTCATACCACCATCTCCTTTCCATCATAGGACGAGTAGGCGTACGGGTCAGTACCACCCTTACTTGGTAAACATACCTCCCATTCGTACCAAGCGTTTCAGTTCTACCTTCATAATGTGAACGGTTATGTGTAAAAACATCTAAATTGGTGTTAACGCGCTAAGTGCGCGTAACAGTAACCAGAGGAGACGGACGCGGGGAGCGACGTGAGAGGCGCTGCCTCACCCCCCGCGCACACGCAGCCCGCCCGCACAGTTCCTAACCGCCATCGACGCGAGCAGACGTACCAACTATTATACGCGCTCGCGCACCTGCCTACCCTTTCAAACATACCTACATGTAATATATTAATATTCCAATTAAACCAATATAAAGAAAACCCAAGTCTTTCTATCCAAGACATATTGGCGACCGTGAACAATATAACCTACAACCTGGAACAAGGAAACGAAGTCGGACGGCGTTCGCTGCTATCGGATCATTGGGAGTACCCGTGAACGAGAAAACAAGGCGTCGGCCGGTCATAGAACGAAAGTAAGCCTTCCTTTTGCTTTCCAATCTTATCCTTTCCAACTTCTATTTGCTGTGCATTGCCTAGCTGCTTCGAAGCTGGTTGAGGAGGTATCTTGCTATACGCGTACCATCCTTGCCTTATTTTGCCAGTGTAAATAGTATATCAATAATAAATTCACTTTAATTTCATCCCATTTCACTTTATTGAGAAGTAAAGTCATATTAATTAAAATAAATCTAAAAATTTAAAAAGTTAACGTTAATGTAAAAAAACGTATGTCTACCCGTTGCACTTTTGACGTAACGGTTTTTTCAACGCCTTTTTGCCGATCAATTCCAGCACCCTTTGGGGTCGAAGCCTTGTGCCTTGCCGTGCTGTGTTGCGCTCCGCTGGCGCAGCCGCTGTTCTTGGCGGAGTTCCGTGAGCCAGCGCGCAGCCTAGTCGTGCTCTTCGTGCGCTGCTCGTGCTGCTGGCGTGCTCGGCGGCAGCTGTGGTTTGCGCTGGGGACAGCTGGATTGTGTATCGGTTAGAGTGAACCACTTATTATTTAACCTATCTAACTCATTGTTTAGTTAAAAGTAATTTTACATAGGTTTACTATTTTTTAATTTGATAATCAAAATGGCTGAAAGTGATTCTAAAGTACGTTCAAAAAGCCCTATTCCTATTATAAATGTAGAAACAATCGATAAAAATAGCCCTACTCATTATTTAAAAACTTTATCCCGTAAACGCGGAGGTATTAGAAGTAGAATAACAGTATTTAAAAACTTTATAAATAGATACCAAGTAAGTAAATCTGCTGATCATACAAGTTTGAATATAAGAGAATTATCTTTGCGCTTAGCGCAGTTTCAAGAATTGATGTCTAGTTTTGACAGTGTGCAAACAGAAATAGAAGAACTATCACAAAATGTGGATGAGCAGATTTCAGAACGGGAACTTAGTGAAAATGAATTTTATTCTCTAATAGCTTTAGCTCAAGAAATATTAGATGAATTTTCAGCCAAAAATAAAAACTCTGATCATGGGTCGGTGAAATCAAGTTGTTGTCATGCTGCAAATAGTTCTGTAAAACTGCCAACAATTAATTTGCCCACTTTTGATGGCAATTATATAAAATGGTTGGAATTTCGAGACACTTTTGACTCACTTATAAATGACAACGACTCAATCGCACCTATCAATAAATTTCACTATTTAAGAAATTCTTTAGTAGGAAGTGCTGGCATCGTTATCAGATCCATAGAGTTTACCGCGGGAAACTACGAATTTGCGTGGAAGGCTTTATGTGATAGGTACAATAACAAAAATATTCTAATAAACAATCATTTAAGCGCGTTGGTGAGCCTCAACCCTATTCAGAAGGAATCATTTCGGGCTTTGAGGTATTTGAGTGATCAAGTTCATAAGAATCTAAACGCGCTCAGTACCCTAGATGTTCCTACTACTGGGTGGGATCCGCTAGTTATTTTTCTGGTCTCGGCAAAGTTAGATCCAAAGACTAGTAGCAAATGGGAGGATCACAAAGGGCGCTTATCGCACTTACCTACATTTACAGAATTTAAAAAGTTCATTGAAAACCGGGCTAACGTTTTAGAAACGGTAAATTTTAGTCAGGGTAATAATAATAAAAATAATGAGCATAATAAAATTAATAGTAATAGTTCATATAAAAATAATAATAAACCAAATATTAAAACATTTTCTATTTCGGAGAGTTCTCATAAGAAGGAATGCCTTATTTGTAATAAAAGAAATCATTATGTGCATCAATGTGACAAATTCAAAGCCATGAGCGTAAATGATAGACGTGCGGAAGTATCTGAAAACAATTTATGTGCCAATTGTTTGCGGAGTGGTCACACCAGTGTAGATTGCACGTTGAAAGGTTTGTGCCGCATCTGTCGAGAAAAACATAATACATTATTACATAAAAATAATACGGTTACTAATCTAGCTACGGATGTTAGTCAGTCTCCTGCTTGTAGCGGACCGGTTAGTCTATCAGCTGTTTCTTCAGGTCAAGTCTTGCTATGTACGGCGCAAGTTGAAGTAATAAATAAACAAACCAATAGTACTTACCTTGCCCGTGCGTTGTTGGATACTGGGAGCCAGTCTTCGTTTATCACCGCCAATCTGAAACAAAAAATAGGATTAGTATCTGAAAAAATAAAAGCATTTAATGTGTCTGGTATAAACAATGTAGCGTGTAAAGTATCTGAAAGATGTGATATAATGTTAAAATCACGAAACGGTTCATTTAATGAGAATGTCAGCTGTTTAGTTATACCTAAAATAACGAGTATCATACCTAACGCTCAGGTCGATATGCAGCGATTACGTTTACCAGATAACATTGTTCTCGCTGATCCTTTGTTCTATGAGCCTTCTGAAATAGATATTTTGCTAGGTGCAGATCATTTCTTTGACATTATTGGTCCTAATAAAATAAGGTTAGGTCCAAATAAACCTATTTTACAAGAAAGCTTGTTAGGGTGGTTAATAGCGGGTAACGTCGGGGAACCCTATAATACTAATAATAATAAAATTCAATGCAACTTTGTGCAAACGGAACCTAGTGTATCACTTCAAGATATGCATAGTTCTACCAAAAAATACTGGGAGGCCGATGTATTGCCCTCAGACTTAAATACCTACTCAATAGATGATCTACTTTGTGATTGTCATTTAATAAAAAATACATGTCGCTTACCTGACAGTCAATTTTCTGCTATGATGAAGCTGGCGAATTCTGAGCAGACTCTTCATAACGCATCGCCTAACGTCATGCCTCACTGCGTAGTTGGTCATGACAGCCAAGAAGTCCAGTTTATTGAGATGCATTGTTTCAACGAGGCTTCACGCGCCATGTGTGTGTGATGTAATCTACGCACTCACACATGCACTCAAAAGATGCACGTACAATAAAACCTAACAAAATGTTTTTGTCTGTAATAATCCTGCAGACCTAGCTTCCAGGGGCATCGACCCACAGCATCTGCAGGCCTTTTTCTTTGTGGTGGAAGGTACCTTCGTATCTGAAGGAAGGTCAGTCTATGTGGCCTACTCAACTTCACATCACGCCTACTAATCTATCTGAAAATGAAATAAAATTATAGTACCTACTTACTAAAACGTTAAAAATAATAAAATAATAAAATAATATTTTCATTTCATTAATAAATTAATTATCAATATAAATATAAAAACTAAAATGACTTAACTGTCGGCCTTATAATAAAACTTACCCAAGCAGGGGCCTTTATAATAAATGAATGTAAAAATAAATGTAAAACCTAAATGTAATGATGCCTTTAAATGGGGGACTTACCTAATGTGAGAATCAATCCATATTGTCCTTTTAATTCTTGCGGAACTGACTTTGCTGGACCACAAATGACTTCTTTTGAAAATGTTTGAGGTAACCGAATAACAAAGGCCTATCTATGCGTATTCGTTTGTCTTACCACTATTGCCTTACATTTAAATGTTGTTAATGATCTTACCACGAAAGCCTTCTTATCTTGCCCTGCAGATTTGTATCACGTCGTGGTAGGTCCTATGTGATGTTTACGATGACAACAAGAAATTTACCTAGTATCAAATAATGAGTTAGATAGAAGTATGTATATACTTACCTATACAGTCCAGCTGCCAATCGGTCTCAGATCACGCTGCTTATGAGCGTATAAGTTAAATTCATATTTTTCCCCACTTTACATTTATTCATGCTAGTTACCTAATTTGTCAATCTCCCTCTATACGGGAGTCTGGTGTCAACCCAGATAAATACATGCCATGTCAAACGTATAGCTGGCAATGCCGCCTTAACTGTTGAGGAGTTAGCAACGCTCTTCACACAAATAGAAGCACTCTTTAATTCCCGTCCTATTTCTCCACACTCTTCTGACCCTACTGACCTCAGTCCCTTGACTCCTGGGCACTTTTAGATCGGCCGACCGCTGCCGTTTGTACCCTCGCAGCCTGTCAATTCAGCGAGACCCACACGATACCAGCACACCGAACGAACAGCTTCAGGAGCAACCCTGGGAGAGATGGTGGAGAGACTTCATGGCGTAGCTACAAAACCGAACTAAATAGAAAAAAGGAAAACCCACTTTGTGACGGTGATCTTATTCTACTGAAGGAGGACAACCTGCCGCCGCTTCACTAGAGAATGAGACGTGTTAGCTACCTACTTATATGAAGGACGAGATGAGAAATGTCGAGTTACTGACGGCTACACTATCCGAGGAGCTGAGGAAGACACTCAACCAGGTGTACCGTGTACCAATGCCTGAACCTGATGGACCTAATGAATAAACCCTGCAAGAGTACTTACCATCAACTTACCTACATACTTTCTGCTTCAAGAAGCCTTCTACTTACCTTCATACAATATAATCTTGGAAGCAAGCTTCCAACGCCGCGGAATATGTTAACGCGCTAAGTGCGCGTAACAGTAACCAGAGGAGACGGACGCGGGGAGCGACGTGAGAGGCGCTGCCTCACCCCCCGCGCACACGCAGCCCGCCCGCACAGTTCCTAACCGCCATCGACGCGAGCAGACGTACCAACTATTATACGCGCTCGCGCACCTGCCTACCCTTTCAAACATACCTACATGTAATATATTAATATTCCAATTAAACCAATATAAAGAAAACCCAAGTCTTTCTATCCAAGACAATTGGTATAGTAGTTTGGTTTTTAAATTAAATTATCTGAAAAAATATGTTAGCCAAACAGTTTTCAAATATTTTTTTTTTCAATATTTACTTATCGTCAAAAATACGCATCAACCAAATTCTATTGTGGTATGCAATAGATTTACGTAACCCCTCAAAGAATATTTACCATGCATAGGGTGCTCGTTAGCTTAACGTATTTCTTTCATTTTTAGGGTTCCGTACCCAAATGGTAAATCAGGACCCTATTACTTAGACTCCGCTGTTTGTCTGTCTCTGTCCGTCTGTCACCAGGCTGCATTTCATGTACCGTGGTAGTTAAAGCGTTGAAATTTTCACACATGATGTAGATATTTCTGTTACAGTTGCCGATATAACAACATATACTAAAAAACAGAATAAAACAAATGTTATATCACAGACGTGTTTTTTTGCCGTTTTTACTATAGATGATGGTACGGAACCCTTCGTGCGCGAGTCCAACTCGCACTTGGCCGTTTTTTTTCATTTTATTTCCCGAATTCCCGCTCCATCAAAGATCGGAAAAATACAGCAGTCTAAAGGAAATTATGGTAATGTAGTTTCTGATGAGCAGAATTATGATAATGCTGGTTTGATGGCATCTGGCGTTCGATTCGGCATTCAATAGATAGTAATGAGCGTTGTGTGCTTGCTGATGTTTCTAATGGCGGATTATTACTCAAGCCGCTTTGTTTAGGTCTGTAGAATATTTCTCTTTTCATAAAAACTTTATTTAAATTTAATTATTGCTTCCTTATACGACGATTGTGGCGCGAATATCCACTTGTGACACAGGAGGTTGCGGATTCGATTCCCGCCTTAGGATGAATGTTTGTACGATCTGCAATCTGCAGGAAGTGTAACCAAAGGCTGGCAACTCTTCGGATAGCTAAACTAATTCTCTATCCAAGATAAGCGCCAGCCTTTTGATCGTTAGTCACATCCACCAGTCTCTTGAATAACTCTTTGAATAGAAGCCACGCTTCTGGACCCCTATTGTATTGATTGATATCTTCTATTATTATTATGTGATGGTCGTCATCTTTAGATCTTTTTAGTCTGTTTGGCTGATTCCTGATGCACGCAGTTCTGGACAAATTGAGGAAAACCTTACATTGTCATCAATCATGTTTTTTTTCTCTGTTAGACTGACAGAGAGCTCAGAGGACTCGTGGAACAGACCATGGCGCTTCCATGTTTCCTAAAAACTGGTAATTTCATGAATACTCATACATTCATACTTCGTTCATTCTAGTAGTAGTAAAGCTCTTAGTGAAGGGCTCGTCCGGGGAAGTATGTACTACCACTATGCCTATTTCTGCCGCCAAGCAGCTTGCTGTGTTCCGGTTTGAAGAGAGTGGGTGCCGGTGTAATAACAGGCACATGAGGCTTAACACCTGTATGCCTCAGGTTGATGGACGCAGAGCAGTGTATTGTGGGGCAGGTTCCTAACTAACGTGACCTAAAAAAACATTCATTAATACATTTAAATTACAGGCATATTTTTGTTATGCTTCTTCTGTTGGGACAAGAATATGACCCACCTAATGCCAGGTGGTAACCATCACCTATAACAAAGCATTGTCTGGCAGGTCACGCACGTTTAGTACGTGCCCTACGACGCTTAACACTACATCCACCAACCTGAGGCATACGGGTGTTAAGCCTAATGTGCCTGTAGTTTCACCGGTACCCACACCCTTCAAACCGGAACACAGCAATGCAAAAAACTGTGTTCATATTGACCCAAATAGTTGTTCTGGGGAACAAATGTTAGTTCGTGGGTTTGAACCCACAACCTACGGCGCAGAGGGCAATTCAGTTCTGGTGACGGCTTATAATCAACTTCAAAAAAGAAGATGTTCTATGTTCGGCTGTTTATGTTCTGTGAAATATTTTCAACAAGAACTGATAATGGCACATCCGTATAATGATTTCCATCGTTTTTCAGGAACGCAAAGTTACGTGACCTCATTTTTCAGACGCGTCACTGTTCCCCACCTCGTTAAAACCATATCTAAATAAGGTACTTGTAATCTTCAAGGAGCTAGGGAAATGAGCTTTTGTGAGGAAAGCTTGTTAGTATTCCTTTATTTTGTTATATATCAAACTATAATATGGTGGAACCAATTAAAGAACTAAGGCTTGTCTTAGATAAAGAGATATTATAAAAGGCCGTCCAGCCCTCATCAAGGCCATCAGACAGAGAAAAATATGCACGCACGGTAGATATTACCTCAGATCTCTTAGATTTAAGTACTAAGAGTTATAGAAAACTAGAGACACATGTTAAGTACGTGCCCTACAGTGCACTACTCTGCGTCCACCAACTTGAGGCATATTACATAAAATCCTAAGTCTTCCTACAAAAGTAGACGTCATACAGTTAGGCACAGATTATAAAATAGTAAGTATTTACGTATCTGTGATGGCAAAAAATAACATTTGAATACAAAAATAACAATAATATTTTAGGTAGGTAATTAGGTCCTACCTATGTGTGCGTCGCTAACACTGGTGTTAAGCCTCATGTGCCTGTAATTTCACCGACACCCATACCCTTTAAATTGGAACACAGCAATGCGAGTATCACTGCTTCGCGGCATAAATACGTACGGTGGTAGTAGGTACAGCCCCGGAGCCCTTTTACTAAGAACTCTACTACTACTAGTTTTGTAATATAAAAAAAAGTCTATGCATTCATATATACAAAACTTGACAGATATACAAACTTTCTGGTTAGTTCTATTATAACTGTAAACTTTACTGTCCTACTTTTTGGCAACACCGAAAGTTTAGTATCAAGAACTTCAACTTTAATAAAATAATATTCTTTTGGCATACTATCAAACAGAAATTGGCGTTGTATCTTTTGATATTTTAAACAGGGTGTAAAACTTTAAGAACTACAAGCCAAAATATTGTAGATTAGTAAAACGGCGGACTTCGTATGTATAAAATTATTTTTATACAAACTTTAACCCCTGTTATACCTGTTTAGGGGTTGAATTTTGGTTTTTATTATTTGTATAGATATAGATTGAATAACATCAGTTTTGGTCACCTCGGGTGTAAATCAATTTTGAAGGAAAACATGGTGAATTTTTTTTTTTTTTTTTTTTGTGGACATTTTACACAACATCATCTTACCCCAAACTAAGCATCGCTTGTACTATGGGAACCAGATGACTGATAGAATACTTATATACTTTTTTTTTTTGTAAATACATATTTAGAATACAATTAATATTCTAGCAGTAGCGATGGGCTTGCAACGTGTGGAATACCTACCAATCATTGTATAAAGTAATATTTCGATGTAATAAAGTCAAAATTTATCAAGTGCAATATTTGGATGTACCTCTGACTACCCCCTATAGACATCCTTAAAGAATCTCGAGTGGATATCTACCGTGTCCGGAGAATTAAATGGTTAATTTATTAATTTATTTTTGTTACAAATAAACTATGAGCTAACTATAACCAGTTCTTATAGTTTCTGTATATGATTTTATTGTTTAGTGAGATCTAAATTCACTTTTACTCTAAACTATTAAAGTTTATTTTAGCACTGGCATGAATTTGAGCAATTGAGCGCAAAGTTTAGTTGGCTATAAAGAGAAGATTACTTTATGAGTTTGCAATAAAAATATGCAAACTATTCAACTGTAACAATAAAAAAACTTCTCTTTAGTGGTTTATTAAGCTTACTAAAAGCTATTATTATAAAATGACTTGAAAATCTCAAGTTTTACAAAAATATCATAAAACGTTTGCGTCCGATTTCAAAGTTCTCTGAAAATTATAGCTATTATAAGTATTTATTGTCAAAATATGCGATCTCAGGATAGCTCAAATAATCCAAATTTGTGTCAAAAATGCGTCCCTGAGACTCGCTAGCATTCCTTTTGTTTAAATTACATCTTGTATAATATAAAACTTATTATTTATTTATTTAAAAAAAAAAAAAACTCGCCAGATAAACGGGAAATTTAAATTTAAACAAAACACGGTACGGACATGTGCGAACACATTTGTTCACGTGCGGTAAAGGTTCTAATTTTTTGACATGCTTTTGTACTTTTTACTGAGCAATGTATTACTCGTATACCAGGCGTACTAAAACCACTTCCGAATACTCAATGAACGTGTAGAGCTACCTAAAATAAGGTCCCATAAAATACCATTTGACTGACTCAAATAAATTCAGAGAAATACGTTTTTTTTGCTCTACTGTTTTTTTTTACGACAAAACTGGTAGAACTAGCTCTATAAATTTCCAATTCTAGTCCGAAGTTAGCCATCGGAACTTGGTTAATCAGTGTCGTGACACTACGAGTACCGCCAAGTGCTTAAACTAGTGCTGTGATATATAACAACACTAAACCGTTACAACAAAACAATTATGTAAAAAACAGTAAATAAAAATAAAAACTTTTTCTGGGCAATAAGAAATCAAAATATTAAAGGCCACGGTATAAAAAGTTGTGTTTATGTTATCATATGATATTATCATTATATTTATAAATCCAGAGTTATAAAGATTTCGTTTCTTCGAGTTCTTTTCGATACGGTCCTAGTTTGTAACAGAGATTAAACCAAAAAAATAAAAACACACAAAATGTTTTTTTCAGAAACTACAAGTTTTTACATAATTCCGGGTTGAGATCTCTTCTTTTAAGTTGTAAGATCTGTATTAGAAGAGTCTCCTCTTTTCAGTGGTTCAACAGGTCTACAATACACCTATTTGTGGTTAAAAAGCATAAGTAAGTTTGATAGTTTTTCTAATACTTATGAAATTACTGCACTTTTCTATTCAAATATATACATTTTTGCTAGTTAAGTTTTGTATGTTTTTTTAATTTTTATTTTTTTTTACGTATTTGCAGTTTTGTTTTTTTATTCTAAAAGTGAAATTATTGATTATCATTGATTAATTTGTATCCACAAATACTTAATGTACAAAGACTTCAATAAAAAGCGTTCAAGTCGAATCGGCTGCTATAGCTGAAAAGTCAAATGTAATAATTTCAAATAACTGTTTTTTCATCATGTAGGCACATCACTAGATACTTTGGACATGCGACTGGACACAACAAAAACACGAGCTCGGAAACTGAGACTGCACTTTGCAAGTATACACGTTAAGTGATAGCGTCACTTAGTTTTGGGTTTTAAAGAAAACACGGCTGTAAAACTAAATATAATAATAAAGCTGGACAATCCACACAGCATCATCTAGCCCCAAGCTAAGCAGAGCTTGTGTTATGGGTACTAGATGACTGATACATCTAATACAATACATTACATACATATTTTTTATTTTACATAGATAATACCCAGAACACCCGAAATAAATATTTGCAGATCGTACAAGGCGGGAATTGAACCCGCAGCCTCCTGCGTCACAGGCGGGCATTCTCCCGACGCACCACATCGGTTGTCAAAATGTACTTTGTAAGCCTGTAATTTCACCATCACTGCTTAGCTGCAGAAATAGATGTGGTGGTAGTACTTCCACGGACGAACCCTTTCACATATAACTGTACTACTACTAATATATATAATAACTAGCGGCCACTCGAAGCTTCGTCCGCGTGGCAGTTTTTTCCCGTGTCCGTTATTTTTTCGGGATAAAAAGTAGCCTATATGTTAATCCAAATTATAATCTATGTTTATTCCAAATTTCATCCAAATTGGTCGACTGGTTAGAGCGTGAAAGATTAACAAACATCTATCCATCCATCCATTTATCTGTTCATCCATCTATATTTAGTAGGATCTACACTTATAACTATTTATTGAAATAATTAGTCGAGTGAACGGTATGAACATCTGTGTCGGTTTATCACGGTGGCCATAATATAAGAACTCTGGGATTTAGAAGCTTCTAAGAAATTGCATCGTTGTGTTTTGGTTAAGTAAGCGTTTTTCGCGAGTCTCTTACAGAACTGTAATTTATTAAGGAGTTTTCCTTCAAGCTTCATAAGAACTTGTTTTAAAGAGACTGTCACCAAAGTAATGCATTCTAACCCATAAAACTTAAAGATGAAACTTGGTGGTAAAAACACGGTGTATAGTTGTTATACCTATACTGAGTTTTGTCTTTTGCATTGACAGAAATATTAAAATGTAGGTATACGTTTTAATAAGAGACAAAACATGGTTTTACTAGTTTGAGGTTCCGCCGAGTTTATAAGCAGTATGAAAGATAAATTGTAGGACGCCTTCTTACCCGATGGATCGACATTGCTAGGATCACGAGAAGGTATTGGATGGAAAAAGCTCCAAATCGGTCTTCCTGGAAATGTATAGTGGTGGCTTAAGTCTAGCATTATACTTTTTAGTATGATGAAGATAATGGTGATGATGATAATAGTACTAAACAGTGGCATTAATTTTTTTTAAATTAATTGAAAGTTTCTTAACGAGCTCGAACAGTACAGCAATGAAAGAAAGAAAGAAACAAATATCATCACGACTTTTAGACCCTGGGTAGATATCCCCTTAAATTTTTAGTACAAAGTACCTAGTTGAGATTCTTCGAAGATATCTAAGGGGGCTAGTCAGAGGTATATCCAGATATTATATTTGGTAAAAACCTACATTTTTAAATATTTCATACGTGACAGGTTGCAAGCCCATCGCCGCTGCTAGAATATTAATACTAGAATAAAGCAATGTAGGTATTCTATCTCATCGACATACCTCCAGCAACATCGAAGATATTCTTGGAGACGCTGGTGAGACCTGGATGCAATCTAGCAGTAAGACAAAGTATGTTTACAAAAAAAACTAATATAATAATTATAATAATTTATTTATTTATGAACACAAAAAGTAACAATATTTTAGTGTTGAATCCATAGGCTCCCGAACTAGTTAAAACTGTATTTCAGGAGCCAGTGGCTTCTGCAACTGCAATTTTTGTTCATATCCTAGTGATCCACCATTCAAAACTAGCCTAATGCATTTAGCCGTCAGTGATAACTCATCGCAAGCTGGCGGCACGCAATCCATCACGCGCTGACGAGGAATTAGCTGTGGAGGTATTCCTGTCCCACGGAAACAACCTCACTTCTCCTACTCCCGAGAGAACAAAAGGCAACGTTTCTAGGAAGAAAAAATACTATGAACGTTTATCGTCCAACTGCTTGCGATTCTAGTGATGTCTTCAGACCTACTTGTGAAAGAGCGTTGTATGGTTCATTTTCCGGTTCGTGGTCACCAATCGAGAACCTTAATTTCCCAGCGGTTATCGATTCTACGAACTATATGCCCTACCCATTTTTTTTTCATAAACTGTTACTGAGAGCTATGTCGGTGACCTTGGTTTTTACAATCTTCTTTATTTTTAATTCTACTTACAAAGTTTATAAAAAGTTTTATTTATTTAAAAACAAGTAATTTGTTTTTGTATTGAGATCACCATTAAAGAAAATTTATTCACCAGTTGTCGCACCCAACGTGTGTCTTTAACCCAAAGAGTTTTTCGTCAATGAGTTTTGATCGCCTGAACGTAGCTTGTGTCACTCACAACTCACGTGACAAACAAGGGTAGTTTTGATTACCGAGGCTGAAAAGAGGGCTCATTCTTTGATGGATTGCTGGCAGGGCGACGGGCTTTGTGTCATCTGTGTGGTCAACAGCCTGCGTATTGCTTCAGGGTATTTGAGTCTGTCTGCCTTATAACTAAGTTTAGGGTATTTGGAGATAGTAATGAAGTATTTCGTACTGATAATATGATATATGATAATATAAGTAAGAAAGGAGTGAACACTGAGATGACGACTGATAGAGATTAGAGGAAAAAAAACCTGTTGTGCCGACCCCACCTAGCGTGGGATAAAGGCAAAAAGATTATGAATGAAATATTTCGTACAATGCAAGTCTTTCGTATGAAAATAAAAAGCTTTGGTAGTGTATTGGTGCGACCCACTTTCTGATACTTTCTGGGTTCAAATCCAGTCGTGCATCAATAACTTTTCTATTAAGAAATATTACATGAGTAATACCGGTGTTCTCAAACGGTAAAAGAAAACATCGTTAGGAAACCAGTTATTATTAGTAGCGGCGATATGCTTTCCACCTGTTATGTATGGAATAACATCTACTGCAAAATATAGATGTACCTGACTACCCCATAAGACATCCTCAATGAATCTTAAGTTGGTACTATTTATTTGACTAATTAACTTGCATTGACGACCGATGTGGCGCGGCGGGCGAATGTCCGCCTGCGACGCAGAAGGTTGCGGGTTCGATTCCCGCCTTGGGATAAATGTTTGTACGATCTGCAAATATTTATTCCGGGTGTTCTGGGTATTTTCTATGTATAATAAAAAGTATCTATATACGTAATGTATTGTATTAAGTATATCAGTCATCTAGTACCCATAACACAAGCTCTGCTTAGCTTGGGGCTAGATGATGCTGTGTGGATCGTCCAGCATTATTATTATTATTATTATTTATTTATTTGACACAAAAAATAGCGGTACAATTTTATCAGTAGTAGCTTAAAACCTAAAAAAAGGTTTGTCTTAACTACTAGGTTCTCGATTACAATACTACTACTACTACTACTACTACTACTTGATACTAAAAGATATGAAAGCATATTTACCGTGCCTAAGGATTAGATCGTGAAGTTATTTTTTTTTACTAAAAAAAAGTACCTACTTAGCTTTGAAAGTAATCAGTAACAAAAGTTATAACACCACACATTACAAGATTTTATTATAATAGTAGAAAATCACCCTCTGATTCCAACGAAATATGTGTTACATTTACATCGTCAATCAAAAATGAACCTTAAACCTCGGCTATAAAGTCGAAGACTTACATTGTGTATGTAATATGGTAAGACTATGGTAGCATGTGGGTGTTCACGTCTGGGGAGACAAATAGATGAAAGAATCCTTCACGGCAGCCCTTTTAGTAAGATTAGTGAGAAGGTGCCTTCGAAAAACGTAAGAAACTACACACATGGAGCCACTGTTTCCGCAACAGGCAACTTTTATCTAACAATTTGAAATTATAAATTAGCGAAACGGGTGCGACTATGTCCGCGTGGAGGGTTGAGGGTGTGGGTGTCGGTGTAATTACAGGCACATGAGGCTTGACACCTGTATGCCTCAGGTTGATGGACGCAGAGCAGACACACACATAAAGAAAATAAAAAAAAAAGATTAGATGAGTAAACAAACGAAAGAAAAAAAATACCAAATATACCCTAGATTTTTTTAAGATTTTATAAAAGGGTAGTCAGAACTACGTCCAAATATTACATCCACTTATAAAAAATATACACAACTCTATGTACTTAGCAATGTGTTACATAAGCATTATTGTATACAAGTACATGCAAGCATCGCGACACACTTAGCAGAATCGCAGCTCATCGATTAGCGCATTAGTGCGGGTTCAGTGCCCGAGCGGGCCTTTGAACGAACACGCTACTAATATGCTGATGTATATTTTGAACAATTTTTTTGACCAAAATAATGATTGTTATGGGTTTTGCTGGTAAACTATAGATTTATTTAGCTAAAAGCTTAAAACTAGATATAATTAGTAAACAAACAATAGAAAAATAAACTTTTATAAAAACTTTTAACATATAAAAACTTTTAACTTATGAATTACATACATATTTGTAAACAATATTTGTACACGTTATTTAGCCCCAAACTAAGCATAACTTATACAATGGAAACCAGGTGGGTAATAGAATACGTATAAACATGTTTTTGTAAAAACATACTACCATACCCAGTCAGAACAAACATCTATGTTCTTAATACAAACTTTTGTTCTTGGTTGGGATCGAACCCACAACGAAGGCAGACTTACTACTAACTAAGCTGTGAGAGTCAAAAAGATAGAGAGTAACGGTATCGTATTCTAAAGTTTAAGCTTCGTGAGGTGTGGGTTTGTACAGCCGCTAAAGTACAGTGTTACCTAACAAAACCAAGTGTCCCCAGTGTTCCAATGGTGAATAAATTATATGAACTATGAACTATGAACTATGATCACTTCCACTGAACCACTGCATCGGTGTTCTTTATACTACTCTTTAGACTGGCTTCACACTGGTAGCTATTTTCATACAAAATTCAACCCCTGCTATAACAAATTATGGGTTCCAAAAATTAATTTGTCAATACACCATTTTTTTAAAAATTTGAAGTCTCTACGACTCGTGTGTTTATTACACAATGTTTGTTCACGGTGGGGATCGAACCCTCAACCTACTGCACAGAAGGCAGAACTACTATGCAATATACTATGAACTACTACAAGGCAATGCTTTGATATAGGCTATGGTAACCACTTCACATCAGGTACCATATGCTTGTTCCGTCAGCAAATTGTATAAAAAAAAATACTACCAACTGAGCTGTGTCGGATCTATTTGAAAGGAAACTGAGAGAAAACTCTGGAGCCTTGTTCACCGTTGTTCTATAAAGTAGGAATATAAATAAGAGGGTACAATCGAATAATTTTCTTCCCCGGAATTTCCTAGAAACTTTCTATCCACAGTCAAAGCGCCCATTTGTATGTAACTCATAGATTCTTCTTAAAAGCAGTTTATCCCATAAAACCGCATTTAAGGCGAGATGTCTTATCTTTTTCCCGCCTTTTTCCTTAAATTCAAAGTTGTATTACTTGGAAAACAATGGGGATGAATTTGTTTAGGGCTGTACCTCTGTATGATTTTTTTTTACGAAAAAACGTGTAAAAAAATGTGTTTCTTAGTGGTTCTTCTCGATTTAGTGTGAGACTTAGTGAAGCGCTCGTCTGGAGAAATACCAACACTATACCTATTCCAGCCGCCAAGCAGCACAGCGTGTTCCGGTTAATAGAATGTGCGTGTCGGTGAAATTGGCAAATGGTATAACACTAGCCGGGCTAAGACGTGTAACGTGAGATATGTCGTGCTTGACACAAGATACTTTTTCTATTGACGAACATTTCAAAAACTAATAATAATAATAATGCTGGACAATACACACGGCATCATCTGGCCCCATGTTAAATAAATAAATAAAATAAATATTTTTATTATACATAGATAATATCCAGAACACCCAGAATAAATATTTGTAGATCGTACAAACATTTATTCTAACTCCTGCGACGCAGGCAGACATTCGCCCGCCACGCCACATCGGTCGTAATAAAAGACCCACAGATAAGCTAGACATTAGCATTAAGTCTTCATTTGACAGAACGAGATAGATTTATTGGCACTGGCATGTTAGTACAGGAAAATATAAAGAGATATCTCTATTTTGTACCGAATAACGAGTAGACAACGTTTTGTCGCGTTGCACATCTTAGCCAGCTGCCTAAAGCTGATTAACGCATTGTATTGTAGAGCACGTTACCAATTGTGACCTGCGTGGTAATGTTTTGTTATAATTGCGGAAATTGAATATAGCGCCATCTTGTTTTAAAGTAAGCAAAGCTTTCCCAATAAAAACTTTTTCGTATATCGAAGCTACAGTATCATTTGCACACTAAGACTAAGATCGGATGTATCAACCCTACTACCCCCCACCCCTATCTATACCTTCCGGTTCATTGCGACCCTGATCACGAGTGCTGCTACAAAGAGATTTGCTGTATCTTTCCTCCCTACTCGATCTGAGGGAATATCTATCGCATTATTATCAGTTGTGAAGACATTTTTTTAATAACAACTTGTTAATAGAAAAAGCAACCCACCTTATGTTAAGAGGTTACTATCAACAACAGAAAAGCATTACAAAGGTCTTATTTAAGCTGCTGACGATATACCATGCCTATTTCTACCTAGCTGTGTATATGTCCTGTATTATGTTTCTGTGTGGTGAACAATAAAGAATCATCTATCTATCTATTTCTGCCGCCAAGCAGCTTGCTGTGTTTCGGTTTGGAGGGTGTGGGTGCTGGTGTAATTACAGGCACACGAGGCTTAACACCTGTACGCGTCAGGTTGATGAACAAAAACCAGTGTATTGTGGGTTACGTTCCTAAAGAACGTGACCTTCAAGGCAATGCTTTGTTATAGGCGATGGTAACCACTTAACATCAGGTGGGTCATATGCTTGTTCCATCAGCACATTGTATAAAAAAAAACCTATAACCTTCATAGAAGTAGGTATGTTGGTAGTACTTCCCTGGATGAATTCTTCTACAAAGAGCTTTACCACTAACAACTAACATTATTCCCGATGTCCCACAGGCAGTAAAAAGGATTTACGGCCCGAGGTGCAGGTTCGTTACGGATGCGTACCGTCCCGGCGTCGTCCCGTGTCGCACACGCCCAATAACGTATACCCGTAATCTGTTAAAGTGGCAAACAAAAATGGGTAGTAATACCTAACTCAGAAAATCCTGAATCACCATATAAAGAAAGTACCCTGACTCATTGTGTAATCTTATATCCTACAAACGCGAAAATTTGTAAGTATGGATGGATGGATGGATTGGTGAAATTTGGAGCGATTTGGATAAAATTTGGATTTGATTTTGATTTGATTTGATTTGATAGGTTACTTTTTATCCCGAAAAAATAACGGAAACGGGAACAAATCTGCCACGTGGGCGAAGCTGCGAGCGGCCGCTAGTAATTATATAAAAATCTACTCCTGTGCATTAGTCTCGCTAAAACTCAAAAACGGCTGGACCGATTTGTCCACCTTTTTTTTCTTATTCTAATTCACACAGCTCACAGCTAAGTCAGACTATTTCTATATTATGTATGCTAGTCTTAAAAACATATATTTAATATAGACCAAAAATGTTTTTGTTTTATAATTGTCTCAAATAAATATTATTATTACTACACCTTTTAAGAACATAGTGTAGAGTTGAATATTTTATTGCTCACGCTCTGAGAAATCGAATATCTGCGACACAAAATGCTACCGCTCTGGTTACGTTACAATTACAGAGAGATAGTACATTATAATATAATTCAATGATTTTTCAACATAAACATCTAAGTTATTTTTTTTTATTGCAAGAAGTAAGGTACCGCATCAGGAGTTGGCATGCAGTATCTCCTGAGTTCAGCTCTGGAAGTGAGTTCTTTAAACTACAAATCAAATCAAATCATTTTATTGTTTGTGAATCCAGGTGTTACAAATAGTTAAATGGTAGGTTAATATATTAGATCTCCAGATTCTGCTTCATAGCATACAAACATTTCTATTAAAATTAAAACAAATTTAAAGATTAAAATATTTGGTGAAAAATGTCATGCGTAACTAATAACATAAAATTAAAGTAAAAAAAAATCAATTCAAATACAATGTCAAAATCAATGTCAAAAAACTAAATTATTCTTTAGTTTTCTTTACTTATTACTGAATATTTAATGTCGATCATTATTTTACAGCATTTATATTGTTATCACATAAAAACTCGCCTACTGTATAATACGCTTTTCTGATCAAAATATCATTCAACTCTCTTTTAAAAACATTTCTTGGCAAAATACGAAGTGCCACCACTGCTTTTAACACATACTACGTGGTTCCTATGGAGATTGCTTACATTATGTGGATAATACAGAACTTGAATAAAACTAAACATTATGTTGATGGCACAGCTTTACACCCTTCACTCTACGGCACACATGTGGTAAGTCCCATGTTCCTGGTACACCACCGGCACACACACCCTTAAAACCGAAACACAGCAAGCTGTTTAGCGATGAAAAAAAACGCAAGCCAAACATCTATCCTTTTTCGCTATTTTACTGTTTTATTTTATATGTACTATATTTTTTGTATTATTTTGCTCTGTAACGTAAATAAATATTATTTATTTTTATATTATTTGCCAAATACATAATCATAATCGTTATTTCAATATTTATTTGTGTAATGTCCATAAATAGTTGTTTAAATTTGAATATTGCTTGGAACGAGTCCTGTCTCTGTTTGGCATTATCCATTGATAAGAGATGGATATAGCTGAAACACTGTTTATTTTTTGACAGATTTTGATAAGTACAGCCATTGGTATTGAATGTGCAAGGTTCAGAACCTCTAACACGCACGTCTGACTCGCACTTGGCCGGTTTCTCAAGTACCAAAAGACAAAAGATGGCTGACTTAATTAACAGTTAACACGCATGTATGGTACTATAATAAATTAAAACGCAGTATCCACCTTTTTTGTGTTAGGTATTTGGTGGCTCCATTTTGTCTGCAATTTATATACCACAAGCATTTCGAAACATTAGTATAAAATGTACAAACAATACTTTAAAAAAATACTTTTTTTTAAATACATGCCAGTATTTATTTGAAAAAAAAAGCTTACTAGTACAAATAATAATGCAAGTTCTTTCAAATAGTGAAGGAAAACATCATGAAGAAACCAGTTAGTACTCTAGCAGCAGCGATGGGACTACCACGGGAATGAAAGCAGCAAAGCAAACCGGACCAAAGCAGCTTGCTTTGGTCCGGTTTGAAGGGTGGCATTGAAATTACAGGTATATTATGAGGCTTAACATCTGTATTCCTCAGGTTGATGGACGCTGAGTAGTATAAGGCACATTCCTAACGAGCGTGGTCTGCGAGGCAATACTTAGTTAAAGATAGTAACCACTTAACATCAGGTGAACTATCTGCTTATTCCATCAGCAGTCACATAAAAAAACGTGAGTAGTAAGATGGAGTTTTTTTATACACCCTGTAAGATACAATGTGTGTGGTAGATGACCTTGTACCCTTTCATTGTCTGAAAGGCTCTGTGAAAGGTCCTGAGGGATGATTGATGAACAGAGTAGGTACTTTACCTTAGGAATTACGTTGTATTGCTTCTATCTATCAATACATCATACTGTATTATCTAGATCTAAGGAGCTTGGGCTATGATTAGAATGTCTTTCGAGGGTTAGATTAGTTTGTTGTTGAAGATAAATACTGATATACATTTGAGACAAAGCCATCTAGCTATAAACTAAGCAAAACTTGTACTATGGGAACCAGCCGGGCTAAGATGTGCAACGCAAGATATGTCGCGCTTGACACAAGATACTTTTTCTATTGACATTTTAGAAATTATAGATAAAAGAGCCACAGATAAGATAAACATTAGCATTAAGTCTTCATTTGATAGAACGAGATAGATTGTTGGCACTGGCATGTTAGCACAGGAAGATATAAAGAGATATCTCTATTTTGCACAAGATAACGAGTAGACAACATTTTGTCGCGTTGCACATCTTAGCCAACCGTTTTTTCTTTCCGTGTATCAATAATAAAAACGGCTAATAAATCTTGTTTTTTGTTATGAGAGCCCCCTTACATTAAAACAGACAGGCAAACAGATAGACAGACAGCGGAATCATAGCAATAGAGTCCAGTTTTACTCTTTGGGTTCGGAACCCTACAAACTATATCATAATTATTATTAGTTTCACATTTTAACCTACTCATGATGTTCAAATGGTAACCTTTCTTTCTTAACTTATCCTCACACACCAAGACACCTACCTAACCTACCCTAAAAATTTCATTTCTAATGTTCAGTCATTTAGACTGTGCGTTATGTCAGTCAGACAGTCAGTACAAAGATACTTATAGGTAATAAATAAAATAAAAATGTGTCTCATCTCTCTTGGAGAAAATTGATTATCATCCCTTGTGTAACGGATACTAAAACTAAACTTAAGCCAGATCCGAAAATATAGTTATAGGTATCGAAAAATGTTTTATTACTGTCATAAAAAGCCAATACCTGTCAGGTCACTGAACCATAAAAACTGAGATATTTATTTTTCCCCATTCACGGTTCCCAGATTTCTTTTAATATCTTTTATCAATTTTCTGCCGCACTGCCCACCTATCTAGGCCTTTGCTATGCGTTCTTAGACTAGCGGCACCGCCAATTACGACCGTCATCCTAGATCTTTGGTATATTTACAGCCAGTCACAATATGGTGGTGAAATTAAAATCTTATTACCAGAGCCGAATCGCAAAATTTTCGAATTGAATGTGGTATCGTTTTTAGGGTTCCGTACCCAAAAGGTAAAACGGGACCCTATTACTAAGACTCCGCTGTCTGTCTGTATGTCTGTCTATCTGTCTGCATCTCATGAACCGTGATAGTTAGAGAGTTGAAATTTTCACCGATGATGTATTTCTGTTACCGCTATAACAACAAATATTAAAAAACAGAATAAAATAAAAATATAAGGTGGCTCTCATACAACAAACGTGGTTTTTTTTGCTGTTTTTACTATAATTAATGGTACAGAAATCTTCCTGCGCGAGTCTTGGATATACTGCTCGGCAACCAAGCAACAATCCACAGTAGAATTATCGATACCGGGCAATGTAATTTAAATAACTAAATGTTATGCTTTCGCCACAAATTTCAAATAGAATAATGCTAGGCTTCCTGACTTTTCTGTGGATTAGCCGGCTCAGCTGACAGTAGAATAGTGACGTCACTCGACAGCATCAAGGTTTTATCTTAGAACCTATAAAATATAGTTTTATGACATGAAAAATTACGTCCCTAGACGAGTAATGAAAGCGAAAGTTATATTTTGTGGGTTGTAAAAAGAGACATAATAACAATTTTAGATATATACAGTGTAACATATAATAATGGCTGTGGTCCGGTTTAGAACAGCACCCCCCAATTACTTCCTATGAATATCGTAAAAGGGAATTTGGGGAACGCACTAGACAAGCAAAAAGTCTCCTGAGTACATAACAGTGACACCACAATAACAACTTACCTGCCGAGTGTGGTTACCGACTTTAATCCTCAAGCGCTGTAGATCCTCCGATTTCTTAGTACCAAGGACCTACTCGAGATTCTTTAAGGATGCCTAAGAAGGGTAGTCAGAGGTACGTCCAGATAGTACATAATGGTACATACCCACACACATTTAGTCAAGTCAAATTCAAAAAGCATTTATTCAGTAAAATCTGCAGGGATCATCTTGAAACATCTTAGATCTAAGTGAATCTAAGCGCCAGTTGCTCGTGACCAAGCCTATAATTTTTTAGTATATTTTATACTATGATTGTAAAGGATATGTTTACGGCCTTATTATGTAGTTAAGTTTAACATTTAACCCCTGCTGTACCCGTTTAGGGGTTGAAGTTTGGGAATTCTAGTACGCCTTTACATATTAAGACAAATATAAAAGCTTCAAGTCTCTACGATCAGTGGCTTAAGATGTTTGATGTCTGCTTGAACAAAGATTCTTATATTTGGTATAGATATAGATAGATAATGATAAATGGTAGAGTCATAAAAGTACTGCTGAAGATATATCTGGAAATAACTACACTTACTGAACCCTGATAATAAGCGCTCAGCAATATATCCATGGCAATGGATATCTTATTTCTAAAACAATTACTCCTCCATAGCAATTTTGTGGCACCTTAAGTTCGTTACTGTCATAAAATAGACATCACTTATTAGGAGTAGAGCACAAGATTTGACAGCCATCACAGCTCAGTTCGTAGTAGCTCTGCCTTTTATGCTTGTAGGTGGTGGGTTCGATCCCCACCGAGAACAAAAATTTGCGTGATAAATATAGGTATTTGTTCTGTGTCTGGTTGTTATATTGTATCCTAAATATATATTTACAAAAAAAAGAAATAAATGGCTGATATACTTAATACAATACATTACAGATCGTACAAACATTTATCCCGAGGCGAGAATCGAACCCGCAACCTCCTGCAACGCAGGCGGACCTTCGCCCGCCGCGTCACATCGGTCGTCATCGGTATGTTTCAGGTTGATAAACGTAGAGTAGTGCATCGTAGGGCACGTTTCTAATAAACGTGACCTGAGAGGCAATAGTTATGCCGGAGTGGGATTTTTAATTATATTTAGTCTTACATTTATTTGACGACCGATGTGGCGCGGCGGGCGATTGTCCGCCTGCGACGCAGAAGGTTGCGGGTTCGATTCCCGCCTTGGGATAAATGTTTGTACGATCTGCAAATATTTATTCCGGGAGTTCTGGGTATTTTCTATGTATAATAAAAAATATCTATGTGTGTAATATAGTATTGTATTAAGTATATCAGTCATCTAGTACCCATAACACAAGCTCTGCTTAGCTTAGGGCTACATGATGCTGTGTGGATTGTCCAGCATTATTTATTTATACAACTTAAATAAAAAAAAATTTAAGTGAGCGACCGACTCACTAACCATCCTTAGGCGTTTAAATACCAGTGCTCGCGTACCAGAAGACAGAATTAACATCATTAGGATAAATGCCCCACCCACTGCTTAATTCCACAGTAACCATAACGCCTTCGACATTAAACCTATTTTCTGTACTCGGTGAAAGTCAACAAAATGAGTTTTTATTGCTCAGAGCTAATCTTTATGCCTCGTTTGCATAGCTTTAGTACTAATCTAGTTAAGTTGTAAAGTAGTTTTAGTTTTAGTCTAGGCGATGCCGAACTGTGCATAAATAGGCGATTTAAAGTTGTAAAAAATATAAAAAATTCTATCACAAATTAAAAATTTTTTTAGGATATTTTACTTCAATGTTTTTATTTTTACCTTTTTGTAAGAGATGGCAATATCAGACAAGTTATTTTTAGAATTTATAATTACAGTCACTAAATTTGCCTAATAGCAGTGTAAGTACTTTGGAGGGATACTTGGAAAACTGTATCGTAACTAAAAACGCCTACCGCGTTAATAGTTATAGCACAGTTTTCATTATTATTGTAACTATTCCTTGCGGGATGGATTGTTGAGAAAAACGTTCTCAGATTGACTTTATAATTTTAATTTTTTGAAAAATATTACAATGGCCGTGGCCAGGTATATGAACATATTTTAGGTTATAATCTACCATCTCTGTCTGACGTGGAGAAGCGCGTGTCGAGCCCGTACGTCATACCAATTGACACCTGTCAATCGACATTGACAGAAGGCTGCCCGCCATTGGCCGGAACATAACCTTCATTGTTTCTTTTGTGTTCTATAATTATGTATTACATTTCAGCTACAGTTACTGGTTCCGCAATAAATATATTTTTACTGACTAGTTGAATGTAAACAGGGCTCCATTCGCTTAATGGTTCAGAAAGTATAATGGGCAGGAAATTTAGGATATTCTTTAAAAATGCCGCAGCAGGAAAACGCTGATGAGATAAGAACCGTTTTAATTTAGCGCCAGTTTGAGGAGTTATCTCGGAGTCTGAATGGAGCATGAGCAATTCTTGGTCATTATTTTGATGTTAATATAATGACCCTTGAGATTTGAACAAGATTTCAAAGAGATTTTGCACTTTGTGAGTCCATATCCTATTTCAGGCGATAACTGACAGTCTTATATTAGAAAAAATATATATAACTATAGGTATACGAATACCTTGAAGATCACGTTTATTTACACCATTTGTTGATGGAATACTAAGTGTTGATATGTGATAACTCTTTTATCTACTGAAACATTACCACGTAGGTCATACAGTTTGGCAACTTGATCTGCGTGCCTGTATTTTCACTTGCACCCAACCCTTCAAACTCAAATACAGCAGCTTGCTTGCAGATATAGAAATTGGTGGTAAAATGTATAACACTCGTAACTTTCGACGATATTTTAGTATCACAATAAGTTCAAACACAGCAAAAGCATGAAATCAGTCGAGTTCACTTATTTTTTGAGTATTATCCATTTTCCAGTAAGTATTTATTGACGCTGTGAAACCTTTTTGAAAGGTTCTTTTGTACTTTCTAATGAAACTGACTGTACTTTCCCGGGCAAGCCTTTTATAAAGAACCCTACTAACTAACCTCTACAGTATCTTAGACTCAGAAGTCGGGATTGCCACTAGACCACCAGTACTCAAAAAGTATATAATGCCTTCTGTTTTGCAACGCAATGCATAAACAAACATAATTATACTCTCATGATGACTATGTCATGTCGTCGCTTGATGGAGAGCCTCTTCGGGAGCTGACCCGATTTATCCAGGTCAAATCGTGATTTCACCCTGAATTCTTATGTATAGAACTAGCAAAACGAGCACAACTTCGTTCGCGTGAAGTTATTTTCAAATTTTAATATCAACCCCCGCTGATTCCGATAGAGGGCTGAATTTCAGGAATTCGTTTCTAAATACATCTCTACGCCAAAAATAATATACCCTGAAAAATTTAAGTCTATAATATGATCAGTGGCTTTAGGCTGTGTGTTGTCTTTGTCAGTCAAGACAAAGATTCTTATGAAAATCTTTGCTTTTTGACTTTTGTGGTATAGATTTAAATCAAACATTACAAGTTTAAAACCATTTTTATAATTATAAAGCAATTTTTTTGTTGTTTTGATACGCAACGTAATCTAGACCTAAATAAAACAATGAAAACTAGACAGCTGAAAAATAACTAATATCTATTTATTTTAATGCCTAGTGCAAAGTACTAAATCAGCTAATTATATTATTTTTTCTTGTATTTACTTCAACTTTTGATATTTTATTCAATCAAACAAATTTGTCAAATTTGTGCAACTTAAATTTTTATACTAATACATTATATACATATTATGTGCAGAAAATGAACAATTGAGATTCAGTAGCTGATTTCAGTAAGTATTTGAAAAAAAAGTGCTTTGTTTTTCAAATATACCCCATATGTGATAATGTCCTAATGTCATCAAGGGTGGATAGTCGGAGCCTGAAAAATGAAAAAAACTGATTTAAAACGGCAAATAAAACTTAGGTAGCGCTTGAATTTCAGGGCTACCTAATTCTGCAAGGTGTTTTAATTCCGGAAGAGTTATAAGGCGGTATAAATTTTCATCAATAACCTAATTTCATAAGCCTCCATTGACAAATCGTGGGCTTTGTCGCAATTTTCCGGGGCCTTTCAAATTTGTACCCGTCGGATCGGGGAAATTACAAAATTTCGGTATTAACGCCCTGCTGTCGGGGGAATGACAGTTTTGCGCGAAGTTTTAACTGGGCCACGCCAACTGGGCACTGTCTTATAATACCTTGTTCCCTTATGAACAGCCTTTTGTAGTATCAGTTAGTTCATTTTGTGTAAGGAAATGTTTTCTGCCTTAGTTAAACTTACCTACCTAATGAGATAAAAGATAATATGGATTCGTTTTCTGTTATCTTCATAAGTTTCTAGAACACACATTTTGAAAAAAATTGTACTATTGTTTTTCTCGTTTCATTTTTAGTTATGTTGTATAATTTTGGTGGCATTTAAACAACATTAGAACAAACAAACATACATACATCTTAGCAAAAAAAATGTGAGCAATTAGAATGCTAAATTATTAATAATGCTAAATATGTAGATCTAGCTTGGAGCCAAATTTTTGTATTGAGCTTTTCATCAAATGCGATAAAAAAAGCTATATGAATAAATACATGTGTGACTATGCCAAAACTAACGCAATTTAGTTCAAAAGTTTGTAAATATAGGTGTCCGAAAGAAAGCGATAAAATAAATAAAAACTGGCAAACTATCGCCGTACATTCTCAAACTTGGCCATTAAATCACAGAGGTAGATTTATTTAGTAAGTTGTGCACCTGTTGGGCAACTGTAGGGTGTTTGAAACCACTCGCTTGCACATATTTATCTTGTAAACGTAAACACTGGCACACAGTTGTATCCTACTTAATCTTGTGTTTTCAAACTTTGGTGAAAACATCCGTGTGGACTTTGTTTTTCTTCGTTGTTGGTCAAAAAACTTCAAAAAGTTTGACCTCAATTCGCAACCCATGTTTTATTATTCAGTTCTTAGTGTGCGTCTATTACTACGCGAAAAACACGTTTCTTCTTGCTTGGTCGCGAAGCACTGGTGCCTATAACCACCTAATTCTAAGCCTTAGTTCTAAGTAACCCTTAAGATTTATTGAATTAATTCCTTTTGACTTTGACTATGATGGAAACCTTTAGCCAGCTTAAACTCTGTTATCAGAATCAGTCACACGCCCATACAAACCTAAAACTGCCTTTTAGAGATGGTTATTAAGAAATTACTTATGTTACTGTATTTACATATCTACAAAGTAATGCAAGTGTTTTGCAAAATGTAAATTCTCAGACTTCTAAGTACGGTTTTTATGGATGAAACCCTTAGCAATTGAAAGGGTCGCATCCCTTAGGGACGGAATATAAAAATTGACGGCTGAAGACGCCATTGAAACAAGAAATTATTATTGAAAATGAAATTATTATTGGTAGAGTTATTGTTATTGAAAGTACCTACTCGTGGCGCTTGCTTTATAATTTCTAGTTGGTTCTTCCATCCTGTCACAAGTCAGAGATAGAGAGTATATCTATTTTTCTATTCCATATTAAAAAAAGTACCTATTATTTTGTACACCCCCGTTCTTACCTATACTTCTGTCTATCCAAAGGTTGTCTGGAAGAGATCGCTTTAAACAATGAAACCGCCTATTGTACCATTACTTTTAAGTTGTAGTTTTATTTTTAATGGTGTACAATAAAGGTTAATCTATCTATCTATCTAAAACCCTAACATGTACGTAGGTGATAAGCTCAGGGGAATTGAGTTTATGAAGCCAACGCAAAAACCAGTTTTGTCGGAGGTGAAAAAACACTTCCACGTGTATTAGCACCTACAAAATAATTATGCAGAAGACCGCCATTGTGTACGCTACTTTGAACGCCGGGTGAACGCGTTGCTATTCTCCACTTCTTCATTAAATATTTTCTCAACTAGCACGTTCAAAGGAAGCGGTTTGCAAAGAGACTAATCTGCATAAAAATACCACCGTTTACGTCACGTATTTAATTTACGTTAACTTCGTATCTCCGTGCATTAAATCGTGTCGTGTTACGTTAACTCAGAAGCACACAAATTATAGAGCAGCCGAAGTAATAAATGGGGACTTAAACGGTTCTGCGCTTCGCTTTTATTTATCGTGAGATGATTTCTAGGGTTGCCATAATTAAGCGGAAACTTTTTTGTTATAGCGTTTGTTTTTTTTATACAGCTGTCTGATGAAGCAAGCAGATGCCCTACCCGATATTCCTTGGTTACAATCACCATGCCTATTTCTGCCGCCAAGCAGTTTGCTGTATTCCGGTTTGAAGGGTGCGGGTGCCGGTGTAATTACAGGCACACGAGGCTTAACACTTGTTGATGGACGCAGAGTAGTGTATTGTAGGGCACGTTATCGTGCGTGACCGGCGAGGCAATATTTGGTTATAGGTAAGGGTAACCACTTAACATCAGGTGGGCCAATTGCTTGTTATATCAGCAAGAAACATAAAAAAAACACTGCCCTGCAGGTCGTACAAATATTAAGTCTTAATGTGCCTGCAATTTCACCGGAAACCATAGCCCTCAAAACAGAACACAGCAACGCTGGTTAATGGCAGAAATAAGCATTGTGGTAGTATTTTCTTGGACGAGCCTGCACTGGAGCTGTATTACTATTAAAACTTCTTAAAAGATCTTAGTACCAACTTGAGATAATTTTTTCATTTCAAAAGTTGGCAACCCTAGCAGACTACCCTGGTACACCCCTAGCACTTTATTTATTGAGTAAGTTACGTGTACAAGTTGCATTGTTCGACTTGCTGCTAAGACAGACAATGTTGAGAAATGTTCCTGTCGCAGTTGGCACACGAGGCCGCAAGTACCGTGTCATTACGCCATGGCATGAAGATTTCTGGTAAAATGACAGGCCTCAGGTTGATAAGCGCAAGGTCGTACATAGCAGGGCACGTTTTTAATGAGCATGAGCTGCGAGCCAATGGTAGTCAGAGGAACGTCCATATATATTATATTTGGCATATACCGACATTTATCCGTAGTTGGTATTTCATGCGTGACAGGTTGCAAGCCCTTCACCGCTCACTTCACTGCTAGAATACTAACTGGTTTTCTAACGATGTTTTTCTTCACCGTTGGAGAGCACATAGCGCACATATTTTTTTGATGCAAAAACCCATTGGTACCCAGCACACGTCATCGCCTGTATCGTGTGTAAGAGCCTAACATGAGTAGTTTACTTGCAGTTTTGTTCTGGTATCTATTATCAAGACTGCGAACTGATAGAATTGATGTTTCAGAACTTTCTTTCAGTTTCCTTTCAGATCTTTACAGAATAGGTATGTTACCATTAACTTGTTACTAGCGGCCGCTCACAGCTTCACCGTGGCAGTTTTTTCCTGTTCCCGTTATTTTTTCGAGATAAGAAGTAACCTATATATTAATCCAGGTTACAATCTATATTTATTCCAAATTTCATTCAAATCTAATCTAATCAAGGTTAACTAGTTAGAACGTTAAAGAGTAACAAACATCCATCCGTCCATCCATCCATCCATCCATCCATCCATCCATCCATACTTACAAACTTTCACGTTTATAATATTAGTAGGATTAAATTGAGACTAATTGGAGTTACTTTGCTATAACAAGTTAAGTTTTAATCGATTTTTATTTGTTAATGGAACAAACAGATGACCCACTTCATCTTAAGTGGTTTTTATTACCTACAGCACAATATTGTTTTGCAGGTCACGTTCGTTAGAAACTTACCCTAGGATGCACTGCTCTGCGTCCATCATCCTAAGGCATACAGGCGTTAGGCATGTGCCTGTAATTTACCCGCACCCAAACCCTTCAAACCGGAACACAGCAAGGTAATATGCATAGTGCCTATTTCTGCTGCCAAAATGAGCCCCGTCACGAAGAGCCTTACCGGTCTACTCATAGAAATGAAAAAGGCCCTTTCGTATTATTTTTTATTTGACAAAGTGCAAGAAACAAAAAAGAACACTAAAAATCGTAGAAGCAAAAACTGTGTTGCAATTTGTAGCGCCCAATTTAAATGCTAAAAAGCTAGGTATATAAAATAAAAAATCAAAGCAAAATATCCTACATATTAATATCTAAAATTTTTTTTTTTTTTTTTAACTTTAATAGACCATCCTTTGGCTTCAATCTCACCTGATGGTAAGTGACGATGAAGCAGAACGGTCTAGAAGACACCTATTCACTCTAGCCTTAAAGAGATTCAGATTATAGTGGTCAGGAAAAACAGAAGCTGGCAATGAGTTCCACTCCTTAATAACTAACACTAAATATAAGAAAAGGTTTAACAGCAGTTTTCCAACCTTGAACAGGTCTCTTTAAGTAAATAAAACTAAATAAAAATATAATACAAAGACATTAAATAAACCCGCAGGTTTTAAATAGAGTATAAAATTTGCCGGTCTTAAACGGATTTAATCAAGAGCAGATACTGTGTCAATTATATCTCAAACAAAGGGTAGACGAACTCAAATTGATTCAATCAGGGTTGGACACGAAGGACCTTGAAACAAACCCTTAACTTAGGGATGATAGATAACTGAAAACTTATTTTAAGGTTTCTATCGTCACTATTGAGTGTTAAAATAGTAAAAACTATTTGAGGATAAAGTCACGTAGTAAAATAAGTTTTAATGAGACCATAAAATATCAAAAAAATGTTTAAATATTATTTTTGTATTTATAACGTTGTCATTAATTATGTATTTCCCAGTAAAATCGTGCGCGACTTCAAACAACTGAAATTATTTTATTGGCACATAAATAGGAATGGTGGTAGCACTTTGGAGTGACTTGCTGATGGATGCCACCTGATGTTAAGTGGTTACCATTATCTACAAATAAACATTGCCTCGCAGTTTACTTTAACGTATCCTACAATGCACTACTCTGCGTCCATCAACCAGAGGCATACAGGTTTAAAGTCTCGTGTACCGGCACCTTCACTTTAAACCTCAACAAACAAAACTGAAACAAAAAATATAAAAAATTAAAAAAAAATGCTAAAACTACTGTAAACACAGTAATTCAACTAGAGGACAGATAATAGTTTTAGTTTTTGAGAGCCCGAGAACCGAATGCCGTCGAACACTATAAAATTCACCACAAAATTGTTGTCTCTGGGACATAATTATAATTAGTTTAATTACGATACCTAATGGTATACCTAGTTAATGGTAATACTAAGTTTTTATCATCAAAGTTATTGTGGATTCAAAATTAAGCTAAATTTGCAGACTTAATTAACAAAATGGTTCTTACAACAAAAACAATATCACCCTCTAACAATTATACGTTTAGCAAAACGTACCGTTGTCGACCCAAAAGTTTCTTAGGGTCAAATAAACACGTCCAAAGTATTACGGGAAGGCCTAGCTAGACGAACAGATTACAGGGTGGGCCGCTAATTAGAGGCCCTGCCTGAACTTATACACGGTGTAATACTCAATCTTTGAAAACTTCTCCAACTAATAGCTTAACTTATAAATAAATAAAAATAAATAATGCTGGACAACCCACACAGCATCATCTAGCCCCAAGCTAAGCAGAGCTTGTGTTATGGGTGCTAGATAACAACTAACTTATAATAAGTTGCCTTATTACTTATAATAAGACGACCGATGTGGCGCGGCGGACAAGTGTCCGCCTGCGACGCAGGAGGTTGCGGGTTCGATTCCCGCCTTGGGATAAATGTTTGTACGATCTGCAAATATTTATTTCGGGTGTTCTGGGTATTTTCTATGTATAATAAAAAATATGTATGTATGTAATATATTGTATTAAGTATATCAGTCATCTAGTACCCATAACACAAGCTCTGCTTAGCTTAGGGCTAGATGATGCTGTGTGGATTGTCCAGCATTATTATTATAATTATTATTAATAAGTAGTTGTGTGCTTATCTAAAAAAAACCGGCCAGGTGCGAGTTGGACTCGCGCACGAAAGATTTCGTACCATCATCTATAGTAAAAACGGCAAAAAAATCACGTTTATTGTATGAGAGCCTCCTTAAATATTCATTGTATTCTGTTTTATAATACTTTTTGTTATAGAGGCAACAGTAATACATCATCTGTGAACATTTCAAACCTCTATCACGGTTCATGAGATACAGCCTGGTCACATACACACATTTGTTCATGAGATACAGCCTGGTCACATACACACATTTCAAACCTCTATCACGGTTCATGAGATACAGCCTGGTCACATACACACATTTGTTCATGAGATACAGCCTGGTCACATACACACATTTCAAACCTCTATCACGGTTCATGAGATACAGCCTGGTCACATACACACATTTGTTCATGAGATACAGCCTGGTCACATACACACATTTCAAACCTCTATCACGGTTCATGAGATACAGCCTGGTCACATACACACATTTGTTCATGAGATACAGCCTGGTTAGATACACACATTTCAAACCTCTATCACGGTTCATGAGATACAGCCTGGTCACATACACACATTTCAAACCTCTATCACGGTTCATGAGATACAGCCTGGTCACATACACACATTTGTTCATGAGATACAGCCTGGTCACATACACACATTTCAAACCTCTATCACGGTTCATGAGATACAGCCTGGTCACATACACACATTTGTTCATGAGATACAGCCTGGTCACATACACACATTTCAAACCTCTATCACGGTTCATGAGATACAGCCTGGTCACATACACACATTTCAAACCTCTATCACGGTTCATGAGATACAGCCTGGTCACATACACACATTTGTTCATGAGATACAGCCTGGTCACATACACACATTTCAAACCTCTATCACGGTTCATGAGATACAGCCTGGTCACATACACACATTTGTTCATGAGATACAGCCTGGTCACATACACACATTTCAAACCTCTATCACGGTTCATGAGATACAGCCTGGTCACATACACACATTTCAAACCTCTATCACGGTTCATGAGATACAGCCTGGTCACATACACACATTTGTTCATGAGATACAGCCTGGTCACATACACACATTTCAAACCTCTATCACGGTTCATGAGATACAGCCTGGTCACATACACACATTTGTTCATGAGATACAGCCTGGTCACATACACACATTTCAAACCTCTATCACGGTTCATGAGATACAGCCTGGTCACATACACACATTTGTTCATGAGATACAGCCTGGTCACATACACACATTTCAAACCTCTATCACGGTTAATGAGATACAGCCTGGTCACATACACACATTTGTTCATGAGATACAGCCTGGTCACATACACACATTTCAAACCTCTATCACGGTTCATGAGATACAGCCTGGTCACATACACACATTTGTTCATGAGATACAGCCTGGTCACATACACACATTTCAAACCTCTATCACGGTTCATGAGATACAGCCTGGTCACATACACACATTTCAAACCTCTATCACGGTTCATGAGATACAGCCTGGTCACATACACACATTTCAAACCTCTATCACGGTTCATGAGATACAGCCTGGTCACATACACACATTTGTAATTTGGTTTTAATTGTTTTCACCCACGGTAGCCACCTTTGAGAAGGCTTAGCCTTAATAGCCCTCATCAGACTTATAATAATGATTTGTTATTTTTAGGTTATTTTTTACACCTTGTATAGTAGCTGGTCAGGGTAACGGCAACAGGATAGTCGAATGTTAGTTTTGCAAACTTTGTCTATATCATTATGGTTTGTGACCGCCTCGCCTGGGCCCGTGGGGTTCATAGTGTTGTTTTAGGGACATTATTGTTATGACGTTTTACTTTCGGTGAAGGCTTTACCGTAGTAGTAGTAGTACTTCTTTGTGAAAGAGCTCGTCTGAAGAAGTACTACCACCGTACTTATTTCTGCCGCCAAGCAGTGATGCTCGCATTGTGTTCCAGCTTGAAAGGTGCTCCGGTGAAATTACAGGCACATGAGGCTTAACACCTGTATGTCTCAGGTTAGTGAATACAGGATAGTGCTTCGTAGGGCATGTACCTAACTTGCGTGACCTACCAGGCAATGCTTTGTTATAGGTGATGATTACCACTTAACATCAGGTGGGTCATAATGCTTGTTCCACCAGCAGTAGCATAAAAAAAGTAAGCCTTTTTGTAAAGAACTCATTCGGGTAAATATTAAGCGGCGCTGATGTATTTCGGTTTGGAGAGGCCTTTGTCCGGTTGTGGACTTCTACAGGCTGTTGATGATGATATGATATGATGTATAATATTTATTCCAAAAGTCAAAGTCAAAGTGCATTTATTCAGTAATATCCGCAGGGATCATCTTGAAACGTCTTAAATCTAGGTGAATCTAAGCGCCAGTTCCTCGCGCTTCCTCGACCAAGCCTAGAAATGATATTATATGAATGATATTAGAGAAAATATGATATTATAGATGTACCTACTGTTCTAAAATATACTTGAGTGTGAAAAATAAAGATATAGACTAAAATAACACTTGTAAGCATAAACAAGATCAGAAAAAGCACCCAAATATTTACCGAATAATATGCCCAAAGTTTATCATGAGAGTTGAAAATCGCTTGACAGGGGTCAGAATAAAATATTTTATTTCAGAAACGCCGCCCAAACATTCCCTTGATATCCGAGTCATTTTACCCCTCGCATGATAGTTTGCTCCATCATCCCTTAGGTTATTTACAAGGATATGTGACAGTTGTCATTTTTGAGGGTAGGCACTATTTTTACTGAGTGACATATCGTTACTATGGAATGACCAGAAATGGTACTCGTAGATACGTTCATTTGAGTTTAGGTTCATTTTAGTATACCTTTGTGACTTTTGTACAGACACCAAGAAAATTTCATTCGTTTTTAATAACTCAAAAATCATGGCAAATATCCCATTTATATCCAAAATATTGATCAGAACCATAACAATTTGAAATGTTTGTTAATATCCCGTATTTTGACACTTTGACTTTGATCCCGTTATTTATCTGTTGCTTGCAGCCTAATTTCGCAAGAACTTATCTTGGCCTTAATGCTCCTATGAATAGACTGACTCGTCAGTATTAATTACTGTTTAGTTAAGAACAAGGGTTTAGTTATGTTTACGGGCTTAAGACGGGCTTTTTGGCCTCTTGAGTTGTCTATTTACTATTTTAGCAATAATAATATTTTGCACTGGCTGCATTGCCACGCTTAATGGCAGTACTGATTCGCTGAGCCAGAAGCCAGATACTCACCAACCCTCAGGTCACGCGTCGCTTCGACCAGACGCCCCGGAAGAATTTTTAAAACATGGAGGGCCTCGGTATCCCCCGGACCTTGAGCCTTTTTTTATGTTACTGCTAGTGGATCAAGCATATGGCCTACTTGATGTTAAGTGGTAACCATCACCTATAAAAAAGCATCACCTTGTAGGTCCCATACGTTAGGTACGTGCCCTACGATGTACTACCCTGCGTCTACCAAACCGAGGCATAGTGGTGTTAAGCCTCAAACGTAATTTCACCCTTCAAACCGGAACACAGGAATACAAATATCACTGCTTGGTGCTAGAAATAGATACGGTGGTAGTACTTCCCCAGACAAGCCTTTTCACAAGGAGTTCTACTACTACTAAGCCTTCAAAAGGAGCGTAGATACGTATATTTGAACTTAAACTTAAATCAAAGATCGTTCATAAAGCCATTTCAAAACTACTAAATTATATTCAAGACATACAACTACTAAATTTGAACATAAATACAAGATGCGAATTTGTATCTCCTTAGCTACAGGGTATTCTAAAGTTATTACCTACTCGTACTAACTCATAGAAGCCATTATCTGCAACGTTGCTGAAACCGAACTTGCAAACTTACTCCAATACTTTCCAGGGTCGTGGATGTGACTTTATTACTGTTATTTGAATATGTTGAAGGTCATCATCAGATTTGACGTGAATCTCAATAGTTTTGTACGAAAGTCCAGAACATCCTCACCATGTAACCTAAATAAGTCTAGTGCTAGTATAGGACTTATCCATATAGGACTTATCCATATTTGTCTTCCTTAAGCGCATAAGCACACGGCGTTTTATACGCGCAGACGACGCGCGTTTCACGAACGCGCGTTTCACGAACGCGCGTTTACGGCGCCGTAGATGCCCAGAAAGTAGATTTGTATCTATTATGTGAGTTACAAGGCTGCAACCTGAATTTCGTTTTAATTGCGATAACGCGCGTCATCTGCGTGTCGTCTGCGCGCATAAAAAACGCCGTGTGTTTATGCTCTTAGAGTAGCCTATCACGACATTTATAATAAAATACGATAGAGGTCATATTTTACGCTGACATTATCACGGTTAAAATGTACTTATAATTCTTATAGCCATCAGTTTATAAGCATATGAGGTATAACATCACAGTATGCGTCAGGTTGATTGATGGTAGTCGCTGATGGTTACGTTGCCTGCAAGGTAATGCTTTGGTATAGATGATGGTAAAAATAAAAAATAAATATAAATTGCATTAGTATTTTTTAAACTTTCGCGATCGGAACACATATTGAACACTTATATTACACGGGTATTTATCGCGTATTACCTTTTTTCGTAACGTCGGGAAAATAAATAAAAAAGGTAATACGCGATAAATACCCGTGTAATATAAGTGTTCAATATAAATTGCATTACGACTTTAATCTCCAAGCACGGTAGATATCCCCTAAGATCTCTTAGTACCAAGTACCTATTCAAGATTCTTTGAGGTTGTTACATGTGGTAGATACCCACATTTTGCTAATTGGTATTCCATACGTGACAGGTTGCAAACCCAACGCCGCTGTTAGAATACTAACTGGTTTCCTAACGATGTTTTCCTTCACCGTTTGAGACCACTGGCATTTTGCACATTTTTTTAATAGAAAAATCCATTTGTGCACGACCGGATTCGAACCCTTAGGATCAGAAAACGTATACCCACTAGACCACCGTTGTTTGCTTAAAGAGTACCTACTTTATAAACTGTCAGGTTTGTTCTAATGGAAATTGATACTGATTGCCGTCCGCAATCACTTATAACGAAAACGTTCGTTTTGTGGGAGGCTTTGCAACTAATTGCGGTAGCGGCCTGCGGAGAGAATACTTGATGAGAGAGACACATTACAGTGAGATATACAACGCTACACAACACAGAAGGTATACTCTTGAAAACGATAAACAAAGCTTTGTATTGTCATTTTGAATTACACTACGTGGCCTCTAACCCATTCCACAGTCAAGTTGTCGTTGTCTAACATACTGCGCAGTGTAACTTAAAATGACAATACGATACTTCGTTCATCGTTTTAAAGAGTAGATGTACAGGATAACATGTCCAAAAATTTAATATTTGGACGTTGAAAAATTTTATAAATAAAATATTTGTTTTAGTATTTATTCGTACCTCTAGCATTTTCTATAATCGATAGTTCTCTAAAATCTAGTTTTGTAAAAAAAACAGCATCACCACTGCACGGTGGATATCCCTTCAAATCTTTTAGTAGTCAGAGGTATGTCCAGGTACTAAGAAAGTCGTGTTATTTACACCACTTATAACTCAAGGACGGCTGGACCAATTTTTATGATTTTTGTGTTTTTGTCCGGATTAGTAAGTAATAAAAAAAAAATATAATGCGGAACAAAGTTCGCGGGGTCAGCTAGTATTATAAAGTATAAATAATGATACAGGTAGGTGTTTGTTCTATTATGCAATAACTAGCGGCCGCTCGCAGCTTCGCCTGCGTGGCAGTTTTTTCCCGTTCCCGTTCAGTTTCAGTTTAAAGAATTTATTCTCATAAAGAACATAGTTCACTTATAATGAGATGAAGGTAGTACATAATAAGGTTACTTACGGCTAGTGGCGAAGATACAATTATTTTATATTGTGACATATTAGTAGTATGACATATAAACTAAACTTTCATCCCCTATTTTATCCCCTTGGGAGTAGAATTAATCAAAATCCTTTCTTAGCGGATGCCTACGTCATAACATCTACCTGCATGCCAAATTTCAGCCCGATCCGTCCAGTGGTTTTGGCTGTGCGTTGATAAATCACTATGTCAGTCAGTCAGTCAGTCACCTTTGAGTTATATATATTTAAGATAACAAAGCTTAGTACGTACCCTACCTTTTCAGTACCGTTTTAGTAGGTAGGAACGTACACGCGGGCCAAGTCGCGGGCAGACAACTAGCATAGTATAGCGTAGTATCACATTTGTGGGGCTGCAGCCTCGCTACCGCAGATGCGATAGCCGCATGCGTGCTCATGGTTATTCAATGGGAAAATTGCGGAAAAATACTATTATTATCGTTGAAATTCAATCATATAATAATAACTCTGTAACTATGATCAGTGAACTATTAATATTGGTTGACGACCGATGTGGCGCGGCGGGCGAATGTCCGCCTGCGACGCAGAGGTTTGCGGGTTCGATTCCCGCCTTGGGATAAATGTTTGTACGATCTGCAAATATTTATTCCGGGTGTTCTGGGTATTTTCTATGTATAATAAAAAATATCTATGTATGTAATATAGTATTTTATTAAGTATATCAGTCATCTAGTACCCATAACACAAGCTCTGCTTAGCTTGGGGCTAGATGATGCTGTGTGGATTGTCCAGCATTATTATTATTATTATTAATAGGTATTATGCGGAAAATATTGCTTAGTACAAATTAAAGTCACAATATGCTCATGTGCATTGACTGCACTCTCAGCTCAGTTAATAGTAACTTGTCTTCTGCGCTGCAAGTTGTGGGTTCGATTCCGACTGAGAACTTAGTTCAGGTCTCGTCCGAAGACCATTTATTACTTGCAGCATTACGAGTTATGATGCCGTCTTTGCAATGCTTTGTTATAGGTGATGGTTACCGCTTAACAGCAGGTGGGCTATATGGTTGTGCCACTAGCAGTAGCATAAAAAAATGATAATAACTGCCTTTTGGGCACATTTCGTGTGATTAGTGAATTACTATATTTTCTACCTAGAGTAAGATCTGCAGTTAGAAAACAGAATTATTTTATAGTGTGTTTGTATGTTCAATATTTGTGTAAAATAATGTACCTACGTTAATGTTGTAAATAATACATTGATAAAGTAATATTTGGATGTACCTCTGACTACCCTTAGACATCCTCAAATAATCTTGAGTCGGAACTACTTGGTATTAAAAGATCTGAGGGGATATCTACCGTGCCTGGAAATTAAATGAGGTCGTTTGTCATACTTCTTTAGGTTTTAAGAGGTATTTGGACAATTATTTTTACTCCTTGATTGGATTCAAATTTAATATCTTATTTTTTACCGTTTTCAAATAACAGCATACCTTTGAACCTCACTTAAACCAAATTAATCCTATTCCCGACAATTGGGTATCTTGGTAAATACGACAGGACTCAAACCTGACATTTAAATGAAAGAAGTTAAATCGAAACTAATTCGATTCTACGGAACCTTTTTAGATCTTTGATTAAATTTACTACCTAATTAAATAATTAATTAGTTTAATTTACACCTTTAGTAGTGAAGGTATTTTTTGTTAGAGGATGTTGGATGCTCAAGATTAGGTTCACTTTGTGATTTATTTTGTTTTTACTATAACCAATGAGTAAATGTTGACAGCTCTCACAGCACAAAGGCCCAATTCTAGAATTTGACTATTTGAAACTAGAAATTGACTGTCGAAATTGGGCCTGTCTGAATTTCAGTTTCGGAGAATACCATTTGGATGTTATCTTACGGGAATTGTGGGTTGGGTTCATTACCCGCCGAGAGTAATCATTTGTGTGTGGAACATTGATGTTTGTTCTGTGTCTGGGTGTTATATTGTACTCTATGTATATATAAACAAGCAAAATAGTTTATTTATCCGTTTAATTTGAACTAGAGGGCGTTGCGGTATTTTTTTTATAAATTTCGACATAAAATAATGATGGAACCCTATGACAGATTTAGCTTCGAGCTTAGATATAAAAAAGTCAGGGTTCTTATATTCTATACCAAATAAAACTACACACTTAGAGAGTCTAATGGGATTGACCCCGCCTTCTGATCCTAAGTTCATAGGTTCAAATCCAGTCGTGTACCAATGGAATTTTCTGTTTGAAAAATCGATGTGCGCAATGTCAGTGTTTTTAAACGGTGAAGGAAAAAATCGTGAGAGAACCAGTTAGTATTCTAGCAGCGGCGATGGGCTTGCAAGCTGGTTGGACGTATCTCTGACTACCCCCCTAATCCTAGAAGAATCACGAGCAGGTGGTACTAAGAAGTCTGAAAGAGTATCTACCGAAATGGGGGGTTAAAGTCGTGATGCTATCTCTTTTTTTTTACTACATACTTACAAAAACACACCCTTTATACACACCCTATGCACTACTTCAATAAATGTAAAAGGTACACAACCACTTCAAAATCTACAGCTGAAATTGAGTAGGTACAATGGAAACCTAATTAATAAAGCCTAACTTAATTTCTAATTTATTGTTGAGAAACAGTTCAGTATAACAATTTTCAGTTATTATTTTCCTCAATTTACTTTGGACTAAAATCGTATTGGATTTCGTGTGCCCTCAATCCCGTTTCGCAACAAAATATTCCTAAAATTACATAACAAAATATGTCCCAAAAATATACGGCAAATAACTTCGTCCTTCGGCTTATTGGATATCCATTATTGAATATCACTGGCATCGGATGCCTATTCCCTTCATCCCGCAGGTTTTTGTATATCGCGGTATGGACGGAACGATTCTGCGGGGAGGTTGAATCCTGATGGGCACTAATTGTTGAATATCACTAGCATCAAACGCCAATTACCTACATTTTGGAGGTTGCTATACCATAATATGGACGAAATATCTTAAATAAATATCTTTTGATTTTGATGGTTTATTACGAAACCAGCATTTTGAATCTGAGAATACCTACTCAAAAACCACAAAAAAGAATTAAAGACCTAGGGATATTCAAACATAACATTACAACAATGATACAGACATAAAAAGTAATATACTTTTAATTAAAATCATGAAATTTAATAACTGTTGCAATAACAGTAACACCACAGTATCCAGTTAATAACAAGCTTCATTGAAGATTAAATTTAAAATTAACAAAGCTTTGCGGTTTCAAAAAACAGCTGCCGTTATTTTATGAACGTAACAAAGTCGCTATCGTTAAATAGTGAATAAATAAAACCGTGATTTTTAACGTTATTAAAAGATAGCTATTATTGTTAAACTGTGAAAAACAAAGTATAGTTATATAAGTTTTTTGATTAGAGTTTTGATAAAATATAAGGTACGTTACATCAGGTCATCAGTCTAAACAAGTCTACAACTGGACATGCCCCTCCTTTCTCAAATTTGTAACGGAACGTTTCCAGGAACAACGGTTTTAAGTCTTCTCCGTCTTTCAACTTCCCACAATCTTAATAATATTACCAGTTCATCAGGAGGAGCGTCCCACACTTTGTCTGGAGGGTAACTCGTTTGAAGGGTGTGGGTGCTGGTGAAGATACAGGCACGAGAAGCATAACACCTGTATACTTCAGGTTGATGGAAGGAGAGTTGTGCATCATAGAGTGCAGTGACCTGCTAGACAATGTTTTTTAGGTCACTGTAATCATTTAACATCTGTTAGGTCCCACTATACACATACAAACAACGCACAAATGCAAATAAATACTTGTTCTGTCAAAAAATTGCTTAAAAAAAGGTTTTGATAGTTTGAAATAACGTCTAGCTATACCGTTATTTTAGTCATAAAGATTGCCGCCTATTTTAAGGAAACCAAACCTTAAGGTGAGTGCAGAATAGGAGAGAGGAGTATAACTACGGTTAACGGTATGTCAGTTAAAATTTAATACTGAGTGTAAGCATCTCCTTTAAGTGGGGAATTATTATTTAAATTAACATTTCTATCTATTGTAGCTACATAGTTACTATATTATTATAAAACAGTCTACTAAGGTGGTCTAGTGCTTATGTTCGTCTGTCAGTCTGTCTATTTTCACCTACAGGTTGAATTTTTTCACCGATTTTGACGAAAATTTGGCAAACCAGTTCTTTGATTAATCAAGATGTTTTGGTCGATTGCGATTTTTGATTGGGTAGAAAGGGGGGATAAGGGAAAAGTTGTCTGTAGCGTTATTCATCAACGGATTTCAATCAGAGTCATACTAAGGACTTCATTCTACACAAATAAAAACCAGTATGGGAAAATAGAGGGAAGAAGTTTACTGCAGTGTTTTATATGGATGAATTCCTATTTTGGGGAAGGGGTAGTATCGGATATTGCATGGTTATAAGGACTTGTGAGGTCTACTAAGTTTATATTAAACCAGTTAGTGTAGTATCGTAGCTATAAATGTTAGAGTATCTTGATAAATATGTATATTCAATGTAAAGAGAACGATTCAACCACGTACTAAAACGATTACCAACAATGAACATCTTTGAAGCGATTAGAACAATAAGCTCCCAGTGTAAAGTAACTTAATAACGGTGAGTTCAAAGGTGCAGATTACAAACACCTGTCTCACACAACACAAAGTTGGCAGCTGTTACCGGCGCACTGGCTTGGACAACTGTTTGATCCCATTACAACACATGACGTTGCTTCCACGTGTAGTTGCCCTGACAAGCTATTATATTACACTTTACTACTTTTAGTAGCGATACAAACGCGCGTTTTTGACGCGCAATTGTATCGTTATACTTCTATTATTGACATGGTGCTATTTTCATTTATATTTTATATTCTTTAATTTTATTTTATTTTCTATTATTTGTTATTTAAATTCTACGCACAAATGTATTTTATTATCATAGAACAAATAAATAATATTAAATGGATATAAATATAAGCGCTTAAACGGTTGTTTTGATTCAACAGCACTGGAGTACGATAAATCTATAACAATTATAAGAATCTTTGGCTTGACTGACTGACAAAGCAAAGCCAAAGCCACTGGGGCGTAGAGATTTGAATTCTCAGGGTATAATTATAATAATTAGTAAGTAAGTAACAGTAAGTATTCCATACGTGACAAATTTCAAGTCCATTGCCACCACCAGAATATAAACTGGTTTCCTCGCGATGTTTGCCTTCACCGTTTGGCATTACGCACATATTTTTTTGGAACAGAAAAATCCATCCGGTCACTTCCACTAGACCATCGGTGCGTAGGCATGCACTAAGACAAGGTTTCCCAAAATTCTATATCTATACGTACGTTCGGTGGTACATTAAACATACTGATTCTAAACCTCGTTTTTCGGTTTTTCTTACACAAAAACAAAAATAAGTCTACTTATACAAAAATAAGCTAATTTGAAATAACTTTACCATGCACTTTACTTAAGCGCAGTTTTTTGTGAAGCAGCTCGTATGTCTTTTATTATGTTTACTCATCTAGGAATCTTGGAATGGACAGCCATAACTGTAGGACCTGTTTCGGCTCAAAACACACGATACAGGCTTTAAGTTTGTATAAAAATTGCTCTACGCTCTTGTTTACACTAGTAATAAATAAAAGTTTATTTGACAAAAGGTAAAACGAACAGAGTTTAACAAACCTGGATTGAAATACAATGGACAGAGTTGTAAGGGTCGTATAATCAGATACGCTACTTGATTTCCAAACTAAGTTATAAAACGTATGTTTCCATAACCTTTTTTGTGTCTGATGTGGCATGAACGACACTAAAAACGTAGAAAAGTGATACTAACCTAACTTTTATCTACGTTATCTACATAATTTATGCAGAGGCCCGAAATTTTCCAACGTTCAGCGAATTTAAAAACTGCTTTATTCCGAAAAATCAAAGTACCCGAAGTTTTGACAATATAATGTAAAGCATTATTCATCGCATCTCCTTTTAGAGCTCGAACGCATTGCGCGACCGTGGTCGCGGCGACCAGCCTATTTGGGAGCAGTCTGAAGTTCAAGTACATAACTTGAAGTCGTTAAATTCAAAAACTAAACAAAGTGATTTTATACTACTTAGTCATGACACAAGCATCTAGCCCACCTGATGCTAGATGATAACCATCACCATTACCTCGCTGGTCATTCACGTTAGAAATGTACACTACGATGCATTGCCCTTCGTCCATCAACCTGACATTATACAGGTGTTAAGTCTCATGTGTCTGTAATAGCATAAGCACGCATACCTTTTAAACCGAAATACAGCAATGAGAGCACTTAGCTTTAAAGTATAACTCACATACGATGAGAGACAAATTCGCGAATCGATACTATATTGGGTGAAAATCAGGTCGCTGGTTCCTCAAGTCGCCGAGTGCGTAAGTAACCTTAAGGGACGAAATTATAGGGAAGATTTATACCCTACTCGAGTAGGTAATGAATAAATTACTGTGATGTGTGCTTTCTTAACTAGAACCTAAAGTGTTATTATTGGGTATTGGTAGAGTTTGCAAACTAGGCTTAAATTCCAGCAGTTCTACTACTACTAAAAGTTTATACTTACAATCGTTTTTTTTTTGGGTAATTATTTGTTTTATGACAAATTATGTCATTGCCGGACAGATGTCTGTCCTACTTATAACTTAACTTTTTTTATATTTTCTTTCATCATGATTTATTTAATCTATAGATTTTTACAGCTTTTATTTTCAAAATATACATGAAATAACCCACTGTTCTATATTACAATTTAAATAAACTGAAACCTTGTAAATTGCAGAATTGTTATAAAGCTATTGGATATGATATTCACAAGCACAAAATTTAATTTGATATGTACGCACATATCAAATTAAATTTTGTGTTTGTAAGTAAACAGATAACATATAAAGCCCGGGTTATGTATCTGCTTTAATTTTCAGGAAGACAGGAGTAATTTCTTTTTAGTTTACTCTACACCCCAAGACAAATAACCTCTGAAAACTATAAGCCTTTACAAACAGTGGTTTAGGTTGTGCGTTGTCTATTCATGTCAGTCAGTCAGTCAAGACATAAATTCGTTAATATAGTTTTTGAAAATACCTACAACTTTCACTTGAACATTAGCCATCGCTTACATGAATGTTTACTGATTTTTCTGTGAGTTGTGAAAACATTTTGAAGAATATTAACTCATAAGATTACACCCCAAGAAAAAACACGAGAAATAAATTATATTATATTTACCATTGTCGCATCCACCACCTTATTTACAAAAGCTAATGATAAAAGACTTGATTAAACGAAGGAAGAACGAATAATACATAGCGCTAAGTAAAATACCAGTGAATTACATAACAGGGGAAATGGCCTCATGTTATAAGCATCTAAGTATAAGTAAGCAGAGTGTCATAGTGCGAGCGATAAGCGGGTTGAGCATGTTTTTTTGTGAAAGTGAGAAACGTGAATTTAAAAAAAACTCAGTTAGTACTTGAAATAGGTTTTTACGTTTTTACGTATAAAACGGCAGATCATCGGTGGCTTAATAGGAACTTGATTTATGATCCTAAATTCGTGGGTTTGAGTAAGGTCGTGCACCAATGGGTTTTTGCCTGACATCTTACAACATTTCAAATAGACAAAAAGGCTCTGAGAGAGAAATTAAATAATTGCCTGATATTTGTTTTCAGTCGCGTGCGCCTAGTGTGGCAGAACATTTAAAAAAAATGATAAAATTCAATCAAACGCTCTTATTTAATTTGATGTTTCAACAATAGTAGACTATGATCCAAACAACGTGTATTATAGAAAAACAGTAATGAGCTCCCGTACCAAGTCGGAAAATGCATATATTATCTATGTAATGGTGTTCCTTTTACTTGTTTAGGTACGATAGTTTTTAAATAATTGAAATCGTTCCATTGGTTGCGAAGATATTGCACATTTTGTACCAGCCAACCGCGGGGCGGCCGGATAGCTCATGTCAGGGAATCGTGACGTCTCGATTCTCTTTCGCCCGCGCTCGCGCTCTCCACCATTCATTTATTAAAGTTCACTCGATCTGCGCGGGTCGTGTTCTGGTTTAAATTAATTATTTTTTAATAAAACCGCGCGGGTTCGGCGGCTAGCGCTGGGTCATTGTGACATGACGTCACAATATCTCAACGCTAGGCTGTTCGCGCGGTCAGTGAGCCTCGTTCGGTATTTTGCCCATAACCTAGCCAGTTTTGGCCGTAGAAAAAAAATTTTTGCACTTTATGTTTTAGTTTCTCAAGGCCTATAAAACTGCATTCACAGATAAAACTGTGGCGGGTCCCCATTCAAATTTTGTCATGCATTAGATGGGGTACGTGGTGAGGTATTCAAACTTGTAATAAAATTGCTGTACGTGTAAAGTTGCGCATGTCTCCACTAGCTTATATTGATTTTGTCATGGGTAATTTTACATGCCTGCTATAACTGCGACCACACCCTATGCTGTAATAACATAATTAACATTTTCGTTATTTCGGAGACTTCGTTGTCGTTTAATTAGTATTTTCATCGTCGTGTTTGTAATATAATTACGATATTATGCTTCTCTACGCAATACTACATTAGTAGGAAGGGACTCTGATGACAAAACATTGACCTCTTAGGGTCAGTGCACAGTGTTGCAATCAGAGTAGCTTTCAGAGTCAGCAAGTTCAAGTGGCAATAGGCAGCTCATGTAGGTCTTCGAACTGACAACCGCTGGGAAATAAAAATTCCCGAACGGCGACCACGAACCGTAGGACGTCCTGGAACCGATGGACTGACGATATTGTAAGGATTGCGGAAAGTCGATGGATGGAAAGGGCTCAAGATCGTTCTTCCTGAAAACGTATGAGGAAGGCCTATGCCCAGCAGTGGACTTTTTCAGACTGATGATGACGTCACAAAATAAATTTAAAAAAAACCTGCTGGCAACTACTGCAAGATATGATCTTGCATCTCATTCATTCCCATCTCTTTCTACATATCTCCGTCATAAAAGTAGTGTATCAACTGTAACTTCATCCATTCCGAAGCCGAAATGCGAATAGAACCTTTCCAAAAGTTGAGCAAACAATTTCACACTGATTCCATCTGAAAGTCTACAGCTGGAGTTGGTGGAGGCGTAGAACACACAGAACAGCTAGTTAAGAAAATAGTTGACAAAGAAAAGAACAATGATGAACAAACGGCTACAAACCAGCATTTACCTAATAGGCTGAAGTTTTTGGACTTTTACCCTGACATTTACTTTGTGAAGTGAAGTAAAGATTTATTTTGTTTAAAGCTTAAAACTAGACATATTATGGTTTACAAAAAATCATCATCATCATCATCATCATTCAATTGACGGTACTTTATGTATTTTATCATATATTTTATACTTTTATCTTCATCATCATCAACAGCCTGTAGGCTTCCCGTTTGTGGAATCTTAAAGATCTCTTAGAATTGTCTTAAAACTCCTCGCGAAAAATTCTAAAAAAATAGGCAAGAAACTAACTTCAGTATCTACTGAGTATAAAACTAAAAAAATATAGGAACCTACTGACATTGCAAATCGACATGACACTTTTTATTATATTCTTGTAATTAAAAAAAAGTTCACGTCTGTCATCTGTTCATGTTTGTACGATCTACAAATATTTATTCCGGGTGTTCTGGGTATTTTCTATGTATAATAAAATATATCTATGTATGTAATATAGTATTATATTAAGTATATCAGTCATTTAGTACCCATAACACAAGCTCTGCTTAGCTTGGGGCTAGATGATGCTGTGTGGATTGTCCAGCATTATTTATTATTTTATTTTTATTATCTTCAGGCACGGTAGACCTCCCCTCAGATTTTGTCGGGTCTATCAAGTAGCAACCACTCGAGATTTGTTGAGGATGTCAGAGGTCGACAATATATTGACATGACGTCCAAATATTACATTTGACACATATACCCAAATGCTGCATTATTATTCCATGTTTTTAATTAAATCAAAGTAACCTAGCTATTTTCCTATCACTGTGACGCAGTTGAGTTGGCGGATACGTGTTTTTACCGACACAATGAACCTTACAAATTGTTTCCAGTTCTGACGAACTTTAGAGCATTGAGCGATATTTTAGATTTTATTTGATGTAAATACTTATACTTAGGTATCTATTATTTATTATGTATGTAAAGAATATTACTACACTAATGTAGTTTCTTTTCTTTATGGATTGATTATCTATATCTCTAAAAGATGTCAGTGGCATGTCAGTGACACCGACTGTCAGTTGGAAAGTGATTTTTATTAAGAAGAAGTTAGGTTATTATTATTTCAGAAAAACGTGAAACAAGACAGTACAGTAGTTTTCCGTATAATAAAAATATAATTTAGAGACCAGAAGTAAAGGCTTTAAGGTTAAACAAGTCGGTACGTTGTCCATACAAACGCTGTAAGTGTTTAATGTCTACTATTTATTAACGTGCGTCCGAAGTTAAGTTTGATACTGAATTATCTTGCCATTATCTAGGTACGTTACCCTATATTCTACAGTAAAATCAGATTACCTTGAAAGTTACAAGCGTCGAAAGATTTAGCACTAAGTATGTATCAAATATACTATCTGGACGTACCTCTGATTACCCCCCTTAGACATCGCCGAAGAATCTCGAGAAAGTACTTGGTACCAAGATATCTGAGTGGATATCTACCGTGCTAGGGGATTAAAATCGTGATGATATTTCAGTTAATAAGAACGCGGTGGAAAAAACGAACAAGCTCAGAAGGTAAAATACATCGAGTTATTATGTTAGCAGTTACCATCACAACACGAACAAAGACACGGACGGACGCTAGTGTTACATAAAATTTCAAAACATACTTCAGTATTCATACAAAAGGTACCTTCATAAGTAAGTCCCGTAATCTTACCCTGTCATGCGCGTAGGTTGTATCTTGACCCTTAGGCCGAAAGGGGTGAATTGGACCCAAAGGGTGAAGTTTGGATTAAATATTATTACGCATTTGCATTTTTAATTACGAATTTGTGGATGTGATATTCTTCTTTACTTTATTTATATGACAAATATACCTATATAATTTTATGTGATCTAAGGCTGTTGTGGTTCCTTTAGAAAAATAAACGTCATCACCTCCCAAAGACGTGGAAACCGCCTAGAAACACCCACTAGAGGATGGTAAGCCGCATCAGTAGATCAGCATTAGTAGATCAGCATTAGTAGATCAGCATTAGTAGATCAGCATTAGTAGATACTACCCATCAGTAGAATCCAGTAGGATTCTAGGTTCTTGTACGGACAGCTAGATTTTGTAGCAAACAGATATTGTTAGTAGTAGTTATTTCTATTACTAATCTTACCGATAGTCATGTTTACATAATAGGGTCCTATAAATAAGATAAAACTGTAGAAATATGGTATGGTAGTGTTAAACGTTTAACGCAACCTTGTTGGAAGTCGCATAAGAAGTATTACTTCAAAAACCTGCCTGCCAAAATGTTGATAGCAAATCTTTAAGTATAAAGGTCCTATATCCAGCAGTGGACTTCTACAAGCTGAATATTATGATGATTAAGTTGATATTACTCCTGAATGATTGACTGACTGACTGACTGATATATAGACAACGCACAGCCTTAACCGCTGGTCGTAGAGGCTTGAAGTTTTCAGGGTATATTCGTCTTAGTGCCTAGAGGTGTACTAAGAAAGGAATTCCTGAAATTCAACCCCTAAACAATTACAGCGGGGTTGAATTTGTTTAAAAATATCTACACGGACGAAGTCGCGCGTGTTTTGCTTGTCTTAAATATATTAAAAAACTAAAATTATTTCTATTTAGTTGCGCTACTTCAGTCAAACTATTAAGATTTAAGTCAAATAATAACTGTCACATAATTTAATTTAATGCGGTTGTTTTTCAAAAATTTCCTTCTGTACTAAGAAAAGTTTTTTTTTCTACGCAACAAGACAGAAATATACGAAAATAACCCTTCAACCAGTGGTTTAGACTGCGCGTTGTTTGATTAGCATAATATGCTAAGTCCAATTCTCATAATAAAATATTGTATTCTTTGAAACTGAGATTTTAGACAAGCCCAATTTTGACAGTCAAATTCTAGTTCCAATCTCGGCTCAGCTCCAAAAAAATACGAGGATTGGGCCTCAGAACAAAGATTCTTATACAATTATAAGAACCTTTGTATCAAATCAAATCATTTTATTATTTGTGAATCCAGGTGTTACAAATAGTTAGATGGTAGGTTAATATATTAGATCTCTAGATTCTGCTTCTTAGCATACAAACATTTCTATTAAAATTAAAACAAAATTAAAGATTAAAATATTTGGTGAAAAATGTCATGCGTATAAGATACCAATGTATAAGATATTTTGCAAAGACGGTACCTAGTCATTCAGTTAATGAATATGTAATCTTCAAGTATGAGATATAATTTCGTAGCAAAGGCCTTAATATTTGTGAAGGACTAAAAGAGAAATTTAACCCTAAAAAGGTCCAACAATTTGAAAAGGGTTTATGACACATTTTTGTCTGGCTTTGTATACAAATACCTACAGTTTATAGAAAGTGTTATGTCATCAAATACACCTTTCTTACTACAAACATAACACATACAATGTACCAGTTTAAATACATGTGTATACAAATTATATCTAAGTTCTATAAAGCTTAGCTCACTGTACAATAAATACATACATTTTAGGTTTTCATATGTATTTTTAGTGTGTGATTTGATGATACCATATTATGTATAATTCTTTGTTTAAAAAGCTTTTCTATAGATTTATGTGACGACCAAATAAAGACCGGCGTGGCGGGTGAATAAAAAACCAGTTTGTTGTCGTTGTCAACCGTTTCCCGTTAAACCTATTTGAACACAACTGCCTTCTCATTGGCTGTCTCTGTCTATCGTCTACTCTATTTCAGGAAGGCAATCGGTGGAAGATCAAAGCGGAACCCAGCGAGGTGTGAACACCCGCCCGAACTTGGACTATGGATAGGCCATGTTTCTGCTTTTATGACGAACAGACAGACGGAAAAATATAAAAGAAACAATATTATCAGTGAGTTATAGCTTTTAGAATGTTTACCACCCTTTATTAAATAAAAAGTTTGCTTGTCCCGTGCCTCATCACGAGGAAGAGGTTAGCCGCTCAATAATTATCTTAATACCTAATTATCATTCAGGGTCCTCAAAGGCTTAAACACTAACTTTTTCTAGTTTCATTTTAATATGCTTAGCTGTAGCGGTGTTGATTTGATCATCTATGTATTTATAGATATACTACCTACTCAGAAGAATCTTTTTGTCTGACTGACTGACATGTAAACTATGACAAAGCATTGCCTCGCCTCTTCTTGTATTTACTTCCGAACGGTTTTGTTTATTCAATGCATGGTAGAACCTCTTGACTTTAGCTTTTGTGCGTATTAAAAAACATACTAGTCAATTGGTGCGCGACCGGAACCAAACATATAACCCACCTGATGTTAAGTGGTAATCATCACCTATAACAATGCATTGTTTGGTAGGTTAGGTACGTGCCCTACGAAGCACTACCATGCATCCACCAACCTAAGGCATACTGGTTTTAAGCCTCATGCGCCTGTAATTTCCCCGGCACCCACACCCTTCAAACCGGAACACAGCAATGCGAGCATCACTGCTTTGCGGCAGAAATAGGTACGGTGGTGGTACTTCCTCGGACGAGCCCTTTCACAAAGAGCTCTACTACTACTACATATATTTTAATTTATGATCAAAATGGTCGTTAAATTACTATTCGCAGACTGAGAATCAGCTTAGAATAGGTTTATTTAGGTACCTACCTTAACTTGTGAATCGTATCTTTGGACGCCAGACGCTATTCAAAGGTTAGGATTTCGTCTATTTACCAGGTAAAGACAAACTAAAGTAGAAACATAGGTTACAAAATCCGTTTAGGTCTGAAAAGGAAACCCGTAAAAGTCTAGTTCAACCGTCTGTTTGAGACCATTGAGCAAACATTTTTACTTATAAATATAGTCTACAGGATGTACAAAATATTACTGTTGTCTACCTTATAACTTATTTATTCTACGTCACATTATCCTACTGCTGGGAAAAATATATTAGACTAAGCTCCGACTGTAATATCTTACCTCAGTAAGTAATATGATATTTATTATATAACGATAATAACTATATACAACAGTATTGCAATAACAAATACCTTAGGTAGTAGTTGGCTGTAAAGGATATTGATTGTTATAGAAGTAGTGATAGATCAAAGAAAGTTGAATGGACTTTGTGAAATATGACATTAAAAATAGAGAGGGCTGAGCTAAAAAAAAGTAGTGGAGTAGGGTACTGGTGTCCAGTAGTCTGGTAGTACTCTGTCTGAGAAAGTACTACCATCATGCTTATTTCTGCCGCCAAGCAACTTGCTGTGTTCCGGTTTGAAGGGTGTGGGCGCCGGTGTAATTACAGGCACATGAGGCTTAACACCAATGTGCCTCAGGTTGATGGACGCAGAGTAGTGCATCGTAAGGGCACGTTTATATTAAGCGTGACCTGCGATGTGACATGCTTTGCTATAGGTAATAGTAACCACTTAACATCGGGTAGACCATCTACTTGTTCCATTAAAAAGTCACATAAAAAAAACCTATTTCAGGCATCAATCTATCACAAAACTTAGGTTCTCAATTTCATTCCAAACTGCAACTTTCTATAAGAACGGAAGTAATTCATATTATTGTTCAACCTTTGTTCTATTGTATAATGTACTTAGGTAATAAACTTACCTCGTCTGGTGAGAAAATAAATAAACATTTTGTTTTTTATTTTATTTGAAATGACTATTTGTCGCTAACACAATAGCCACACCTCTATTAGCTGTCACTCGGACCACACTAGAATCCTTAAAAGAGAGTGTTCAGTTTATCCTATTGTTGTAATGAAAAGGTGCCCTGAATTCAATAACGTCTTTGTTCGCGTTTACTCAACAGAGGTATTTTTATAATGTTTCTATGACAACGTAAATTCAATTTATATAAGAGTAGCATTAAATAGGGCTTTATTGTAAGAAAACTTATCTTTTTAATAAACTAGCAAATCGCTTGTGAATTGGATTGCTGTGTTATTGTGTTTTACTATTTAAAATTAGTCAAATACTGGTTTGCGACACATAATTGACCGAGCGAGCGAAGTACCTACCTCTTTTTCAAGATTGGCCAAAAATGATTGTGTCAAAAAAAGAGTTCGCGAAAGAGCTCATAGAACCACTAATCGTACAATTAATATACCTACAGTGTTAGACATTTAGTGTTTGTCAATAAAAGTGTAGGTGACCAGTATCAATAATGGTATGTATCAAGGGTGACTGTGGTAAACCCCCTCAAATATGAGGGATATGTTCAGTAGTGGGTTAATTCAGGCTGATGATAATAAGGAATATGCATGACTTATCAATAAGCTGCAAATCTTTAGTATTCTTTATTATTTTTCACCCTCTTCTTAATAAAAGAATTTATAGTTATTGAATAAGTTTAACGCAAACACAAAATCGATTGACAATTAACATAAAACAATAACATTTATCTCAATACTCAAAGACACCCTAATTAGCTATATTTTCCGAACTCCAATTCAAAGGGGTAGCCACCCTCATGGATAAAAAGTGGGTTAAAATTGCCCTGTAGGGTGATTGACCTAAAAAGGTTTGTTGGCGGGAAAAACAAACAAACATAATAAAGGCGTTGAATTTCGGTTTGTTCGGGGCCTAAACGATTTTAAAAGCTATATTCAAATTGGATGGTTATTTTCCGCTGACAATTTCGTTTTAGCAACTGATAAAAATAACAGTAGCAATAAGATTGTTATTTACCACTTCAATTTATAAACATGTATAGCGGTGATAGAATAATTTATGGTCAATTGATAATAATATTGATAAATATGTAAACCATTTAAATTTGCATGCCAGTGGTTTGGTGAGATATGCGATACTGTGCCTAACTACTTTAAGAACTCCTAACCATGTTTCTAGCAAATAAACATTTCATTTCATTTAATACCTTTAGCAAAATGTAAATATGTGCCACATGTATACCTACTAGCTTTTTATAAAATCATTTTAAAGTCATGATACTATTTATTTTCTTTCTTATTCTTCTAGTTTATAGGTAGCACTAGTACCTGTTTAAAATTACCATTCCCGAAATGTCTCAAACAAGTCTAGAACTAGAAACTTTACACGTTCAGACTCAGAAACTACTTCACAATCCAACTTAAAATCCATTTACCGCTCTCTAAAGTTGAAGTAACTGCACTGTGAAGATAATTTTCTATAAAACTGGCACCGTCTTATGACGTAAGTTATTGACCGAGCAAGCAAAGCGAGCGAAGCGTCTCAGTTTTGGTATTGGCCAAATAATGTCAGTATCATTCTGTCCGTCTATTTTCGCATACAGGCCACATTTTTATCGAGTTTGACAAATAATATACAAAATCTCTTTGATTTATTGAAGTTTTTAGTCTATTGTGGTTTTTGATTAAGGGGTAAAAAGGGGGGGAGTTTACTGTAGCGTATTTCAACGAAATTGGAGAGGCACACTAAAGTCTGGTCTACACAAGGTTCTGCGAAAAAAATCTAAAAGGGGGCAGTAGATTAGAGGGAAGTTAGCTGTAGTATTATTTACGGATTTCAATTTTGGGATAGCGGAAAGTGTTGGTTATTGCATGGTTATACGGCCTCGTAATGTCTACTGTTCTCACGGAAGCATTAGTTTTATTCTAGCACGTCAATTTTTCAAACTGTACCTCATTTTCATCTCGACTCATTTTAAATCGATGAAACTGAAACTGATTGATTTGCTGATCAAATTTGATTTTACTCGAAAATTGTATTGTTCAATTGGCAGCTTGAGTTTCAAATTACAACTCATAAAGAGGCTTTGTTTTACGTAGCCAAAACAAAAGACTGTGACGTGCTTCTTGCCGTTATTAATCTAAAACAAAGGCCTTAAATTTCATTTTTGTTGTATCTTAATTTATACCTGACAGTTTATGGTAAAGTGAACGCTATTATAGCGATTGGTTAAGATTTAATTTGATACCAACGCCTATACCCGATACAATTCGGTCGTTAACCTCAAAGCCATTAAGACCAATTTCTAGAGAGTAAGTAAGGACACTAAATTACTTAGAATTTCATAAAGTACAACTTGATTTATTTCCGTAAATAACAAAGCTAAGGTCTCATTGAGTTCATTCGCAAATAAATAAAAAAAATATTATGATTATTTTTTTATTTTGTTCCAAATTCAAAAATATTTTTTCGGCGTGTCTTAGAAGAGCCAGACTAAGATAGGATTGAAATTATTAAACGTTCAAAAGCTGACTGTTGTTGGCACCGTTAAGCTACGGCCATCGCTGTTTTAAGAACCAGATCTTAGACGAGGACCGTGGGGAATGCTCTTGTGGTAATTGAGAATACTCCAAATGGACATTCAGACTTGGAAGAACCTCCTTCCTACCTGCATACGTAAGGCAATCTACTCTAGTTTAGCATTTTAGTTTTTTTATGGTAGATTGACTGATTGCATTGTTCGTTTAAGTTTACTAGAAAAACCTATATCACAGGTTTTTTAATACTAATTGGAGATGAAACAATACGTATAATAAAGCATTTCCTCGCAGGTTACGTTCGTCAAGAACATGCTCTATTGTTCCGCCTCTATCATCCTGTAGCATACAGGTGTTAAGCCACGTGCGCGTGTAATTTCACCTGAACTCACACACTTCAAATTAGAGCACAGTAAGCTGCTTGGCAGCAAGATCTGTATTCTGTATTTTTGTATGTATTTTGTGAAGACAACTGTGAAAGGCTTAACATCAGGTAGGCAGTCTGCTTGACTCATCAGTTCTCATAAGTAGAATAGCCATGTTAGATCGAGGTAATGGTAGCACGATAAATTTTAAGTTTTTCGTAGAACCTCGCGTAGCTCGTAGGCCATTCGTAGCAAACTCGTAGCAGTTTAAATCTTTATGCATAGAGAATTATTTTGTTTCACACAAAAACATCTATTAAGTGGTGTTTTGGCAAAAATCATGATACATTTTGGTTTTCCAATAAAGTCTGGCGGATATCGCTCCTGCGGGACCCCTATTTGTTTCGGCCGAGTCAAAACAGCCCCCGAACCTACATGATTGAACTATAAAAACAAGGATCCAATGTACTGACCCTAAAATTGCCACAGTAGTTGTGCTACAGAGAGTTAACTTTACAAGTACGTCAAATCACTCGTAATTTGTAGGTCGCATTATAAGTCAATAATTACTTAGTTTACGGTGGCCTTGAAAAAGTACATTTGAGCCTTTTCACGAAACTAAATTTACTTTACGGTCCAAAAATGCAGTCCTCAATTTGATTGTTGTATTTATATGTTAGTCAATTATAAAGGTGATGGACTTAAAACAGACTTAGGGCACGTGCATGACCTGCGAGGCAATGGTTTGCTTAGTGGTGGGTCTGCTTGTTTCATGCAAGCTGTATTAAAAAGAAAATAAAAGTTTTGGTTGGCCAAACCATGCATTACATTTTTCCTTCAAATTAGTTAAATATAAATGTCATTGCATTGTCATAGCTCTCAGAATCAGTAAGTTGAAGTGGCAATAGGCAGGCCATATAGCACGACATCATTGGTTATCGAAGCACTGGGGAATAAATGTTCTTGAATGGCGATCATGAACCGAAAGACTATGCGTAGGACCCTCAGATGGATTGGCGACGTAGCCTATGTCCAGCAGTAGAATGATGATAATGATGATGATGATAATGATGATGATGATAATGATGATGATGATGATAAATTTAATGAATGTCATGAAAAAAATCTCTGAAAATATTTAGAATAGAATATAAAAAAGTTTGCATCACAAAAACTTTACCTAGACAATTAAACAAAGGTAAAGGCGACGAAAAAATTCCACACAGCGTTTGCTGCAGAAGCAAAACCCCAGCTTTATAATGAGGTGGTGCACTGTGGCGTTGGGAGGCTCGCATCATTGTTTTACGGACATAGCTGCTAAATTATGGTAAAGTATGATGAATTTTCAGGGAAACTCACGACAGCAGGGATAAATTTCACGCTTTCTGGCTTTTACTTCAAAATTATGTTCAAGCTATTTTATAGACGGGTTTAGTGGAAGATCAGAGGCTGTTTAAGCGTAAATATTTATTTACTTGAAGAACGAACAGTACTTCGCTTGTATTAAGTTATTTTTACTCCAACTCCCGCTGCACTCCTTTAGGGGTTGAATTTCTAAAATTTACAATAATAGGAGTATGCTAGTTAGTAGAAGGCAACTATTACTATTATACTTTTGAAATTTCTAAGTTTTACTCTAAAAAATATAAACTTCGTAAAACATCGACACGTGTTGCGTTTCTCTACACTGTTTGAAAAATTATAATAATACGGCTGTTTTTTTATATGATTCCTTTACAAATTAATAATAATGTAAATTATAAAGCTCCAGTGTGGTACCAATCTTATTTACTAAGACAAAGGCAAGACAAAAAACACGATTGCCTGACTTTTAATAGTCGTTTCAATTCAGGAGATTTTAGTATAATCGCGATGAGTGACTTTATGCCCCTTTCTAAATAACGAAGGTGCGTCATTGAAGTTGTGCCCTAAAAGCCTTAATTGTGGGTCCTCGTAAAGTTTTTGGGGCCTTTCATCTTGTAATTGTGTATTCATACATTTAGAGAGTTCGGATGTGAGATGAGGAGCCATTATGTTAATTGTACCTTTTTAATGTACCTTATTTAAAATGGCACTTTAGGTAAGTGAAACCCAGAGAGTTAAAACGCATTTCTAACAGATGAGATTGTACATAAGTAAACAGGTCTTTAACACATTATTCAGGGTTAGAGAATTTTTTGTATTTTAATCAAGTGTCAAAACTCAAAAAAGACTCAAAACCCTTTAACTATTTATCATAAATATTTGTGGTCTTTTTTTACACAACATAGTGTGCATCTACACAACACAGTAGTGCACGTGAGGCAATGCTTTGTTATAGGTAGTGGTAACCACTTAACATCAGGTGGGCTATCTGCTTGTTACATCAGCAAGTCGCATAAAATGTCCTCTGCTTTTCTCTCCAGAATGAGAATACTGCCAATGTACAAAGGTTTTTACACAATTTTCCATAATTAAAACAATCAGTAAAAACAGTTAATACTGTAGGTTCTAAATCCTTTATCACAGCAGCTTAGTACATTTAATGTGAACGTAAAAACGGTGTGATACCGGTCGGGTAAGAACCCGTATTAACCGGATTAGTTAAAGAGGTATCGAGCAGGTAACACTTTGAGCGTGTGACGATGCGACCGCTACAGACTAATGCCTGGTTCAAATAACCTACGAGCATTCGTTGGTAGTGCTACGAGTCGTTGTCTGTCAGATTAATTTTCAGTTTTTTGAGCAGGGTAAACTGTTACTGTAGTATTGTCTATTACCTACCTGTATTTCTAGGCTTGTTTTGGTGCCTGTATTTCTTGGCGCAAGGAATTGGCGCTTAGCGTTTATAAGATTATTCTAATCACATTCACTTTTGTGAACACTTTGATTTAAAAAAAAAAACAAGACATGCACAAAGAGCTACCATAATACGACAATTTGTTGTCAGTTGCGACCACTAATGCTGCCCGTTTGTGGTGCTTGTACAGTACTTATTCCTATATCTATCATCAGCAAAGTTTCATTATAATTATAGTGTAGCTTTGGCTTCATGATAGAGCACTTTAAAATTTATGATAAATGACCGTGATGTTACTAAGACAGTCAGAAACAAAACTTAAACTAGGGCTCAATTCTTCCTTTCTCTTGACATTGTGTCGATTTGACAAATTGTTTCTTATTTACACAGGGGACTTATACACAATACTTATACAGCGGGAGGGCATGGACAAAGACCTTATCCATACGTTTTCAGTAAAATTGAATTTAAGCCATCTCCATCCCGACTTTTCACGATTTTAAAAATGCCATCGGCGCCATTTTCGAAAATCACTATAGAATATCATCTCTATATTGTAGGTAAACAACAACTACGTAGAAAACAACGTTCAATTAGCTGTCAAGCCGACAAACGCGCGGCGTACAACGTGGTTGACGCGCGGCCAGCTGTGCGGCGGCCGCGCGGTTGGCACGAGTTTGAACGTTAATACCTAGAAAATAAAGACTAAAACTTATTGGATGAGTGGTATTGTTTTTACAACGGCGCGGCCGTCGCGCGGTCACAGCGCGAAATCTTTCGTGTCGTCTGAACAAGCTGTTGCTGTCAGTTTTCTCAATAATTTATAATTTAGAATTAATAATAAACGTAGTCATGGTCGATTTCACCCTGGGGCGGAGCCGGAAGTCGGGACAAGGCAAGGCTACATAATAAATGCCACCGTATTCAAGTCCGTACGTTCACTCGTTCAATGCCTTTACAATTGAAATTTGAAAGCCTTGGTTTTATAATGATGAATCAAAGCTAGCATTGGGTTATGATATAGGCAAGTGGTTTATTTAAAAAAAAAGTGACGGAACAGGTTAGTAGCTTGATGTTGAGCGGATTACCCATGGAAATCCAGTCAGTCAAGGTCGTCTTATTTCATATGACTTTATAATATTTTATCTATAACTACTAACGAATGTGGCAAACGTAACGAATGCGTAACGACAACCGATGTGGCGCGGTGGGCGCGATGCAGGAGGTTGCGGGCTCGATTCCCGCCGTGGCATTAATATTTGTACGATCTGCAAATATTTATTACGGGTGTTTTGGGTATTTTCCATGTATAATAAAAATATCTATGCATGTAATGTATTGTATTAATTATATCAGTCATCTGGTACCCATAACTTGAGGCTGTGTTGATTGTCCAACATTTTTATTATTATCGTGGTTTTAAACTATACATCAGCTGGTCTACTCTTAAAAATGATAAAATAACTTTTGTATTATCGTTTTGAGTTACATTCCACTGTAAAAGTAGTCGCAGTCTGACATACCATGCAGTGTAACTCAAAACGATAATATGGAACTTTTATCGTTTTCAAAGTAGACTGTAGGGCATGTTAAGGGTCAGACACAAAAGTGCGACTCAAAACTGTAAAGACATTCTACACAAATAATGCGGAAAACTTCACCCTATACACGACATTCAACCAAACCGAACTTATACCATTTTGTAGATAAGGGTGTATTGTTACAGTGAAATTAAATTTGCGCAGGCTTCATTTGCACCCCTTCAAGTTAAATTAATTGTTCTACAGTAAACAAAACGCCCAAAGATACTGATTTCGTATTCAATCGAAATTTGGGATTCGACATGAAGTAATTAAAAACAAATAAGGTTCAATGACCGTTAAGGACGTTACGGCAGGGTTCTTTAATAATTGTAAAGTGATTATAAGGCTACTTTTAAACGTCGTTCTGTCTTATTTTAGGGTCGCCACACACGAACCAAAATATTAAAAGATATAAGATTTGAGTTGCGGGTTCCATTCCCGCCTTGGGATAAATGTTTGTACGACCTGCAAATATTTATTCCGGGGGTTCAGGGTATTTTGTATGCATAATAAAAATATCTATGTAAGTAGGTAATGTATCGTATATCAGTCATTTAGTATCCATAACACAAGCTCTGCTTAGCTTGGGGCTAGATGATGCTGTGTGGATTATCGTTAGTCTAATAACACTTATTGTTTGTATAAAAATAAATTCAAAATAAAACAAGTCACAAAAAAATACATAAAAAATAACTAAGAGCAATTACAATAAAAACGAGTAGCTGTTTTTAACAAATTGGTACACATTTCGATAGCAGGAGTAAACAACAAAAAGTTTGATTACAATTTGTTTCCAAAGTGACTCCATTATTTCCCGCTACATTTGATTTCTGATTTATAAACATGAATAATATTCGGTTCCGATTTTCCATTCTAGTGAATTATTGGACTGTCAGATGTGACCACCGACCGACGTAACGAGCAGGTAATACTAGTTGGCTATGTTAGTTTATTAGTTGTACGAAATGGAATATGCGGAAACTGGTTCTATTAGTACAGTTTGCATCGGAACTGAAACAAGGTTTTTCAAATTTAAAGTTAGTTTTTACAATATAACTAACTAACAAAGCTATACTTTATACAAATTTCAACCATCACTGTACACGTTTAGGTCGAATTTCAGAAATTTCTTTCATAGTACCCTTCTTCGTTCCAAAATGAAATACTCTGAAAATTTCGAGTATCTACAATCAGTGACTTAGGCTGTGCGCTATCTATAAAGTTTGTATAAATAAAAAGATTTTAAGTTTAATTAAACCTAAACTTTACTTAAGATTTCTTAGCGAGCTGACGTTAGTAACGCAAGGACTGAAAGTTCTATTCCCGCTACGTGACAATGATTGCATAATCTACAAATATTTATTCTTAATATAATTGAGTATGAGTCATTTCTGCTATCATATTTATTAAAAAGAAAATAGCCTGTTTCTTCTAGTATTGTTTAAAGTTATGCTTGTAAATTATGCTAACATTGGTTGTTCATTGTCAAACTATAGAATAAACTCCTCGCAACGTTTGTGTAGAAATAATGCAGACTAGTGTCACCTTAAGATGGGAAGGCTGGGTGCTACCCAGGTGACTTACTCTACTCACATCGCGAGAAGTTCATGAAAAAAATGACGTAGCTTACCATAAGGGTTGTGCAGTTGACATTTCATCATTATGTGAGCTTTAAGTAATTTATGGTTAAGGTGCCAACTGCTCGTCTTTCAATCTTCATGGATGCAGAGATTTAGCCAAAGGGCGTCGTCTACCAGGCGCTTCCGTGGCTGCCTTCAAGACAACGCGACACAGTGGAACACGGCGGAGAATTCGAGTTAATTAAGTAGTTTTAATGTCTATGGGAATTTCATGAAAATACAGGCACATGAAACTTAACATCTGTATGCCTCAAATTGATGGACGTAGGCACGTTTGTAACGAACGTGACCTGCAAGGCAATGCTTTGTTATAGGAGATGGTAACATCTTAAGACCAGGTAGACTATCTGTTTGTCCCATCAGTGAGTCAAAAAAATTCTACTTATAAATATAGCATTGCTTGAAATAAAATATAGTCTACTAGCTGCCGCTCGCAGCTTCGCCCGCGTGGCAGTTTTTTTCCCATTCCCGATATTTTTTCGGTATAAAAAGTAGCCTATATGTTAATCCAAGTTATAATCTATGTTTATTCTAAATTTCATCTAAAAGGATCTACTTGTTAGAGCGTGAAAGAGAAACAAACATCCATCCATCCATCCATACATCCATCCATTCTTACAAATTTTCGCGTGTTTATAATATTAGTAGGATTCTATTCCACTTTGAATGCCTCGTCCGTCACTACACTCGCTATGTAAATCAGAACTCGTAGCTATTTAGGCATAAACTTCAGATAGAGTGCAGGCTGCTTCTCTAATTTACACTCATCTCACTTCAGTGGGTTCAAATTCAGTAATTTTCTAAATTAGTTCTCTCCGTCCCTTTTGCTCTCAATTCGAAGTTCAAAGCTTAATGAGATCAAAAACATCGGAAGACATATTGGATTTGGCTTTCTGTTTATAAGTTGATTAAAGATGCTGGGAGTGAAAACTTAGGTATAAATAAACTGAGGTTTTTATCTAATAAACTCAACGTTACCTTGAAATAGTTACACAGTGTTTTGTCTCTTCTGATATAATTTAAAACTTCAACTGTCTATGCAAAAGGCTATAATATAATAATAAGGTAAGGCTATTTCAATGGCTAGGCTATGCCGAATTTATTAGTACCAGGGTAAGACTACATAGAACATGCCCTACGATGCCTTGAGTCTATAAATCTGAGGCATTTATATCATCAGTAATTTTACAGTCCGTCCTTGTGATTTCACTTACACTCACAGCCTTCCAACAGGAACATAGCAAGCTTGGCGGTAGAAATAGGCATTTTCATGGTATTTTTTAACGAGCCCTTTAAAGCACTAAATATGAAAAAGAGGCCTATATCTAGTAGTAATAATAATAATGCTGGACAATCCACACAACATCATCTAGCCCTAAGCTAAGCAGAGCTTGTGTTGTGGGTACTAGATGACTGATATACCTAATACATTATACATTACATACATACTTAGATATTTTTTTTATTATACATAGAAAATACCCAAAACACCCGGAATAAATATTTGCAGATTGTACAAAACGGGCGAGAATCGAACCCGCAACCTCCAGTATCGCAGGCGGACATTCGCCCGCCGTGCCACATAGGTCGTCGAGGGTCTTCAAGTTGATGGTATAGAAAAAAGGTCAGAAAGCGTTGTTTTATAGATCCAAATAACCAAAGTAGGGCAGATATCGGTACGTTTTCCTCCCCAATTTGTAGCAAATATCTATGAAATAGGATTCCTCTCGATTTCCATATAGTTTGTGTTCCCTCATTACTCGCGGTATCATCTCCTAATGTAACGATGTTATACTGTTTGATCAGGGTCTGAGCGTAGTGGCAGCGATGTTGACGCTATATGCGTATGTACCTATAGTATGAAGGCCTAAGAACACTATAAACACCTATAAGGTATAGTTTTTTTTAAACTAATGTACTTGTAAACAAACAATAGTTGTGGACATTTTTGCACCACAGCCCTAAACTAAGCATAGCTTGTACTATGGAAACCAGATGACTGCTAGAATGACTGCTGCACAGAACAAACATCTGTGTTCATCACACAATTGTTTGTTCTTGGTGGGGATCGAACCCACTACCTTCAGCGCAGAAGGCAGGGCTACTACAAACTGAGCTGTGCCGGTCACATCTGCCGCATGTCTGACAATCTTTCGAGTAGGTACTTGGTGCAAAGATCTGAGAGGATATCTACCGTGCTTGGAGATTAAAGTCGTAATGTTAATTCTATTTCTTTTTTAAAAAAGGAGACAGGGTTTGCTTTAGTCTCTGCATTTTTTTTTTTGTAAAAATAAATTATCTATTTGTATTTACATGCGACTAAGCTGTAAGGATGATATAAATGCTGGGCCAGCCTACTCCATCTAAGAACTCTGTCCCAGGCACTATAGCGCCCCGTAAATAGGGTATGAGTGAATAAGTTGCCCCTGTCGCTGTATAAACCACCTACAATAGATGCAAGGGTCTTACTTATTTGCATTGTAACTGTTTATCACAAAATTGAAAACTTAAACAAATCCAGTAGTGCTAATTATAAAATGATCTCGCTAGATATCAAATCCCACCCTTAAGTACCTAACGATACCATCTTAAGGGAGCAAAACACAGGATGTGCACATTGCGTAATTACTATACAAACAGAACATAATCACGATGCTGAAGTTGGATACTGTCATATACCGCAATGTATAATTTAACTCTATAGCTAGGTTGATGTGGGGAACTACAATAGGAAATTTTACCTCATATATGAGGATTGTCAGAGTCGCATTAATTTATTATAATTATCAATAATTTATACCAATTTTAAGAATATTTGTATTAATTGACTGACATATAGACAACGTACAGCCTAACCCACTGGTAAAGCCTTGAAATTATCAATGTATTCAATTTTAAAAAAGATATTCCCGAAACTCAATCCTTAAATGGGTACAGCAAGGGTAAGATTCACGCACAGCCAAAGCCGTAAATAGTAGTCTTTAAATTTTCAGAGTTAAATATTCCCTCAGATCTCTTAGTATCAAGTACTTACACTAAACTTTTCTAGATTGTCTACGGAGGTAGTCAGAACTACGTCCAGAAATTATAATTGGTACACACACATCTTACAAAGAGCCCTGTTAATAACCCCAATGATGTTATATCCTGTTTGATTTTTTGGGTTCTGTAGACATCGTGGTCTCTAAGTAAATCGGGATATGATCAAATTTAATTATGCAGGACCCAGAAACATTTGAAAATTTAAAATGGAGCCGTCCCTTAACATGACCTTTAGAAGGATCCTATGGGTTATTCAGATAAAATACTTTGAACGATAATGTTGGTGTTTAATGTTGATTTATGGGTCTATTTTTAGTCTTAAAGGGTATGAATTTTACAAAATGTAGTCCAGCAAGTGACCAGATTATTATAAAATCTGAAAAATGTTACAAAAATCATCCTTTAGCTTAAGTTCTTTCCATCCAAAGATTTCTGGAAGAGTTCGCGATAATATCTTATTAGTGATAAGTGTAAGTACTAATTAGTGTAAATGCGTAAGTAAGTAACGTGTAAGTACTTACAAGTGATAAGACTGCCCATGTTTGTAATATTTTCTGTAGGTTTTTCTTTTTGTTAGTTTGTAAGGTGTGCAAAAAAGATTTTTCATTCATTCAGAAATTGTGATTTTGTAAAATATACGAATTCGTGTATCGTATTCAAAAAAACTTCAAATTGGTTTAAATATATTGAAAAGTTTGTATTGTGCATGTTGTTAAAAGCACGTGTCTGACTTCTTGGACAAACGCTGGCGTGCCAAAGATACACTTCCGCAGTTGAACTTTCAATTTAGGACTTTTAAAAGTCCCCAAGCGTAAGTCAACATAAAGCGTTGGGACTTTCAAGTAGTTCTGAATGCAAATAAGGATCGACACCCGAGCCTCCCAGGACTGCGTTGAATGTTAAATAAAGTATTACCTTTGGTATCGGCATGATGCTTCGCCATCGGCCTGGATGAATCCACTGCTGGGTATATCCCTCTCCTATATTTTAGGACTTATTCCAGGCCTAAGCTATATCTATACTCAATAATAAAAATCTTTGTCTATTTTTTTTTTTTATTCAACTTACTGCTGGAACAAGCTGTCAGACTGACATAATAGACAACGCACAGACTTAACCCTGGTCGTGAAACTGGCTGGACATTACATTTTTTGTGAATTTTTTGTCTTATGGAGCTCCGGTCTAGAAGAGAATCTCAAGAACAGTTTATAGGTAAACGTTTGACCGCAATCTCACCTGATGTTAAGTAATGATGCAGTCGACGGTGTAGCACGTTTACCTAGAAGATACCTATTCACTCTCCTCTTGAAGATATCCAAATTATACGTGTCCGGAAAAACAGACGACGGCAACGAGTTCCATTCCTTTGCAGTGCGCATAATGAAAATTGAGGCAAAGCGCTTGGTGCGGGTGGAAGGAGTGTCAACCATGAACGGTATCACATGGACCCTGAATAAGGCATAGCAACATGGAGCCAGGCCGAAGTTATAAAGTAGGTAGATGGTATACATGTGTACATGTAATTTTAAAAAATAGTAGGATTCGTAATTTTACGTGACATTCCAGTTAGGCACACCATTAAACTACAGGAACTTCTACCAAAAAGACGTGTGTGTTTCGCAAACTACCGTCATCACAATGATTTCCTGTTGCGAATGAGATTTCTACCGGAAATCGTTCGCGGTCTGCATATTTCACCCCTTTGATTGTTTTGGAGCATTGCTGGGGGTCATTTCTATACAGGCTAGGCCTTAGGGGTCATTTATATTTATATTTTGAAGAGGGTCTTAAATAGTGTATGTAATGTTGGGGTTTATTGAGGTCGGGTCTACTTTGTCGTTACATTAGGGCGGTTTTGGAATTTGTTGGGCAATAGAATAAATAACAATTGTCTTGGTAAAAGGGTTTGACCACGAGAGAGTTGGATTATTTTAATGAAATCTATTGTTATCATCTATACCTACTTAAAACCTGTGATAAAATATATAATTAATTGCAAAACGCTATATCTAAAGAAAATCTGTTTCATGGGAACCAGATAACTGATTAAATGCTTTCATAAACATCATCATCATCAGACTAAATTCCACTGCTGGGTCTATGCCTCTCCTATTCGTTTTCATAAAGAACAATCATATAAAAGATCTTTTTACTAGCAATAACTTTTACAAAGGTACTTGTAGCAAAATAAAAAAGTCACTCTACGTTTTGTGCACAACTTGAATTTAATTACAACTGAAACTACTTAACTCCTAATATTTGAAGGAACCCATTAACCCACAAATCTGTAAACAAATCTGAATTAATTAATCAAACAAAAGAATGAATTCTAAATTAAATGTAACAAGGGCGCCCTAAGTAAACCACTGACTTTTCAAATTAAAATGTAAAGAGAATCTTTAGCATAAACCTTACATTCCAAAATGTTTTCACCGCCATAAAGCATCTATAAGACAAAAAAAGTTGACCGAAATTAAAACAAAACCGCAGACATAAGACAACGTATTACATGCGTAGTTGGTTCATTTTTATGTCACTAATATTTCGAGCTAGCAATACTTTTTTTTCTCTTCTCTATGGTACCAGCAGGTCTACTCTTCTTCTTTTATTATATGGCTTTTCAGCAGCTGAGGATTGCCACGAATCTGCCAATGTACTCTTAGAAACGGTTGTAAGGCAGTGACAACTTGACTTTTGACGGCTACCGAGTTGCCCCGTAGTACCTATATTACAAAACGACAAAACGAAACTTTGTTTATCGTTTCTGAGATTAGACCTGCTGTTCGTCCTTCGTCGGACAGCAGTAAAAATCGGTCAGTTACTGTAAATTTTCAAGTTTTAAATAAATGAGTATATTCACCCTTTACTACAGTTTTTATTTACTAAAGTGGATTTTATTAAGTGACGGTGCTTTCAACTCAAGAAACTCAAGTTTCAAATTAAAGTGAGTAGGCAGTAAGCTCTGGACACTGTCCGCAGAGGGAACTTATTCTGGTTCATTTCATTCAGCGTTTTTTTTGCAAGGAAAAGGTAAACGTTTTACTGCTTTGCTGATGCTAAGGTGATGATGCGATCCATGATGTAGCACGGTTACCGTGCCAGTGTTCTCAAACGTTGGAGGAAAACATCGTGAGGAAACCTATTAGTATTTTAATATTGGAACCTGTCGCAAACGAAATTTTAACTACTGCAAAATGTAGGTATATGCCAAATGCAATATTTGGATGTAACTCTAGGCTACCTCAAAGAACCTTGAGTAACCCTGAACCTTGAGTTGAGTCTTAGTTGGAACGCCCTAATAGTCAGGTTAGGATAGAATAAGAGTCAGAAGATAGGTACCTAGTTCGTAGAACCGACTACTGCCTAGGAATATAAGTTCTCAAATAGTAACCTAACCACAAACCAGACGATGAAGCAGGGGACCTCCTACCCAATGGACTCGGCATAGTTAGGATCACGGGAAGTCGATGAATGGAAATGGCTCAAAATCGTTCTTCCTGGGAACGGTTTGGAAAGCCTATGTCCAGCAGACTTCTAGAGGCTGGTAATGATGGTGAAGAGCCAGGATGTCTACCGTGCCTGGCTATTAAAGTCGTAAGGCTTGTTTTATGCTGTTTCTGTTTTTTTTTCTATTGAGACACCCAAATTATATTATTATCTAAATACATAGGAAATTATGAAGGCGGAGGTATATGGAGAAATTACAGGCGCACGAGGCTTAACACGCAGGGTAGTGTAGGGCAAGTACCTAATGTGGGTGACCTACAAATCAATGATTATATGTGATAGTTACCACTTAACATCAGGTGGGCCATTTGCTTGTTCCAACCGAACTGTTTAACTCTGATTTGCAAAACAGATGCTGGGTGGTAAAGAATCTCTCGGTTGTTCGGATGATAAAAGTTGAAGCAAAACACTTGGTGCAGGTAAAAGGTATATATGTCATGAATGGATGTCTCATTTTCGTATGTCTGATGGTAGAATGGCTTTTATATCAGCTGTTATTTTAAACTAAACAAGTCTCGTGTAGGTAACTAATGGTAAAATAATTAAATAACCTAGCTACTGCCAACAGTTATTGACGCGGGTAGATTTGTAATTAAATTACCTGCCTAATAGCATAGACATAATAGTGAAGAAATCAACATACTTTTTTTTTTTTTTTTTTTTTACTTTGTTTTGTTCGAAGTACGATTTTTTACTTACTTATAATAATAGTTCTCATATAAGTGAAATGTAAATTTCTTTTGAGAAAAATAAACGATCTTTAACCATAAATGTTCTTTTCAGAGTGTTGTGTAGGTAATAATAATAATATTTTTTTATTAGATCACAAAAAAAGTACATAGTAAATATATGTTTACTGCTGATTGTACAAGTTAGATCTGTAGCTCTGTAGCTCATTCTTATAAGGAGCTACGCCTTACACTAATTTAGGTAGTCACATAATTATATTGTGTACCCGCACCTCAGTCTGGAAATAAATGTCGTTTCAATCACTGCGTAGTTTACTTTAATTAACAGTAAAAAATACTAATACAGACTACAGAGTACCGGTGGTCTAGTAGAAATGACACCGTCTTCTACTCCTAAGGTCGTGGGTTCGACTCCGAACGTGCACAAATGGATTTTGTTCGAACAATGTATGTACGCAATACCATTGCTCTCAACGATGAAGGAAAACATCGTGATGAAACCGGTTAGTATTCTAGCAGTGTCTAGCAGTGTCTAGTATTCTAGTGTTCGGGAAAAAGTGTATTTATTTGCTCAATTGCATTACATTTGCTAAATTGCACTAATTGCATTGCATTGCAATCATTCAATCATAGTATTGTATTTGTTTCAATGTAATTCCACGTAATGGTATGCAAAATTTAATTTAACAATATTATTAAAATTATTAAAACTATTTATGCTAGGTGTTTATATCAGTAAAATGTTAAATGTAGGATGTCAGTAAAATCATTTTAAATGGATGGTTTTAAATGGATTGAGTGACATTTGAGTTTATTGACAATAGCCTATCTGTCATGAGTTGATCTAGTGTAGTAACATTAATAAGTATATTAACAAAAACGAAATACCTTTTGATACGCGTTAACCTTGTTTTGTATTGAAAAGGTTTATAACTAACCGGCAAAGTGCGATTCGGACTCGCGCACGAAGGGTTCCGTACCACCATCTATAATTAAAACGGCAAAAAAATCATGTTTGATGTATGCAAGCCCCCTTAAATATATATTTTATTCTGTTTTTCAGTATTTGTTATTATAGCGGCAGCCAAAATACATCATCTGTGAAAATTTCAACTCTCTAACTATTACGGTTCATTAGATATAGCCTGGTGACAGACGGACAGACAGGCATCGGAGTTTTAGTAATAAGGTCCCGTTTTACCCGGTACAGAACCATAAAAACTAATGGTTCACAGGTCAAATATTAGTCGGATGATAAATGACTTTGAAATAATATGAATAGAGTTTTGAACGAAATATGTCCATCAATAGTGTATTTATTATATTTTTATGAATTGCGTTCTTAATTGGTTAATTTGATCTTTTTTAGTGAACTTTGTATGGATTGTATTAACTCTTTGCTACCTACTTTTTTGAAAGAGATTACTTTTTTCCTATAGGAAAGTTCATTAGTGCACGACCAGATTCGTACCCACGATCTTAGGGTAAGAAGGCGAAGTCACTGCCACTAGACTTCGAGTGTTAATACTTAAATCGTTTTATAAACTTACTTAATTTTTTTTTTACTAATCTATATTACGGTTTTTTCTTAGCAAACTGTATTTTGGTTTCTACAACTTTCTGTAGCAAGAACTTTACAAATTTTAATATAGTGTAAAATTTAAGCAAAGTTAAAGTAAAAATTCGTTTCCAATACTTTTTTTTTACTCCGCTACAGTATTTTCTACTTCAAATAAAAAGCGATGACGAAAAATGTTTTAGCTGAAAGACGTCACGTTTTCAGCAGGTTCCTGAAAATTTTCATGATTGATAGAAGCTTGTTTCGATCAAAGATAATCCACCGAGTAAAGCGACGAATGTTTGAGGAAAACTCGAGATTTTCTGTTAGGCTCGCAAAAATCATCTTCAAGAACTTTTTCAGGTTATTTGAGAGCTGACAATGCTGTAATGATACGGGTAGCTTACAATTACGGGTGTTGTAATGCACCTATCTTATTTTCTCTCAGAAAATACTCTTGTAAAATTGGTACGTGTAGGTATATCTAGCTAATAGTTTTTTTTTCGATTGCTACTAATTCGTTCTTTAATAAACTTAAACTTTAAAAAATTAAATTAAAAAATTTTGAATTTTTTCTTTTACAAATAACTTCAACCTAAATTAACTAGTAAGTACATCACTAAACTTACCTCAATAAACACACAGCACACACTCAACAACCGTTCACTCATTCAAAATTGCGTTCCAAATCCAACACACACATAAACAAAATTACGAACAGGGCGGTACTCGCGTTCACTTTTATCGATAAAAGTGTCTTAGCCTATTTCTGTGTGGTCTTACCGCGTCCCAGACGGCAACTGAGTTTGTAAAGTACCCGCGTTAGGTCCGTTGGGTCCAAGTTTTCGCGCATGCGCGGACCTTCGCAGGTGCTCAAACTAACTCCTTGAAGTCCTTAGATGTAAGAGCTGTAGTTGAAAACTTTTCGCGGTAATCTGATAAATACTAATTTGTTTATGCTTTGATAATGATTTCCAGGTACCTGATACTTTTGGTGAGGAAAGTGACATCATCATGTTAATCAACTGGAGGATGGTTCCAAATTTGGTCCAAATTTGGACTTTATCACAAGCCAAAAAACAAAAAAAAACTGTTTATTCCGTGTTATCTACTTGGTGTTAAATAATTAAATAATATCAGGAAAAAAGTGTTAACATTGCGCATTTAATTTAACAATTAACCTTTTTTATTCAGTTTTAAGCGAACGAGTGTATTTTTATCTGTTATAAAAAAAAAACTTCTAATTCCGTTTGGTTCATTATAAAACGTACCAAACCGCCTAATTCACATCTGTATTTGAACGCCGAGCACGTAGTCTCGAAACGAACCAAAAAGTTGCAAACTGATTTAACAAATTCGCTCGTTGTCGCCAATACAAGATGACCGCGAGACAACCCTAGCTATTGTTACCATAGTATATCCGTCGCAGAAGAACAACTCTTTGAAACTTTTTACTATTGAGCAAGTATCAAACTTTGGGACATTCTATTGATGTTGCTACTGTGGCTAGTTTCACAACTTATTTCTCAGTCAATAAAATTAATAAGTAATTAAAATGCATTTTTACGTGTTTTTAGCTGGGTAAATGGCAATAACTGTCCAACTGTATAGTAAATCTCAGCCCCAACTTTCTGGTATTTTTTTTAATACGTCTTGCTGATGGAACAAGCATATGGCCCACCTGATGTTGAGTGGTATCCATATCCTGTAACAAAGCATTATAGGTCACGCACGTTAGGAACGTGCTCTAAGATGCTCTACCCTGCGTCCATCAACCTGAAGCTTACTGGTGCCTTCATGTGCCCGTAATTTCACCAGCACCCACACCCTTCAAACCGGAATTCAGCAATACAAGCATCACTGCTCGCCGATAGAATTAGATACGGTGGTAGTACATATAAATTTAAAAAAGACTTGCTTTTTTTAAATTTAAACGATATTTTGAAAAAATATATTCCAAATAGAATATTTTTGCAGTTGAGATGTCTAGAGGTCGGTGTTTCAATTTCCTGTCGAGCTAAATAAAAAAAAACAGTCCAATAGTCAATTCTCAGTGGACTTCAATAGAGTTTAATCATCTGATAGTATATTTTGATTACATCGTAAAAGTTTGGGAGTTTTTATCTGAATGGAATCGGCTTAGGGTGGTAAATAAGATTTATACTTTTATATCAAGGGCTTTTTAACCTTTAATAGATTTGATGGTAAGAGAAGATGAAGTGGAATAGTTTTGTTGGAAAAAGAAAATTATAAATATTTGTGGAAATTTGTACGCAACATCAGCTAGCCCCATACTAAGTACCTATAGCTTGTGCTATGGAAACTAGATGACTGATAGAATACATTTAGAGTGGTTCCACTCTGCCCCACCAAGGCACCTCACTGGTAGGCCACAGTGGAAAGCCTTAATTTATTTAATATATATATGAAGGTGTTCCAAAATTTATTTATTAATTTATTTATATATGAAGGTGATATTATATAAAATAATATCATGCTTAAAATATGTTGTGACAATGTTTTTTTTCAAACGTCACCATTATTTTAATTATTTTATATAATATCACCACACTGGTGACGTTTAAAAAAAACATAGTCACAACATATTTTAAGCAATATCCATCTGGTGGTAAAAAATAAAATGCATCCGCTATCTTCCGATTTGCAGTCACCAATCGAGATCAAATGTATGTCCAGCAGTGGAATTCTAAAGGCTGTTGAAGATGATGACGAATAAAGTTTTTAATGCGGTTGTTGGTGAAACAAGCAGATAGTCAAATTTAAAAAGCATTTATTCAGTCAAATCCGCTGGGATCATCTTGAAACGTCTTAAATCTAGGTGAATCTATGCGCCAGTTCCTCGCGACCAAGCCTAGAAGAACCGGCAACAAACTTACGGCTTGGTTCCTACCGTTTTTTTGTATGATCCTTTTACAAAGTAATAGTAATGTAAATAATGAAGCTCCAGTGTGGTGCCAATCTAACCGAATACAAGACAGAAAATATGCTAAGGCAATCATATATGCAACAGAAGTTCAAAAGTCAGCACACGCTACGCTTTAACTAATAGTAATGCTTACAATCTAATGAATTCAAATAAGAGAATAATACAGACATTGCAAAACTATATCCTATATTAAACTATATACTATATTAAGTAAATCAGTCATCTAGTACCCATAACACAAGCTCTGCTTAGCTTGGGGCTAGATGATGCTGTGTGGACTGTCCAGCATTATTATTATTATTATATTCTAGCTGTTGATGGCTAGAGCGATCGGAACACACCTGATGTTAAGTGGTTATCATCACCTATAACAAAGCATTACCTCGCAGATATCCAACAATGTGAAGAATAAAGGTGTTGAGCCTCATGTGCCTGTAATTTCCAGCAGGTGTCAGTCTACGAGCTACCTACCTCTTTTACTGTAAGCTTTGTAAACTTTTGTGAAAGTTCAACACCCAAGGTCTCATGAATAAAAAGATGCAATCCGTATCATCAGGTGCTATCGGAGATACTGTGACAAATGCTACTTACCCTGAGCACTAACTTGCAACGCTATCGAATCGCTAGCGAGTCGCAAACAGCAAATTAAATAATCATTTGTTTTTATGAAATAAATTATTGGCGTGAAGGTGCATATTGATAACTAAAATATAATCATTGATTCTCACACAGCCAGAAAAACCCAGCATGCAAATTTTTATGACTACCCTAAGACTATAAATACTAGAACTACAATACTAGGACTAGAAAACTTCTATAAATAGTAGTAGTAGAGCTTTTTGTAGAGGGCTCGTTCGGGGAAGTACTACCACCATATCTATTTCTGCTGTCAAGCAGCTTGCTGTGTTTTAGTTTAATGGTGCCGGTGAAATTACAGGCACGTGAAGCTTAACACTCGTTTGCCCTGAGCAATGTATCGTAAGGCACGTCCCTAACGAGGACGACCTACAAAGCAATACTTTGTTATAGACGATGGTAACCACTCAAGATCAGGTGAGCCATCTGCTTGTTCAAATTACACAGCAAAACTCAAAAAAACACTTGAAATACAACCGAAATTGAAAAGCGAAGTTGCTTTCAAAGCTGACAGAAAACGTATTCTGGCGTAATTTCTTTTCGCTAGTAAAAATTGTGACGATGAAAATATTCACACCTCCGAAATATGACAGTTATTGTGATTGTGCCCTTTCACCTAAACTGACAGGTAGACTTTAATTTTACTGCTATATTCTTATTTCTGACACTGACATTTGATTCTCACTGACATTAATTTTCTTACGTTTGCTGTTTGATAGAATACTTGATATGATCGTGGTTCGTTCGCAATTGATATTTTATTGATCTAGTTATTACTATAATAAAACTGTATAGGTCTGTACATTAAATATATTTTTCTGAAATCTTGCTAATAATATATACCGGCCGAGTTGGACTCGCGCACAAAGGGTTCCGTACCATTATCTATAGTAAAAACGGCAAAAAAAACACGTTATTGTATGAAAGCCCTATTAAATATTTATTTTACTTTGTTTTTTGTATTTTGAGTAGTTTATAGCGACATCAGAAATAAATCTGTGAAAATTTCATAAACATAAACACTTTCTAACTATCACGGTTTATGAGATTCAGCTTGGTGACAGACGTATAGACAGATATACAGACGTATAGACAGATAGCGGAGCCTTAGCAATAGAGGCCCATTTCACCCTTTAGGTACGAAACCTTAAAAACGGTAGGAACCAAGCCGTAACTTTGTTGACTGTTTTAGGATTGGCCGCGAGGAACTGGTGCTTCGATTTAACCATAGATTTAAGTTTCAAGATGATTCCAGCAGATATTATTGACTAACTACTTTTTCACTGTGACTACAGTGCAAGAGACAAAGCTAATTAAACTGTGAGGTAAAAAGTATAAGAAAAATAGCAGTGCTAGCTCTAGCAAGCAGCACCTCATAAATGCTAGTAGGTGTAAGGCAAGATGTGAGCTCTGTCATGCCCTAATTGAAGACACTGCTGCCAAATTGCTTCATTTAGTTATACGTGGGGTAATTGACAAATGCATTTTCTTTTGAATCTTGCTGACTTTTTAAGTTTTTTTATGTTACTAAAATAATAATAATAATAATGCTGGACAATCCACACAGCATCATCTAGCCCCCAGCTAATCAGAGCTTGTGTTATGGGTACTAGATGACTGATATACTTACAAACATCAATTACGCATCAAGGCAAATATACCATGAAAATTTACCAGCAAACCGAAAATTTGTGCCCTGAAGTGGGATTTCCTGTGAGTTTTTATTTGTTTTTTGTTATTAGAAATAGGGAATTTTAAAAGCTACAACCGAATTTTAGATGAGCTATTATGGACTAACATCCTCTCAACCTTCAGCCTCACCCTCAGGATAGATATAGTCAATAGGTACGCACAAGGCTAACTAAACTACGAACATCTTTACGAACAACGACGAAGAAAAATATCGTGAGAAACGCGGCATTGTACTTAGCTAAGAACTGGCAAATAGGCTTTGGTTCTCTAGTGCAATTTACTTAGAAAACTGCTCCTTAGGGATACATTATTTTCACAATATTCCTTCCCTACTTTACCTACTTGCATTTCCCTAACGACACTGCGGCTTTTGATCTTTTAATAAGTAATTACTGGAATAAACAAAACTACCTGCGCAACTTTTCTCATTTTACAAACAAAACCCGTAATTTGCGTTCCATTTGAGGGTAGTTGACTTTAGATTTGGCGCGAATACTTGGCTAACATACAAAAGTACTGTATTGTTTCACACATAACCATGTTTACTTAAAGTACCGTTAGCAATGTTGTGCCTTAGAGTTGTCGACACCAGGCTATCGCCGCAAACACCGACTATTTTGAAGCTAAAGAAATTAGATAACTGATAGAATACTTATACTTTTTTGTAGCGCAATGCTCTCAAACGGGGAAATGAAACATCGTGAGCAAATCCGTGGCTTAGTTAGCTTTCCACGTGTTGACCATGTATTTCCTGTGAAATAAGCTGACTAAGCTGTGGGGAGGAAAATGGTGCTTAAAATCCGGTCCCAAGTGCTACAGCGTCCCGGCGCTGATCAGCTTCAATTGGTCCAAAGACACGATTGAAAAAGTCATCACTGACGCTGTATAAAACATCTACAACAGATGCAAAGGCCTATTTATTAACTACTAGCTGACTCCGTGAACTTCGTTCCGCATTATTTTTATTACTTATTTAATTCCAAGCATTTTCATATTTATTCACCTTTTAAACCTTGTCTGGACTTCCACAAATAAGTTAAAACCTAAATTAGTCGAATCGGTGCAGCCGTTCTTGAGTTTAACCAAGACTAACGAACAGCAATTAATTTTTAATAAGAGATATGTTTTGTAAATAGAATAGACTAGGATACATTTTTATACAACACACAAAACAGCAGTTAAACACTGAAATATATACCTAAACCACAATATAACACCCAAACAATTAAACAACTATGTTTATCCTCGGTAGAGATCGAACCTGCAACCTACAGAAGGCAGAGTACCAACTACTACTGTGATCAATAAATATTCAATAAACGATAAAAAAACTTTGTTTTCAATAGCACGAAAAGTTTTGGATTTACGTTTTGAATTACACTACGGGGAAACTCTGGAAACATTATACGCTCAAGTTATCGCTGTCTGACTTACCGCAATGTAATTTAAAATTATTCATATTAAATTTTTCTATCGCTTTTCATGGTTGATCTGGTATATAAATCTGCTTACGCTCTCTTCTAACGTTGTTCATACATGTCATGATCTACAATTAGCTAAAAGTAGCTCTGAAGTATTGTTATAACAACCCGTGGCCTTGTTCCAGGTGTAAGGTACATTTTCGTAGAAAAGGGTGAATAATGTAATATGTTTGTCTAAGCATGTGTAAGTAGTAAAGTTCTTTACGAAAGTGTTAGTACTGGGAAGTACTACCATCTATAATGACCCCAAGTAGTGATGCTCACATTGCTGTGTTCTGGTTTAAATGGTATCAAGTCTTTTGCTTTAATGTTTTGTTACCAAATAGTTTTAAGTTTGCAGGTATGTTTGGGTTAAAAAAATGCTTTTCTTCTTTCTTTCTTTCTATAGATAGTGTTATTTGATTGCGTGTTCAACCCCCATATCAGCGTTCATCCAATTTATTTTTTCTATTGTTCAACCAACGGATTGTTCATTTTCAGAGATTCTCATAGGGGTGGAATCTATAGATACAGTTTCATGCTGGTGCGATAGTTTATTGTACAAACACACACGGTATAGGAATAATTTCAGAACAAACACATCCACACACGTGGGTATACAAGTCCTACGAATACGGGCGCTTAAACAGACTACCGATTTGTCTGTTAGTAGTGGGACGGGAAACAAAGACATTGTACAAGCAAAGCAGTATAGCATGCGCGTAGGTTCTCATGTTTTATTCTGTTTTTAAGGTTCCGTAGCCCAAGGGTAAAACGGGACTCTATTACTAAGGCTCCGCTGTCTGTCCGTCTGTCACTAGGCTGTATCTCATGAACCGGGATAGTTAGAGATTTGAAACTTTCACAGATGATGTATTTCTGTTACTGCTATAACAACAAATACTAAAAAACAGAATAAAATAAATGTTTAAGAGGGCTCTCATACAACAAACGTGTTTTTTTTCCATTTTTATTATAGATGACCCTTTTTGCACTAGTCCGACTCGCACTTGGCTGGTTTTTTTTGTACGACATGCTTAAAACAAAATATTACATACCTACCCTATTGCGTACCCTACGATACACTGATCTGCGTTCATCAACCTGAAGCATAGGTACACAAGTTAAGCCTCACATGCCTGTTATTTTACCGGCACCAATTCCTTTCAAACCGAAACACGCGTCCACCAACAACGACGACAACAGACGACCGATATAGCGCGGCGGGCCAATGCCCGCCTGCGACGCAGGAGGTTGCGGGTTCGATTCCCACCTTGGGATAAACGTTTGTACGATCTGCAAATATTTATTGCGGGTGTTCTGTGTATGTAATGTATTGTATTAAGTATATCAGTCATCTAGTACCCATAACACAAGCTCTGCTTAGTTTGGGGCTAAATGATGCTGTGTGGATTGTCAAACATAAAAAAAATAACAAGTAAGAGTAAGTTTTCTGGAGTTTCCAGAAATAAGGTAGCTGTCTGGATCCAGTTATACTATGTCCTCGGCTATCAGATCCATCCTGTGTCGTAAGCACGTGTTGTTTTTGAGCTTCATAACTCCCGATATAGAGCAATCGCTGGAAAGCTCCAGCAAGCTCTTCCTCACGTTATTTCAAATGCTGTTTACCGTAGTTTTTAATGTACTTTTTGCATGTAAGGCACGCTTGCACATCGATAATTTAGCTCCTAAATGCTTTTAGGAAGCTAATTATGGAAAATTAAGTCGCTAGTCGCGACGACCGATGTGGCGCGGCAGGCGAATGTCCGCCTGCGACGCAGAGGTTGCGGGTTCGATTCCCGCCTTGGGATAAATGTTTGTACGATCTGCAAATATTTATTCCAGGTGTTCTGGGTGTTTTCTATGTATAATAAAAAATATGTATTCATGTAATATATTGTATTAAGTATATCAGTCATCTAGTACCCATAACACAAGCACTGCTTAGCTTGGGGCTAGATGATGCTGTGTGGATCGTCCAGCATTATTATTATAATTATTATTACGTTTACGCTAACCATGTTTATCTTGGTAAATATGATTAGCTAAATAAAATTAAATGAGATTGTTGTGCAAGTGGGCCTTAAGGTTCTGGTCCTGGAACACATGTGAGAGGTCTTTGCGGTATCTGTGACTAGATGATTGATTTCAGGTTAATTTCCTGAATGCAAAGAATCCAACTCGGATTAATACATCGGAGTTGGATTCATCAACTGACCTCTTTGTCGAACTAAATGAAAAAAACATGAGACAAACTATAAAACTGCCAGAGGTTAAACAGGCTTATATTTAGAATCCCATACAATTAGTACATACGTAAGTACTAGCGAAAAAAAAACAATGTAAATTGTCCCAAAAGTTCCAATCCAGTACGCTCTCCATTGCATTGAGAGACTTTCTGAATGTTCTATCAAAGGTGCTACTGAGGAGTTCATTGAAAATATACATCTTTTGAGATGGTAAAGAGTTGCGGTGCTTGAAATAACGAACTAGAGTTGTTAAGGCGCTACATACACTGTACTGCAGTAGAGCGGCGGGAGCGTGGCGGTAGCGCGACGGTTCAACTAATCAAGATTCTAATTATTGCTCTGCGCTGACTAGCCTCACCATCTAATAGGTAGTAGCTCAACCATAGTATATACCAATTATAAGAATCTTTCTCCTGACTGACTGACTAATATCAGACAACTCACAGCCTAAGCCACTGGTCCTAGTAGAGTAAATTTTCAGAGTATATTCATCTTGAGACGTACACACTAAGAAAGGAATTATTGTAATTAAACCATATGCTCAACAATATGAGCCTATGGTTATAGTATCTTCATCGAATGATTTGGTTATCTAAAATAAGTAAAATATGGAAATAATAAGTTTTATAAAAAATAAGTCAAAAACCAAAATGTTATATTACACGGGTTATATTTATCGCGTACTACCTTTTTTATTTATTTATTTGTCAGACGTTTCGGCTAAATCAATTTGAATAAAAGTCAATTTGTAAAAGTCAAATTCTAAATACTCTCTAACTCACCCATACAAACACACATCTATGTACACCTAAAATACTACTCTACTACTACTAAAATAATTATTTAGTCTAGTTAGACTGTATTCATACTGGTTTTAAAATCCTTACCTTATCTTTTAAAACTTTTGGCAAAATCCGTTCCCCAACTTTAAGGCTTTTCCAATTTAATTCGGAGTCAAGTTTAGCTTCACTTGCAAAGCTTAGAGAATTTTACAAAACTTGTGGTTTTGTAAGAAAACTCATCAGGACCATCCAAATAGGCGATTTGTCTAAACTTTCCGGTAACTACCTCCTTCATGAAGTGCGAAAGTACCCTAAAACAGTAAAAAAATAAAACATACGCTTGTGATCCTTAAGCACGGTAGTCATCCGTATATGTATAAAAATTTAAAAATGTATAAAAACCAACCTGTGATCTCTAAACACGGTAGATATTCTCTCAGATCTTTTGATAATTATATACCTTACCATGTAGGTATACACAAAACGAAAAACATTTTAAGAACGTGTAAACGTATTTATTAAAAAAGTATTAAAGATGTTGTGTAAAAAAGGTTACAATGTAATTTATTTCGAGTTTCACCCAAATCGGTTTAGTAGTTAAAGCGTAATAGAGCCGCAAACATCCTAACATGTACATTATTGCATTTTGAATATTAGTAGAGTGGAAATAATTAGTCGGATTATAAAGCTAACGTACTGGAGATAGTGAAGATTTTAAAGTGAGTAGGTACCGCATCGTATTTTCAGATCTCTCACGCCAGTGTATAATTAGTTAGGTCTGGGTTTCGAACCTGCTAATTAGCTCGCTCTACAGCCTTGGAATTAACTTTAGCTAGCCGAAATAGTTTGCAAATTTCAAATAGTTGTACCTACGTGCATGTAAAGTACTTCATTTTGTTATGTAGGAAGCGCGCTTTATGTAAAAAACTTAGTTAGCTATGTAAGAGTTTTTTCGTAATACCTTTTTTTCTTTTATTATTTCTTTCTTGTAAGCACTTAGTTGTACTAATGCGTATTTTGCCGGAGTGAATTTGTTTCCTAAGGCTTATCATTCTACACAATGTGTCTAAGCTTTTGGACTGGATTATTTGTAAAGCATCTTAATGCGACATCTCTGTGTTAAACACCGACACTGCTGGTTGGTGACACTGCCACCAACCCGCTTGCCAAACGTGACAACTGTGGCATACATCCCCTATTTTTTATTGAGGCATCTATCCCCATTATTTATTATTATCCGAGACATAGTCTAAATAATGAAGTTTAACCATGCCAAAAGCATTTAGAATCGAAACACACAAGCATAAATTTATATCTACACTAATAAGAATCTTTCTCTTGACTGACTAACATAATATACATTTTCAGGATATATTCGTCTTGGTACTTAGAGGTGCACAAAGAAATAGATTCTTAAAATTCAACCCCTAAACGGATTCAGCGGGATTGCTTTTGCATACATTTATTTGAAATTTGATAAAAAACCGTTAAAATGGTTCACCTCACACGAGTTTTATTAGATATTTAAACTTTTAACTGTGTTCTAGAAAACTCTACTTCAAAATGAAGTCTGAATTTTAAAACTCTCTTACCAACATGCAGTCGCAACTTCACACATGCAATTTCGTTTTTCCACGTCACGTTGCGTCAGGGCGCGTCGCGTCGCGTCACGGACGGACGGGCTCGAATGGATCTCGTTAGTAACATTCGAGTCTTGTTGAGTGGGTGGTTATGTTCTTCACGCAAGATGATTTACTCTACAGCCTGAAACGCTTTCACAGCGCTTTCGTTAAAAGATTTCAGATTTAACTAGCGGCAAGTGTGACTTTGCTATTAAAAAAATAGTTTTATTTCAAACATTATAAGTCGTAATAAGGAGTAATAGGTTAGCGTGGTATGGACACGCATGTGAAGGGAAAAAGAAGCCATATAACGAGGAGAGTGTTAGATATATTATGGATGTGGAAGGTTATAAAAGCAGAGAAAGACCAAAGAAAAAATGGATGGATTGCGTGAAAGATGATATGAGTATGAAAGGAGTGAACACTGAGATGACGACTGACAGAAGAGAGTGGAAGGAAAAACCTGTAGTATTGACCTTACTTAGTGTAGGATAAGGGCAGGAAGATGATGATGAGTCCAAAGTCTGAGTTGTACTAGAGTCAGTACAACTTAGACAATATTATTTAAACATGACACAACAGTGCAAAAATATATATAGAAAAATAATAAACAGAAAACGAAACACAATACAGAGACAGGAGCCAGTTGAGATTAAGATAATCAATGCAGGAAGTATTTTCTTATCAAACGTCGCTTTAAATAAGAACCTAGTAATAGTTTAGTAAAGGGCTCGTCTAGGGAAGTACTACTATCACTGTATCTATTTCTGCCGCCAAGCAGTTTGCTGTGTTCAGGTTTAAAAGGTGAGCCGGTAATATAACCTGCTTCCCTCAGACTGATGGACCCAGGGTAATGCATAGTGAAGCACATTCCTCGTGCGTGTCTTATGAGGTAATGCATTGTTATAGGTAATGGTTACCACTTAACATCAGGTCGGCAATATACTTGTTCCACATGCAGTAGCATAAACAAAAAAATACAAAAATCACAACAGTTTTACAACAGCAATTTTATTATAATCTCATTTTATGATAAAAAAAAATTACAAAAAATGAAGTATAAAACAAACAAACAAATAAAATTGCTATCTGCAGATTGTTCCAAACGATCTAGAGATTTTTTAACTGATCCAAATCAGGACAAATCGAAAGCGTCTTTTCTAATAAAAATAACTGGTTTTATCCTGAATTTAGTAGTAAAATGTGAACCTAAAGTCTCCAATGTAAGATCAACTACATTTTCATTCGAAATCCGCCGCGTCACAGAGCTTGCAGCCATATTTCACACAAAATCTCTAAATCCTGGATGAGGCTGTAGGAATGCCGGAAGGTGCAAATTGCAACGACACTTCATATTACTTTTATGAGTGTACGTGACCGGTTTATAGATCAAATATACTGCAGAATGGTAGAACCATTTTAGTCCATATTCTTAGGGTATAGGCTGGTATAGGTAACCAGTTTTTGGCTTTTATGACACTTTATGCAATTAGCTGTAAAAAAGTATTTGACAGTTTTATTGGAGCAGGTTGACCTAGGTTAACCATGTCATTTCTTCTTTTTTTTTGTGGCATGTGTCCGTCTTGCGGACAATTTGCCAATGTCAAGTGGGTTGGATAAAATACATCTTAGTCAAGTCGAGTTGGTAAAAAAAGTAAAGTCGGCTGTCATTGGTTTTGAAGAAAAAAATGGCATTTTTCTTCAACACCAAAGGGAAAACATTTTCGTTCAAATCAGGATGCCACATAACACACTTTCATTTCAATTGTCTTCTTTCTTCTGTATAGCACCTGTCTGTCATTCGACAACAGGCAATTTTGCCAATGTCAAGAAGATAATAAAATAGTTTTTAATCAAGTTGAGTTAGTTTAAAAATAAAGTCGACTGTTTGTTAAAAATAATGGCGTTTCTCTTCTAAACGTACATTTTCATTCACATCTGGAATCCTCTTATTAAAATTTTATTTCAACTGTTTTTGTTTGTGTTGAGACCTTAAGTAATGTTGGTTAAAATACCATCGAAATTACGCAACAGAGCTTAAATTAACACGAGGATAACTATGTTACTTCCAAAGATGACACAAAACAAATCATGTAAATGTACTCATGTTTGTTTCATTTCAGTTATATTTGCCAGTGAATCCGGTCGGGCACCAATGATTTTTCTATCGAAAAACTTATAAGCGTGAACTTAAAACCCAATGCTTTTAAACGGTGAATGAAAACAAAAGTCAAAGTCAAAGTCAAAAGGCATTTATTCAGTAATATCCGCAGGGATCATCTTGAAACGTCTTAAATCTAGGTGAATCTAAGCGCCAGTTCCTCGAGACCAAACATCGTGAGGAATCCAGTTAGTATTCTAACAACAGCGAGTGGGCTTACAACCTTGAACGTATAGAATACCAACTAATACAAAATGTGGGTAAGCATGTACCAAATGTATTATTTGGACGTACATCTGACTACCCCCTTAAACATCCTTAAAGAATCTTGAGTAGGCACTTGGCAAAGAAAAATCTGAGGGGATATCTACACAGCACGCACGCTACCCACCACGCCACGGTACATACCGTGCTTGAGGATTGAGTCGTGAAGTTACATATTTCATTTGATTGGTACACGACTGGACTCAACTCCACTGAATCAGAAATTTTATTCGCAATGATTCGCAAAAGTTACCTAAGAATAGTGCCTGAAATATTAATGTAAGCAATAACATGAAGGCTTAGCCGCAGGTGAAACTAGTAATAGGTAAATGTAAAATTGTATGTCAGTCAGTGCAAGCACAGCCTGTGCAAGCACAGCCGTCTGCGTCTCAGATCAGGAATTCCATAGATGCCGCTCGTCACCACTACAACTTAAGACCTCGGTCTAAAGTAATTAGTTATAAGGAGTAAAATGTATATGATTTGTACCTAATTGTTATGTTTCTCTATTGTTGCCAGGTTTTCGAATTAGTGAGGAAGGAGTGATGTGTATGAACGTACGGTAGTAATAAACGAGCCTTTGAGTGGAACGGTTGTTTGCTTTCCTAGTTTATACCTACCTACCCACAGATATACCAGAAACACTACTAACTCTATCCATAGGACAGAAGAACTACATCAAAAGTTACTAGAATGCTAACTAACTTCCCACTTTCACAGTAGTAACAGTATAATTTCAGCGCGTAAGAGAAATTAATGCTGAAATTGTGTGCAATTAGGCACATACCAGGATTATGGCGGCTAGCTACCCCGGTGTTTGAGGCATCTCCACCGGACGCCACAGGAATGCAAGCTTTGATTAAAAGAGGGGCTTGGGTCTTTGCGACCCGGGTCGCGATAGACCCTCAACTGTCCAACGGATGGATATCACTCACTAACTGCTGGAAAAGAACTCTAAGTCAAAAGTTATTTATTTTATGGAATCAAAGTGATCACTTCGAGCGATTTCACACTACGTCCGATTCGAATCCGTGAAAATACGGATCTATATAGAAATCGAATGGCGAAGCCGGATTTAGTACCAAATCCGATCCGAATCCGCGAAAATACGGTCCGCAGTAGTCGTAGAACTATTTTTATGGTAGTTTTGCACTAGATCCGGCTTCCGCCATCCGATTTCTATGTAAATCCGTATATTTTCACGGATTCGGATCGGACGTTGTGCGAAACCGCTCTTAAGACTACACTAGTCGGTACGTTGTCCATACAAACGCTGTAAGTGTTTAATGTCTACTATTTATTAACGTGCTTCCGAAGTTAAGTTTGATACTGAATTATCTTGCCGTTATCTAGGTACGTTACCCTATATGCTACAGTAAAATCGGATTACCTTGAAAGTTACAAGCGTTACAGGATTTAGTACTAAATCTTTCGACGCTTGTAACTTTCAAGGTAATCTGATTTTACCGTAGCATATAGGGTAACGTACCTAGATAACGGCAAGATAATTCAGTATCAAACTTAACTTCGGACGTACGTTAGTAAATAGTAGACATTAAACACTTACAGCGTTTGTATGGACAACGTACCGACTAGTGTAACCTTAAGATAGAAAAATTGCTTGGGAAAAAAATTACCCAAAGGATAAAATGGGACCCAATTATTAAGACTCCGTTGTCTGTCTGTCTGTGACCAACCAGGCTGTATCTCATGAACTGTGATAGTAAGGGAGTTGAAATTTTCATTGATGATGTATTTCTGTTGCCGCTTTATCAACAATAACTAAAAAACAGAATAAAATAAATATTTAAAGGGGTTCTCATACAACAAACGTTTTTTTTTTGCTGTTTTTACTATAGATAATGGTACGGAACCCTTAACCTTTGTATGAAATGTACTATTCGTACGTACTTCTGACTACCTCTTTTAGACATCCTTAAAAAATCTCAAAGCTACTTGGTACTAAGAGATTGGAGAGGATATCTACCGTGCTTAGGGATTAAAGTCGTGATGCCATTTCTTTTTCTTTCTTTCTTTCTTTTGGCACCAGACCTTTTTATTTCACGTAAACAAGAAACAACACAGATAGTATTGTTGAGAGACAAATGATGTAGTTTATTAGACTTATTGGAAAAATGGACGCACTTTTTTACGCGTTTTTTAGTCGCGTAGCTTGAAACATTGCCTTATCGAAGGCTGTATCATACTTAAGATGTTCTCAGAGTGCCGTCTCTCATCCTTGGGTATATCATTTAGGCTAAGTAAAGACCTTAACCCAAATAGCTATATTCTAGCTCAGAACCTCAGTATTCTATTATCTTGTTAATAACTGGGGATGTAGAAACGGCTGGTAATATAGAGAAGGATTAAATATAATAGTAGATTGTATAAGAGGCTAAATAAACCAGTTCATACGAAAGATTTAAGTAGTAGTAGAGCTCTTTATGAAGGGCTCGTCCGGGGCAGTACTACCACCATGCCTATTTCTACCGCCAAGCAGCTTGCTGTGTTCCGGTTTGAAGGGTGTGGGTGCTGGTGTAATTACAGGCACATGAGGCTTAACACATGTATGCCTCAGGTTGATGGACGCAGAGTAGTGCATCGTAGGTGACGTTCCTAACGAGCGAAACCTGTGAGGCAATGCTTTGTTATAGGAGATGGTAACCACTTAACATCAAGTGGGCCATCTGCTTGTTTCATCAGCAAGTTGTATAAAAAAAAAGACGGAATTGAGTGCGTTTTAGTCCCGAACTTGGTACCTACGCTTTTCACTCTGATAAAGTACTAACAACCCAGATATTTCGATTCATAATCAAATTCTAGTTTAAATTTTGTCTCAGCTCCAGAAAATACAAGACTAGGTTACCACTGGTTTTTGTTTGTTGAATTTGGTTTGAAATACTATTGTTAGAAATACAAATCCTTATTTTTTTTTAATACAACCACATAAATCAACCAAAATAAGACGTTTCAGTCTTATTTTACCTCCAATTCCTATTTTCTAAGACTTCTTGGTTTTATTGGTACAAAATTAAAGATTTTACTGAGAGACTAATGTCTACTCGAGGACAAACTAAAGTACTCTGTTTCTTAGAAGTCTTCTTCTTCTTTAAGTATGGCATCTGTCCGTCGTTTGACAGACAATTTTGCTAATATCCAGTGGATGAATAAATACTTTTCAGTCAAATCGAGTCAGTAAAAAAGTCGGCTGTCATTGGTTTTGAAGAAAACGAAGAAAACGATTGAGTTTCTTTTCAAAACGTAATTTTTGGTTATTTTTTTTTAATTGAAGTTTTTTGACTTTGACATTTGCAACGCGCAGGCTCTGTCAAGTCGAAATTCCTTTATTCTCTGTGCATAATATTTAAAACTAATCTACTGTCTCGGCAGGACAAAAGTACTATTCTGTGGTCTCAATAGGCCCCATATTGTTGGTTTAGGGCCGATCACCAATACCGAGTCTAATGGCTATCATCGGCCACCTAATGTTTGCAGTTTTAAGGGATTTGTGTAGATATATAAGCTATAATCATAAAAGCTGGTTTAATTTTAACGTAACTAGTAGATTATAGACTTAAACAGAGCAAAGTTGTTGACCGTTAATCTTTCTTTCGACAATGTTGCTGCATGTAAGTATACAAGCCTTTCCATCTACGGTAGATAATTTATACACCGTCAGATGCAACTTTTTCACTCATTCGGGATTACGGGACGGGACGCCCTATTTACGGGACGCTGTAGTACCTGGGACAGGGTTTTAGGTGAAATAGGCTTGCCCAGCACCTATACCATCCTCACAGCTTAGTCGGCCATATGTGAGTAGCAATGCCTATATTGACGACCGATGTGGCGCGGCGGGCGAATGTCCGCCTGCGACTCAGGAGGTTGCGGGTTCGATTCCTGCCTTGGGATAAATGTTTGTACGATCTGTAAATATTTATTCCGGATGTTCTGGGTATTTTCTGTGTGTAATAAAAATATCTATGTTTGTATTGTAATGAGTATATCAATCATCTAGTACCATTATTATTATTTTGCTTTTTAGATGCAAAACATGGTTGTTTGTGTAATTACATAAAGTCAAAGCCAAAGTGTCAAATTACATGTATTAAAATGTAACAGTATATCATTTACTTCAATGTAATTCTACCATGTTAGAGTTTAATTCAAAACATGCAAAATTTAATCAATTTTATTAATCAAGATTTATGTAGGACTAGCAAAACAATGAGCAACTTTGTCCGCGTGAAATTATGTACATACAAGCTTCAACCCCCGCTGAGGACCCGTTCGAGGGTTGAATTTCGGGAATTCTTTCTTAGTACCCTCTACGCACCAATTCAAATATACCCTAGACATTTCAAGTTTTTACGACAAGTGTTTTAGGCTATTGCGCTGTCTATATTTCAGTCAGTCAGTCTGTCAGTTAGTCAAGACAAATACATCTCAATCTTACAATTGGTATAGTCCAAGTTAATTTAATAAATAACACATAAAACTAAATAACTTATCACAGAAATGGACACAGTCAAAGCTTTAGCATAACTACTATGCATTGAAAACAGCAGTTACATCTCAGTTCGTAGTAGCCCTACCTTTTAAGCTGTAGGTCTTGGGTTCCATCCCCACCGAGAACAAACATTTGTGTGGTTGAAATTATTTTACAGTGCAGAAGACGTACAGGGTTGCTACGAACTGAGCTATGACGGCTGTTACAATGACAGGCACAATTTACCAACCAAATGCAATGAAAGTAATCAAATCATTTATTTCGGTTATTCACCATAATTGTTAGTAAACCTACTTATTTTATATACTATGTTAGTAACCAACAGTAATTCCCCGGACGGATTCTTTAAGAGAGGCTTACTACTCTACCCTTCAAACGTAGACAGTAGAAGTTCACCAGCCTTCCTCACTGCGCTACGGCTGAATAGATAAAATAGTGATTGGTGTACAAGGTGGGAGTTAATCTGTTTGAGGATTATCACGAGTTGAAGTGAGTGTCGTTTTGTGACTTTAGTTTGTCCCTGACAGGGGTGTGTTAGGGGTAAATGGGTATTATCAGTTGATTACTTAGAGGGTGTGATCCAGCATATTTAAGAATAATTAATTAATTTACATAAGTATAGTAGGTAGGTACCTATCAATTTATTTTATTAAATGGATCGTTATCTATGGCATGTACTCAATGCAATATTTGGACGTACCTCCGACTACCCTAGATAACTAGATGACTGGTATACTTAATACAATATATGTTCGTGGTGATTTCAGTGGACTGTATATTTTAAAGTTGGGCTGCGGATGGTCTGCAGATGTGGAGTAATAAAACGCCGGGTAACGGGTAACGGCCGAGGTCAGGTAGGCCGGGCGAAGGGACGACGACGACTTGTCTCGGGGCGCAGGTAGGTGTTGTTGTGACGACGGGTAGTGGAGCACTGGTTGTTCGGCGATTTTAGCCTATTATTTATACAAGTCGTCGTCCTGCCTTGCCGCCCGCACATTGACGGAAGCGCGTCTCTTTATTTAATACCATGATTCTTATGCTTAGGTACCTACAATGTTTTATAGACTTATGTGCGTGCAGTGTACCTAAGCTACATGTAAATGCTAACTACGTTGGCCCAGAAACTTGTCTATACTACAGAAGCTAGACCTAACTCTTCTACGTACCTACTCGACTCTGAATAGGTACGTAGCCTACTCGTTCTGAGGCTAGTCAGGTCTAACTCTGACAAGTCCCTGGGCATACCTAACTCTATTTTCGTTCTTCGGTAGATCCCTAACATTCTCTAACTACCTAGCTAGGCCTGGTATGCAAATTCCTGACTAGGCCTAGCTCTTTGTTCTTTAGTGTAGGGTTCTACCTGCCTATGGTTTATCTAATTTAAACACCTTAAAAAATAACTTTATTTAGCGCTTGCCTACCTGACCTTTTCACATGTTACATTGCGTAGGGCTACTAGGATATAATGTACAACTTATCACTAAACTTAAGAACTACGTTGTCGTGCACATTCTCCCGCCGTCGCTGTCTCGCGATGAATCGGTAGCACGACAATCTTCTTCGTCGGACGCCGTAGGATGTGACCGGCGCTGGTGATGACGTCCACCACTCGGATCTCGCCGTCTCGTCCTGGGTACAGCGCCGTGACTCGTCCTCTCGGCCATGTGTCGCGGGGTAGGTTTTCGTCGCATATGACGACAAGGTCGCCGACCTTTGGTGGGTCGCCGCTGGTGTGGGGCTCCCGCCGGTGCTGCAGTGCGGGTAGGTACTCGCGCAGCCACCGGCGCCAGAACTCGTCAGCCAGTCGTTGTGCGCGCCGCCAGTGTTGTCGCGCATGGTCGTCCTTCTCGTTGAACTCTCCCGGGGCTGGGACGTGGCTGTTAGGCCCCAACAGCAGGTGGTTGGGTGTCAGGGCCTCTGGGTCGTCTGGGGTCACGGCTACGTGAGTGAGCGGCCGTGAGTTGACCGTGGCTTCAACCTCGGCCAGTAAGGTGGCCAAGGTTTCTTCTTTCGGGCTCTTCTCCTGAAGCGTCGTTGTGAGCGCTTCCTTGACAGAGCGCACTAAGCGCTCCCAAGCGCCACCCATGAACGGCGCTGCTGGTGGGATGTATCGCCACTTGATGTAGCGGCTGTTCACCTCCTCTTCGACGGCTTCCAGTAAGGCCGCTCGTAGCTCTCGATCGGCGGCCTTGAAGCACGTCGCGTTGTCACTCATCACTTCCTTCGGGCAGCCGCGCCGTGCGATAAACCGGCGTAGCGCGCAGATAGCGGAGTCGGCGTTGAGAGACCCCACGACTTCTAGTCTGAAGAAGTTTTTCATTTTTTCTTCAAAATCCTCTGCTCGTTGGGCTACTGTCGATATGCACCCGCAGAAGTCTCCGTCGTCGTCGGACGCCACATCGGAGTACCGACAGCCGTGAAGCACCCATCCCAAACGTGTGAGCGAGGCGACGGGTTGATCGTCCCGTCCTTGTCTCACCTCGTTCGACACGATGAGGTCCCAGTTATTTTGCCCGATGATGACTTTAGGGCACGCGTTTTCGTAGACTAGGTCCTCCTTGATCGACCTAAGGTGATGGCAGTCTTTTATGTCTGCGGGCTCGATGGTCTGCGTAACAAAATTCAATCGCTTGACTGTCTGCGCCTCGCGCAACACATGCTCGCGCCTCTCGTTCCTGCCGCGTATTCTAACACTGACCATCTTACTGTTTTTATGCTCGGCCTCACCACCATTAGCGTCCTTTATCCATAGCGTCTTTGTCGGCCCGTCGGCACCCAAAAGCTCAGCGATGGACTCCTCTATAAATGTACACGTACTGCCGTCGTCTAGGAGCGCGTACGTACTGATCTTGGCGTTCAGACTTACCAGTTCTATTGGTACGACCTTTAGGTACGCCTCACGCCCCAGAGCCTTCACCGTGGCTACTGCGTTGGCCACTCGCCCCGCGAAGGCGCATACTTCCCTGGCGCCGTCGCTTACCTTGGGCAGGTGACGCAGTCTCTCCATCTCAGCCAGCACCAGGGCCTCGGGCCGCCCAAACCGCCTCTCAAGAGCCTCCATCACAGCTCCCGGGTCGGGTTGGCCTACCAAAAGGCTGCTGACCGCTTCGTGCGCAGCGCCCTTAAGGCTCTTACGCATTCTTGCAACGTTTTCGGACGCGGAAAACGCTGTCTCGCTGTCTCTATATGCTGCTTTGTACGCCAGCCACCCACTCACCTGCCCGTTGTAGGCGGGAAGTTCTTGTAGGTACCTCGGCGGATCCCTCCTCGTCGCGATCGGCGATAGCGCCGCCGTCAGCTCCTCAAAGCCGATGACGGACCTCTGCACGGTGGGCGGATCGGTCGCCCGACCGGGTTGATCCGTAACCCGGTTCTCCCGCACTCCTTGGTCCTCCTTGACAGAAGGCGCCTCTCCTAGGATCCCCTTGTTGCCAGCGGTTAGCGGCGGCTCTTCCTCTGGCCGCTGCTGCAGCCACGTAGAGATGCGGATGGATGCCAGCTCAGACTGCTCTCCGTCCTCTTCGGTGCTTGAGTGCTCCTCTGCTAGCACTCGCTCGAGAGCAATCTCAGCGAGTTCCGTAGCAGCTTTCGCGGCCGCCGCAAGCGCGTCTGCCTGCGCTGCGCGTACCGTCGCTAGGTGTTCACGTGCTGCCCACAAGCGGCTCTTCTTTCCCGAGGTTCCAGACCTCCTGGGCCGCGGTTGCGAGGGCCTGTGCCCGGCCCGCACAACCTCTTCAGCGGTAGCTTGGCTTGTGGTGGTCTCCGTGGTATTTTCCTCCGTCGTCGCAGTCGTCGTGCTAGCGGATGCCTGCACTTCTTCTCGACCCTGCATACTCCGTGTAACCGGCATTTTGATTTTGGCTGCTTCAGTGATCCGGCTTGCGAAGGACCAATGTTCGTGGTGATTTCAGTGGACTGTATATTTTAAAGTTGGGCTGCGGATGGTCTGCAGATGTGGAGTAATAAAACGCCGGGTAACGGGTAACGGCCGAGGTCAGGTAGGCCGGGCGAAGGGACGACGACGACTTGTCTCGGGGCGCAGGTAGGTGTTGTTGTGACGACGGGTAGTGGAGCACTGGTTGTTCGGCGATTTTAGCCTATTATTTATACAAGTCGTCGTCCTGCCTTGCCGCCCGCACATTGACGGAAGCGCGTCTCTTTATTTAATACCATGATTCTTATGCTTAGGTACCTACAATGTTTTATAGACTTATGTGCGTGCAGTGTACCTAAGCTACATGTAAATGCTAACTACGTTGGCCCAGAAACTTGTCTATACTACAGAAGCTAGACCTAACTCTTCTACGTACCTACTCGACTCTGAATAGGTACGTAGCCTACTCGTTCTGAGGCTAGTCAGGTCTAACTCTGACAAGTCCCTGGGCATACCTAACTCTATTTTCGTTCTTCGGTAGATCCCTAACATTCTCTAACTACCTAGCTAGGCCTGGTATGCAAATTCCTGACTAGGCCTAGCTCTTTGTTCTTTAGTGTAGGGTTCTACCTGCCTATGGTTTATCTAATTTAAACACCTTAAAAAATAACTTTATTTAGCGCTTGCCTACCTGACCTTTTCACATGTTACATTGCGTAGGGCTACTAGGATATAATGTACAACTTATCACTAAACTTAAGAACTACGTTGTCGTGCACAATATATAAATAGATATTTTTTATTCTGCATTAACAACCCCAGAAAATAAAAACCATAGAAAATAGCTAGAACACCTAGAATAAATATTTAATTTAAAGATCGTCTAAAAATTTATTCCAAGGTAGGAATCGAACCCGCAACTTTCTGCGTCACAGGCAGACATTCGTCGTCCGCGCCACATTGGTTCAAAGTCAAAAATAAAGTTTGTGCAAATTTCGTGAGTCATAAACTCCTAAGGAGCCTTCACACGCCCTGATAATAATATAGTTAGGTAGGTATTACTAGAGGAAAGACGCATGACTTCGTCTGTGGAAAGTTATTTTCATACAAACTTCAACCCTCACTGTACCCGTTTACGGGTTGAATTTCGGGGAAACCTTTCCTTATGTTTTTTGTATCATAATAATATATTCCTAATTGTGTGATGAACATAAATGTTTGGGTGTTAAATTGTGTTATAGTTCAATATGTCTAAATATGACTGCATGCATATTGAATTTAGCAGTAAGCCTTCACTTTTTGTACTAATATTTTTTGTTTACTCATTCTAAATAATAATGCTTCGTCTGTAGACACCTTTCTAATTTAAAACGTTATGATTTAAAACTAACTTCTTCGTAGTACAGATTGACTCAATATTATTACGATTAGCATCTTTAGTTTTGTAATTTCATAAACAGTGAAAGTTTGAACTGTTTATACCTAGGTACGTATTAAGTATACATTCTGCCAGTTATGTTACTTTCAAGTGCACTGTGCATAAACCATGCTTCAAGTGATCACTATCCAACTGACTTTTGTGGGTTTCAAAAAAAATCATCCACAAAAAACAAATATACCCTAAAAAGTCTCTAAGAGCAGTATTTGATGACCGATGTGGCGCGGCGAGCGAATGGCCGCCTACGGCGCAGGAGGTTGCGGGTTCGATTCCCGCCTTAGGATAAATTGTTGTGCGATCTGCAAATATTTACTCCGGGTGTTTTGGGTATTTTATATGTACTTATAATAAAACATATGTATGTATGTAATATATTGTATTAAGTATATCAGTCATCTAGTACCTATAACGCAAGCTCTGCTTAGCTTGGGGCTAGATGATGCTGTGTAAAAATATCCACAAATATTTATTTATATTATTTATTTCTTTATGTAAGACTAGCAAAACATACAAAGCTATTTTCATACAATTTTCAACCCCCGCTGTACACGTTTAGGAGTTGAATTTCGAAAATTCCTTTCTAAGTATACCTCTATGCTTCAAGACAAATATACTCTGAAAATTTCAAGTCTCTACGACCAGTGGTTTAGGCTGTGCGTTGTCTATATGTCAGTCAGTCAAGACAAAGATTCTTATAATAATAATTAGTATAGATTGTTAGAACCATTTGGGTATGAATGAGTGTGTGAGAATAAAGTTTAAATTTTATTGTAACAGTGTTTTTTGTCGCTGACTGTAAGAGGTACGGCAGATAATCAGTGAGTCTGGTGTCAGTCTACCAGTGGAGATCTAGTGGTGCAGTCATGGCGGCGGCGGCTCTCGTGAACCGGGTCAACTTCAAAGTGAATGGAATTACACATTCCGGTATGTTCTAATTTACTATTAGCATAAATTACCACCTGTATGCCTCAAGTTGATGGATGCAGAGCAGTGACGGTAGCGCGGCGGGCAAATGTCCGCCGGCGACGCCGGAGGTCGCGGGTTCAATTCCCGCCTTGGAATAAATGTTTTTACGATCTGCAAATATTTATTCCGGATGTTCTGGGTATTTTCTATGTATAATAAAAAATATCGATGTATATAATGTATATAAGTCATCTAGTACCCATAACACAAGCTCTGCTTAGCTTACATGATGCTGCGTGGATTGTCCAGCATTGTTACTATTATTAGTACATCGTAGGGCACGTGACCTGCAACGCAATGCTTTGTCATAGGCAATGGTAATCACTTAACATCAGATGGGCCATCTGCTTGTTCCATCAGCCAGTCAAATATAAAAACCAGATTAAAAGTAGTACAATATTAATACTACTGCAAAATGAGGGTATGTACATAACGTAATATTTAGACTTACCTCTGACTACCCCACTTAGTCATCCTCAAAGTATCTTGAGTAGGTACTTGGTAGGTACTAGAGATCTGAGGGGATATCTATCGTGCCTGGAGATTAAGATCGTGAAGGTATTTCTTTCTTTTTCTCATTTCTTTCCAATATTATAGATCACAGACTAATTTAACTACTCAAAACTCATAAGGTATGTATGAATAGCTTAGCATAGCTTTCTATGAAGGACTCGTCCGGGGAAGTACTCCCGCCATGCCTATGAAATAGAAATGTCTTTTCACTTCTCTTGCTCAAAAAGGCCGTCATTGTAGCATACCAGAGCGGGGATAAAATAGCATTTCATCCTCTAGGGGAAAAAGATTTTTTTTTTAATTTTGTGTGTCAAATGACAATGAACCTACAAAAACGAAAAAGTTTTTAGTCATAAGTAGAATAATCATGAATAAACTCGACTTATTACTGTTTCATAAAAAAATAACTTAATTTTAATTTTGAAAATGGAACTAACATCGGCGATCTCTGGTAGAATGCATGCAATGTGTTGCGGCTACAGAAGAAACAAAAAAAAGACATTAGCGCGAAATCTTTATAATTTTTCTCAATTGCAAATTGAATTGGTAGTGACGGTAATTAATTTTACAATAGTGAAAATGTTGGTATGCTACAATGACGGCCTTTTTGAGCAAGAGAAGTGAAAAGTATAGTGTAACACACGGAGCTAAAACCCATTAAAACTCGGTTTCTATTTACTATAAAACTACCTCGTATATAATGGGTAATTTTAGCTCCTTGTATAACAATCTACTATTGACTTTGCCTATGCAGGCCGGACACTTACGCAAGCACTTGAATTTTCGCGTTTAATTACAAAGAGTGTAAAAGAAAGGGCTTTTTTTTTTTATTTACGAGTGCATCCTGTAATTAAATTTCAGAGATAATACCATGGTTAAATTCAAGGTTGCATCCCTTTCATAAAAGTTACCTTTTTAAAGTTTGTAGAGGTGTGAAGGGCTCGTCCGAAAAGTACTACCACTCTGCCTATTTTTGCCGCCAAGCAGCTTGCTTTATTCCGATTTGAAGGGTGTGGCTTTTCGTTTATGTGGCTCAAGTAATGGATATAGAGTAGTGTATCGTAAGGCACGTTCCCTACGACGCACTACTCTGTCAATGGTTACTTAGTTGATCCACAATTTACCTCAAAGTGATAATTTTAGAACATTTTGAATTAGAAACTTTAGCCTATTGTTTTCCGGAGTAGACACCCAGAGCTATCTTAGATCTTGTATCTTTGACAGCAGGTAACCATCACCTATAGCAAAGTATTTCCTCGTAGGTATGTTTATGAGCCTACCATGATTGACTGCCCCGCATCCATCAACCTGAAACATACAGGGTCATTCTTTAGATATTACGGAACCTGAGTGACTGTCATGTTTTTTTGACAGTGGGACGTGAGCTGAGCTCCGAGGTGATGCTGGTGGACTACCTCCGGGACTGGCTGGAGCTGCGTGGCACCAAGTACATGTGCCGCGAGGGTGGCTGCGGCGTCTGCTGCGTCAGCGTTAGGAAGAGCGCTGGGGGACCCGTGGTGTCTGTGAACTCGGTACGATATCCGCACCTATTTCTGCCGCTTAGCAGTAATACTAGGATTGTTTTTCAGGGTTTTAAGTTCTGGATCCTTTTAAATTAATAGTAGAAACGTGAATAAAATGAAATGAAATCATTTATTTGCTGAAGCAAATTGTTCGTACTTAGAATTAATAATAGATAGTGATTAGATATAGTTGTTCTAATCTTCTAATCTTTCGGCTTTGCGCTGTCTTTGTGGTTTAGTTATAGATCTAGTAAGTGGTAGGTATGTTTAGGTTAATGTTATTACAGTAGCTTTTTTATACTATACAAAAAATTACGTTACCGATGAACTAAGTACAATCCTATAAATAACTTGTAGTTTTTGCATGTTGCACAAAAAACCTCATAACATTACATTGAAGTTGCCTTTGAGAAACAAAAATCATTCTGTTATGAAGTTATGTTACTTATAATTAAAAACACATCAGATTTTTAAACAATAGGCTTAACCCAGAATCTTTGTGTTATTTCAATGACATAGACAACGCCGCTGCTTGTAAAAACTTGACAATTTCAAGGTTTTTGCGTCCGGGGAAGTACTACCACTATGCCTATTTCTGCCGCCAAGCAGCTTGCTGTGTGGCTTGATCGGTATGGGTGCTGGTGAAATTACAGGCACATGAGGTTTAACACCTGTAAGCTTCACCTCGATTTCCGGAGGTCGGAGCAACGTAGGGCACGTTCCTAACAAACGTGACTTATAAGGCAATATTTTGTTATGGTACCAACTTATAACATCAGATGCCTATCTGCTTCTTTTATCAGCAATTATGTATACAGACTTAGTAAATACGATCTATGTATGTAGGTATACCAATTATAAGAATCTTTGTCCTGACTGACTGACATATAGGCAACGCAAAGCCTAAACCACAGGTCGTCGAGACTTGAAAATTTCAGGGTATACATATTTGTGCGTAGAGGTGTATGAATTAAGAAAGGAGTTCTCGATATTCAACCCCTAAACGGATGCAGCGGAGATTGAAGTTTGTCTGAACACTAGTTCTCACGGGCGAAGTTGCGCGCGTTTTTCTAGTACAAATAATACCATACTCATAGATGATGGACGGTAGTTTGATAATGAGCTTTAGATAGTGCACAAAAAACACAAATCTTTTCATACTTTTACTCTTTACAAACAAGTTTTACTGCATGACATTGTGTATGTGTAGCCAGATGCAATTCATCTTATTGAACACATAAACCGGTTATAATTAGAACTTGTAGTGTGTACAGAGATTTCTAAAAGAAAGTTTTTGTTGCAACTCATTCTCCAGGGTGTATTGGGTACCGTTCGACATCTGTTAGACTAAAACGTCTTGGTCTAATTTTTTTTGAGACAACTTCAAAAAACTTGATTGTCAAAATTGAGCCTCGCTGAAATTTCAGTTTCAAAGGACGCCGTTTGTGGATTGAAACGATCGAAACTTGATTTTGACGCGAGAATTGGCCAATTCAGGGTCTTTTTATATCAATCTAAACTTACTAACCCGGTTCCAAAAACGCTACGGCTTATACCCCGTCTCGAAACGCTACTGGCGACAAAATGTGGGGACGAGTCTAAACGTACTTTTGAAAGATACCCACTTTCATCCAATTTTACCCTTGCAAACGGTCTATAAATAGCTCAACTGATCCCAATTCATGCTTAAAAACTTAATAAGAAATGTTTTTAGTGTCTGGTTTCCATCATGTCGTGCCAGGACTGGGAGATCACCACTATCGAGGAGATCGGGAACCGGAAGAAAGGGTATCATGTGCTGCAGAAGACTTTGGCAGAGTACAATGGAACTCAGTGTGGTTACTGCACACCAGCTTGGATACAGAATATGTATAGGTAACAAGGCTTTTGTTTGAAACATATCAACTATTTGTATCACTTATTGTAACCAGATTATTTGAGGATGTCTAAGGTTAGGCTGAGGTACGTCCAAATATTAAGCTTGATACACTTTTAGTAGTTGGTATCCATATGTGACAGGTTGTAAGCACATCGCCGCTGCTAGAGCAATAACTGCTTTCATCATCATGTTTTTTACAGTATTAGAGCACTGGTATTGCGCACATACATTTTTGGTAAGGAAAAATTACCTTCTGTCTACCTCTGTTAGATGTTACATTGATACTACTCGGTACTATGAGATTTGAAGGAATATTTATCGTGCTTACCAATCTATATCAATTATACAAATCTTTGTCCTGACTGACTGACTGACTGACATTATAGGTTACGTACAACCTCAACTACTGGTTGTAAGAACTTGAAATTTTCAGGGTATATTCTATATACTAAGAAAATAACTGTAAAGGTGAAGCATTAAGGTGTTGCCTCATGTGCTGGTACCACCAGGACTCACACCCTTCAAACCAGTACACAGCAAGCTGCTTGGCGGTAGAAAAAGGCTTGGTGGTTTGTTTGGGGAAGTACTCCCCAAACAAACCCATAGCTAAGCGCTCTTCTACTACTCAATAATTTAAAACTACGTTCTCAATAAAGTGCATGATTATAATAACTATATGTATTTTCAGCCTTTTACAAAACGGTGATAAGCCAACGATGTTGGACATTGAAAAATCCTTTGGTAACAACGTATGCCGCTGTACTGGTTACCGGCCTATCTTAGACGCCTTCAAGAAATTCGGTAGAGACGCTCCGAAAGCAGACAAAATCTTGGACATCGAAGACTTGCACATCTGTAAGAAAACCGGCGCAGCGTGCAATAAAGAGAAATGTGATGATGATGACGATTGGTGTATTGTTTCTGATGATGAAATTAAACAAACAAGGATTATAGAAATAGAGCTGAAAGATCATAAGTTCTGGTACAAAGTATATGACATAAAATCTATTTTCGATATTTTGAATGTACATGGATACAGTTCTTATATGCTGGTGTACGGGAATACCGCTAAAGGTAATGTATATTCCTTAATTTTTCTTTTTTTTCATCAGTTCTTTTAGTTACCCGCTTGAGGTACTTAGTAGGTACGTAAACATCTAAACTTAATTTAAAACAAGTCAGATTTGCTAGGTTTTTCTTTGTTGGACATACCTACAATTTTAATACCCATAAACTATATAATTGAATATATATTAATGTAAGTATGTGCCAAATGTACTATCTCCGACAAACCTCTGACTACCCTTTTTAGACATCCTCCAAGTAGGTACTAAAAGATCTGAGGGGTTATTTACCGTGCTTGGGGAGTAAAATCGTGATGTTATATTTTTTTATTCAGAATATACAACTTTGAACCCGCATTTAAGATGAGTATTTAATCAATGCATTTTGCAATGTTTTAGTACTTTTATGGTACCATACCATACTAGTTATATACCTATTTAAAATCCATAGAATTGTCTATATTATGAAAAAACTGTAGAACAATTCTGTACATCGAAGATTCTGAAATCTTACTAAAAGAACTTTAAAAGCAAAATAAAATAAACCTTTGAAATTTTTGTTTGTTCGTGTAAACAATAGTATACCTAGATCAATATAATTAAGCACCTACCTACATTTAACTGTTTCTAACAATTATCGTGATCAATATAATCGTTGTCATCAAAGCAGTTATTAGTTGACACAGAAACAATTCTGTCCTTTACCATTTACCACCAATTATTTAGAAATAATAAAATTATTCTAACGTCTTAGTATTGAAGGTACAGTTGACTGCACTAAGATGTATGTTATCATTTTACATTATGTAGTTTTATCATAGTATCACAAAATACTATGAGACCGCAAAAATAAGAATTTAAAATTATCTTTGTTTCAGTATTTAAATCTATACCAATTATTTTTGCCCTAGCTGACTGACTGACATGCATATTATACGCCCCGCACAGTACAGGGTTTTACTCTATGTAAAACCCTGTCTTATTGTATTTATTACAATTAGATGCAGTTAACTGTTGATTGTAGATATTGCTATGGTATTGTGGCTCACAGTCGTGTCTTTTACAAAAATATATACAAAGAAAAACCTCAGGTTTGTGGACGCAGGACGTGACCTACGACGTCAAGATGATCACTGAGGATATTACTGAATATATGCTTTTTGACTTTGGCATATAAAACATTTTTAATGATACATTCTTGTAGTGTTCTCGAGTCCATAAAAATAAAGCTTTATAATTTTTCCAGTTTCATTCAAATTACTCTATTTAATATTGCAGGTGCATACCCTATTTTCGAGTACCCAACAATCATGATAGATATAACAACTGTGCCAGAACTGAAGGGTTGCATCTACGGTCAGAACCTCATCCTTGGAGTCGGCATCGCTCTCACTGAATTTATAAATATTCTCAAGGCTGCTGCCAAACAGGAGTTTTTTGGATATTTGGCAAAGTTTGTGGAGCATATAGATTTAGTAGCTAGTATTCCTATCCGAAATGTAAGTTAAACTATGAATCTACTAGTAAGAGATCTGTCGGGTTTATCAAGGATTCATTCAAAATACACTCAACAGTCTACAATTAATAGAGGTCCCAATGCAGTTGGCAATATTTTTAGGGATTGTGAGAAGTTTTTGTTGTAGTAGAGCTCGTAGTGAAGGGCTCATTTGGGGAAGTACTACTACCTTGCTAATTTCTGCCGCCAAGCAGCTTACTGTGTTCCGGTGTGAACGGTGTGAGTGCCGAAAAATTACAAGCACTTGAGGCTTAACCTCCGTATGCCTCAGGTTGATGGACGCAAAGTAGTGCATTATAGAGCACATTCATTACGAACATGATCTGCAAGGTAATGCAGAGAATAGGTGATGGTAACTACTTAACAGCAAGTGGGCCATAAGCAATAGAGCAAAAAAAAAGTTATTGGTTTTCGTAGGCTCAAAACAATGAGTTGTTTTTACATATCTTTGTTAATGTATTTCAGCTGGGGTCAATAGGAGGCAACTTGATGATAAAACACCAGCACAATGAATTTCCATCGGATTTGTTTTTACTTTTTGAGACTGTTGGAGCGTACCTTACTATTTGTGAGTATTTTCTGAAAAGTACCGGTGGTCTAGTGACCCCATTTTCTGATCTTACGAACGTGGTTTAAACTTCAGTCGTACACGTATAGCTTTTTTTCATTTGTATTATTAATGTTTTTCACTAAAATGTGAAATGACACGCAGACAAAGTTGCGGTTTTTTCGATAGCTCACAATAAAAATAAAAACGATGCAAAGAATTCAGTGTGTGACTTTCATTAAATATAATTTTGCCCTCAGTCACGTCACATGGAATAACCAAGAAGTTGTCGATGCAACAGTTCCTGAAAGAAGATATGACAGGAAAGATCATTATAGATGTCATGCTGCCCCCGATTAGTGATCAACACAAGCTAGTCACCTACAAAGTAAGAACTAGGTCTAAAAAATGTGATTTTAGGTCATAGCAGACCAATAAGGTCATGAAGATGGCTTAGGAAACAATACAGAAGACGACGAAAGAGGCGACGACAGAGATAGGAATCATTTCTGGTGTACTAAGCACCAACTGCGGTCACTAATCCAACGACTAAACGTGGTGACTTGGGCAAACCTCCCAACACCTTAAAATTTCCAGGAGGCAGTCAAGAAAGGATTTATATTATTTATAATATTATAATTTATAATATTATAATATATAAATTATATTATTTATAATATAAATCCTGTATAATATATCTTACTTAATCTTTCCAAATTTTCCAGATCATGCCTCGCTCACAATTTGCACATGCTATCGTCAACGCTGGTTTCCTTTACAAGATAGCTCCAAACAACTCTGTGATTGCATGCCGCATAGTATACGGAGGTTTATCGCCTTACTTCATCAGAGCTGAGGCAACTGAGAGATTTTTGATCGGAAAACCATTGTTTTCCAACAGCGTGCTACAAGCAGCGTTAAATATCTTGGAGACTGAGCTGGTGGTGGAGGACAGTCCTCCAGAGGTTTCAGTGAGGTTCAGGAAGCAACTGGCTCTGTCTTTGTTTTACAAGGTAAGGTTGACAACCCGTTTGTTATTTCTTCAACACGCAACAGAGTGTTCACCATATTGCCACTTATGGCCCTTAGACACGTCCTCGAAAAATGTTATCTGTGAGGCAGAGGTAACTTAACCACTTACCATTTTTTCTTATAATAACAACTTAGTGATGTGTCGCGTTAGAAACCTATCAGTCCCATACATTTTATGATTATAGTAGACCAGACTGCGAGGGTCTACTTTCTTCATCTCTGTCTCCAGACGGACCCATACAAATTATCTGAGACATATCAACGTGGGTTCACGTGGGTTGTCTTTGATGATTCTATCTTTAGATTCTAAGTCTGATTATGATATTTTTCCCACTATCTACTAACTATATTTTAATTGCTTTGAATTAGGTAGTGAGCTTGAGTTTTACTGACTCTATCTAGAGAGAGTAAAAACCAATTTGTTCGAACAGTGAGAAGGTAAAACACTCGAAGAAGGGTAAAGAAATGTCGGTGTTCAAAATCGTGGTCATCTGATTTCAGGGTTTGCTATCACTTTGTCCAAAAGGCATTCTAAACCAAAGGTATCTTTCTGCGACTACCAAGATACATGAAACAAGACCTTTATCAGAAGCGAAGCAGATTTTCGAGACCAATCCAACATTGTGGCCATTGAACCAACCAATACCTAAGGTTGAAGCTCTGGTGAGTACAACATAACTTTTCTGCATGTAACAAAATTTTTCCGAAGAACAAAACGCATTTTGTCTAAGCAATTTTCAATATTTGGTTTTCAGATCCAATGTGCAGGAGAAACAAGCTATACGGACGATTTGCAAGTTCAGCCAAGAGAAGTGCACGCAGCTTTTGCACTTAGTACTGTAGCATTAGGAGATATAGTCCAAATAAATCCCAGTCGTGCTTTGGTAAGGCTTTTGATATACATTAGTTTAGTCTTTATTTACTAAACTCTTTTGAACAAACCGGTGGACAATATTCAAAAATGTATTTTATAAATTTTCAGCAACAACCAGGCGTGATAGCTTTCTACACAGCTGCTGATATTCCAGGAGAGAACACATACATCCCAGGTGGGACCCCATTCTTCCTAGCCAACGAAGAAGTACTAGCCAGCACTAAAGTACAATACCTCAATCAACCTATTGGTATAGTTGTGGCTGAAACACAACACATAGCAAACCAGGCTGCCAAATTAGTTACAGCTACCTACACAAACCTAAAAAAACCAGTAACGGACATAAAAATTGCTAAAAACGATGCAAGCAGATCAACACTCTTTATGGCTAAGCCTCCAACCGAGAAAGGGATGGATGTGGTAAAGACTATAAAAGGACAGGACACCATTTATGGACAATTACATTTTATGATGGAGAACATGAGTTGTATCACTCGACCAACAGAGGAGGGTTTGGAGTGCCACGTGACAAGCCAGTGGATGGATGGTTGCCAGCTAATGATATCTCAGGCCTTGAATATGGACGCGAGCAAGTAAGTTCTTAGTCAATTAAGTGTTGGTGTCAGTACATCACTACTAAGAGGTTTATTTTGCTAAACAAACCTTGCGTTTGTGAGTTTGCTGTCACAATGTTTATTTTAAGTTAAGAAATGTATTTTCCTAATTTAAAATAAACATTGTTGAGAGCTATTGCAAGATTTAGTGCCGTTTTTCGGTAAATTTTTATTCCTGCTTAGTATTTTGACGTCATTTGCGGCACAGTGGACGACTGATCGCAAGTATCACAATTATGCGACCGCATAATGTGATGTTTGTATAAACTGTAACGTTTATTTCGGGGCTAGTATGCGTAGTTTCTGGCATTGGTAGATAAACGTATTCATATTTTTTTTAAGAATCGACGTCCACGTGCGTCGTCTTGGTGGAGCGTATGGCATAAAAATATCGCGACCCAACCAGATAGCAGTAGCGTGCAGCCTAGTGGTACAAAAGTTGAACAGGCCGTGTCGGTTCGTTGTTCCTCTTACAACCTGCACTAGGGCTGTTGGTAAACGACTACCCTGCCATTCAGACTACGAGGTAATAAAATAAAAGAAAGCACCATCATAATTGCAAGCATCATTAAAGACCAATCGGTATAGAATGAATGTTGTAAATACAAACCAAATATTTCAGGTTGACGTTAATGCCAAAGGAGTGATCCAATCAATCAAGTACAAAGAATATGAGGACAATGGCTATATAATCGATGAGACGCTGTCGTTCTTAGGATCGGATGTGTACAACAACTGTTATACCAACACTAAGTGGGACTTTGAACTCTACGATACCATCACTGACACCGCTAGTAACACGTGGTGCAGATCTCCAGGTGAATAAAGAAACTACGTGTAGCTTACTATATTTAAATGTCCAAGAAGCAATCACGACTACTACGATGCAGTCACAGTGTTAGTACGATAGGTCAACGATGTTGTTGGCGTTGTGAGCCGTATCGATAAAGATATAGCTCAGGATCATTATGAGGAGCAAAGTTCATACTAGACCGGACCCCTGTGGACTCACGTCGGCTGACTCAATCATTTTGTGTTACCGTTCTGCACCGTCTGTTCTAGTGCAATCACTTCTATACCAAACTTATGGATCTGATTGGCTTCTGTCGCGTCACGACCCGTCTTATAACTCAACAAAGGACAAAAGTTGTGAATTGATTGTGATTGTGAATAAGCATGAGATGTGATTTAATTACAGGTACGTTGGAGAGCATTTCTTTGGCAGAGTACGTTCTTGAACGAATATCATACGAACTGTCGCTGGACCCTTTCGACGTTCGCATAGCAAACGTAGACACTGCTAAATATAATGACCTTATAGGCATGGCAGAAGAACTGAAAATATCAGCTTCATACGCGGAGAGAAAAGCCAATGTTGCTAAATTCAACAAAGAGAATCGATGGAGGAAACGTGGTATTAGATGCTCTTTCTTAAGATGGACTCCAGCTGGTGGAACTAGGTTCGAAGTAAACCTTGCAATCTGCCACGGAGATGGCACTGTTATTATCACACATGGCGGTATAGAGATGGGCCAAGGTATCAATACTAAAGCAGTTCAAATCTGCGCGTATTATTTCAAAATACCTATCGACAAAATACAAATCAAAGCCAATAACACTATAATAGCTCCAAACTGTTTTGCTACCGGAGGAAGCTTAGGATCTCAGAATGTAGGCGTTGGAGTGAGAAGATGCTGTGAAGCGATGCTAGAGAGACTGGCACCGATCAGAACCCAACTTGGTAATCCTACATGGTTGGAACTAATTCTTAAAGCTTATGATTCTAATATAGACCTGCAAATTCATAGCTACGTAGGCGTCACAGATATATATAACTATGATATATTTGGAGTAGCTATAGCTGAGGCGGAGGTTGATATGTTGACAGGAGAATCAGAGATTTTGAGAGTTGACATGTTGCAAGATGTAGGCCAAAGCGTTAGCCCAGAAGTCGATGTTGGTCAGGTAAGTGTAATACATAATTTTTTTATAAAACTTTTTGATCTGCTACAAAGTGGGCCTCTAAAATTTAGTTTTTTCATGTACTCAAAGCGTCTCGAGATTGTAACCTTACTGCTTCTTTGATCAACCATGACATTGTTTTATGTCTGTTGGCTTACATTTTTGACTAATAAAATGTTGAATTAGTAATTTTTTACTTGATCTTTTTTGAGATTTGAACGCTTTGGTAATCTTTTTATTTTGCAGGTAGAAGGAGCTTTCATAATGGGCTTAGGATACTGGACGTGTGAAGATCTCGTGTACAATAGAACTAGTGGAGAACTTTTAACCGATAGGACATGGAACTACTATGTACCTTTGGCCAGAGACATTCCTCAAGATTTTAGAGTAACTTTTCGGAAGAAATCTTACAGCTTGGAAGCTATAATGGGTGCAAAAGGTACTTATAAACACTATCAAAGTAACTGACCGTTTGACTATCATATTGAACAACCCTTAAATGATGGATGAGAAAAGTGGAAGACCGGGCTCAGCGGCGCGTCTTGGGAGAAACCTATATCCAGCAGTGGACTAATGTAGGTTGATGATGATGATGACTATGATTTCTAATTTGTTTCAGCTACTGGAGAGCCACCTCTATGTTTATCAGTAGTGATAGCCTTTGCCCTTAGGGAAGCGATTGCTGAAGCAAGGAAGGAGATTGGAATACCTAAGACTTCCTGGTTTGACATTGGTATTATAACTTACTATCTCCTTGCGCTTTACAATTTAACATTTCGACAGGCTTGTGAGTCAAACTCATTCCGCCATTTATAATTTGGGTCTTTCAAGCTGCCGTGGCTTTGAACTTTGTGGCCCTCTATGATTTAGTATAGGTAACTACATACATGTCGTGTATAGTTATAAACGGTACCTACCTATAAATTACTAAAACTTCAACTTTGTTAAAAAAATTCGCGTACTGCACCTTTCTTTTTTATTATAAAGCACGTTCCTACACATTGCCTTGGTGTTTTTAAAGACACGTTAGTATAAAACATTAATCTAATATTTGGTTTGGTTTCAGAGGGCCCGTACACAGTCGAATTGATCGGTCTTGCATCGTGTGTGCGAAAAGTAGATTTTAAGTTTACTTGATACCACCATTGTCAAATTGTTATTTTTTTGAGTTATCTACCTATTTATTAAAAAAAATATATTTTATCTAGTGTTTTTTATTGAAATTCACTGACTGTAACACACTAATGGTAGTGTGTGTACAAATAAACCCTGTCTTTTCAAAGCAGTATTACGAATACGAATAGTATTAGGATCACAAAAATATTAAACCTCAGACTTACAAAGAACCAACCTTTCTTCTTCTTTTATTATAAACCAACCTTTCTATTTCGTTACAATACTATGAAAGATCTATCAAACTTCATTTGCCATGCCATGCCAACTTTCAAACTCAAAAAACATTAACAATTTTCATTTCAGTTCCAATGAGAAATGTTACGATATCTTTACATTTTAATTTGTACGCGTTTGTGTTTTTGCTACGATTATATTGAAGAAAATCAAGAACCCAGAAAACGAAATGGAAACAGTGATATTGTAAATGCAATACACGAAAAAAGTAGAACGGTTCAGTTCGATGTAGCAAGTTTTCTAAGGAATTCTGTGACTAAAAGCTCAAAGGACTATGAGCCGTTTGATTTTAGAAATAAAAACCGGGATGAGTGAGTATAAAAATACTTGAAAACTAGATTACTAGTATTATAGCCCTAGAACATCGGATCTCAGTAGACTTGTATGTGTATCAAACAACTTTACCTACTTACCCGAAGCTTTATGTTTTCTGTTTTGTGTAAGGCTCGTCCAGGAAAGTACTGCCACTATGCTTATTTCTGCCGTCAAGCAGCTTGCTTTGTTCCGGTTTGAAAAATGTAGGTGCCGGTCAAATTACAGACATAATGGTTTAACACGGGACGTCTGCTAGTGTTTTTTTTTAACCTATTTAGTCCGTCTACTGGGCAAAAATCTTATCCAAATCCCTCTAATTCTCTCTGTCTTTAACTTTGTCTCACCATTCTCTCTTGCCATTGAAATCATTCTCCAAGGCCGACCCCGACTTTGCTTTCCGTCTAGTTTCTGTTAGTTTTATTTAAAAGTAGAAAAATCATTTCAAAATTACTTATTATATTAATATCATACAACTACTCTTTGATTTTTCACGTTAATTCAATATCAGAAAAACTACCAGACTAATCGTAGCCTATCAACAACAGTTGATAGTAAAGGACACCTTTCACATTACCAAGCAAATTACCCCTAGACAAGATGAATCCTATGTGATTTCGCTTGCTTCAAGCTATTTTATACAAACTTCAAGCCTTGTTGCAAGTTTAAGAGTTAAATTTCAGTAATTCATTTTTCAACGGACTTTTAAATCAAGAGGCTCTTAACTCATTTTTTAAATGTTGTAAAGTAATTTTCAAATTATTTGGAAGGACATATTATTATACTTTCAGATTGGTTCCATAGAAATTTCATCAAATCAGTAACTTTTGGTTTTTTAATCAAATTACCTGTAAAATATCTTTTTAAAAAGTGTTAAGTCAAAGTTAAAGTAAATCCCAGTAAAAACGAGTTTTTAAGTCCCTATGCGCAATTTTTTTTTAAATAATAACATACCTACTGATACATTTGCTTTTAATTTTTTTTTCATTACTTTTTTTTGTAAATACGTACACGGAATGCAATATAACACCTAGACGCAGAACAAATATATATGTTCATCACACGAATATTTATTCTTGGTGGGAGTTGAACCCACAACCCAGTGCTGAAGGCAAAGCTACTACCAACTGAGCTTTCAGTTCTTCTTCTGCGTCAGACTAATGAAAATATCCTGCAAGTATCAAGCTTTTACGACCAGTGGCTTAATCATTTATTTATTCAATAACAATGCTAAAATTATGTCTGAAATACATTTGGGTGTGACAAGTACCTACATTTAGTAGACCGTGCATTGATTATTGTCAGTCAGTCAGTCAGAACAAATATTCTTATACTAATAGAGATTAGATGATAATATTTTTGAATACTAATGAAGTAACGTTTCTATAGCCAAGCTTAAACTGCTTTAGCTCAATTACTGTGGGTACCGACCAGAAAATACTTTGTAAAGAGCACGTTCAGATAAGTACTACCACCGTTTTTGCCGCCGAGCAGCGTAGCGTGTTCTGGTTTGAAGGTTATGAGCTGATGATATTACAGGTACATGGGGCATAACACTTATATGCCTCAGGTTAATAGTACATCGTAGGGCACGTTCTTAATGTGCGTAACCTGTAATGCTATTAAATAGTAGATAGTTAAGACGCTACTAATGATACTTTGAACATTAAATGGCTTTTGTGAACAAGAGCATCTTATTTCAGAAAGTCATGCTGACTGCGTATTCTATGTAGACAATTAGTTTCTGACAAGTTTTGATATAACAAAGTTAACCCTAGACTTACTAGTGTCAAGCCCCAAAGTAAAGTACCAGCAACCTAGGTGAAATAAAGGATTCATTCAAAATAAAAAAAAAACAAACTTTAAAATTAATGACAAAGCAGTTCATTTACGACTATGCATTAATATTTACAGACGCATACAGAGCGACTACTATTACGAGTCTCCATTGAATGTAAACGTCAAGAAGAGAGATGAAGACACCAACTATTTGAATAATAATGCAGATTACCCGAAAAATAATCCCACAAAAGATCCAAATCCACAATTGTTTGGGAAAATAATCAATAATGAAAATAGTTTTGAGCGTGATAATAAATTCAAAAATGAACCAAATGAATTACTTGCTAATGGAGATCTTATTGAAAATCAGGAGAAAAATTGGTAAGAAAGTACAAAAAGTTTAGAGACTAGAAATTTCTGCTTTTGGTGTTTATATAAATTTAAAGTAGTGATGTGATTTAAATAAATTTAAATTTGACTTAAGTTACAAAAAAAGTTATTTAATTTTAACCAAACACTATTATATTTCCAGTGCTTTCAAGAACATGAGAGTCCCGTTTTTTTCCCGTAAACCATCCACGGCCAAAAAGCAGAAGAGAAAAATATTATGTACCAAATGCGCAAAACCTTACGCAGATAATGTTTTAAACCCAGATACGAAATCTAAAATGAGGCAGTTTAATAATAAAATAAAGAGAACATATAAAAATCTATGCCCTAAATGTATGAAAAAACTAATAAAGAGACATGAATTAGAGAAACCAGATAACATAAAACAAATACATGGCAGCAGAGAGTTTTACCAAAACGTCGCTATAACTAAAGGTTATCAAAATGATAAACGGCCAATCAATGTGAACTTATTGAATGATAGAGTTAAAAGAGAAAAAAATGAAGAGACAGAAAGACAGCTAAAGGAATTAGCGGAAGTGGAAAAGAAGGTGGATAGTGTTCAAGTTACAACTCCTAAGTTCAATATAGTTCCATTGAGTAAATGATTCCTGCAAGTGGTCTACTTCTGCTGAATAGACTAAAGCTGGTCAAAGCTTAGGCGTATTTTTGCCACAAGTCTTGTATTGATGCTTATCACTGGGCTCAAAGCGTATGTATACACTTTACATTAAAGAGAAATGCATATCTTAGCCACTTAAAAATCATGGCCCGAATCTGGTATCATGGCACACAAACCACCAAAGTACAGAAACACTCAAAACTTGAACAAAAAAAAAACTCAACTTTAAATTCTAAAAATGCTATTAACTTTAATAGGAATAACCGCACTAAACATAGTTTACCTTAACTCAACCTGTAAGGATAAAAGAAATGCCAGAAGTGGTTGAATTGAAATGATAGAAGTATTTAAAAAAATTATACTTAATTGTGTACTGTCTGGGAATTCGCCTTAATTTTATGAAATAGTTATAGTTTAAGTAGGGGTTGGAATAAAATTGTAAATAAAATTGTAGTCAAACTTTTATTTTTATTAATTTTTGAAGTCTATGATCATTTTTTAGGTACAGCAAATTTAATGGTTTTTTTTACAAGAAATATTTCTCCTCACCTTTTCTTACATTGAAAACACTGAGTACTTATATTCAATTTACTTCTCAATAGATAAATATACTAATGCATAACCGGATTTCGGTAAAAATTAGATTCTAACGAGGACTTACTACCACTAAACCACAATTTTAAGCTCTTTAGTATTCTATACAAAATTTCCTTTTAATGAGTTCCTACCGCCATAAATCCCGCCTTCCGCGTTGAAAATCCGAGATAATGTTTTCAATTTAGTTCTAAGCAAAAGTAACACAAAAGATATCTACACGAACCTTCTAGAAGCGCGGCTTGCATGAAATTGATCGTTCAATCGCTCCAAAATAAGCGTCGTTTCGTTCAGACGGTTCTACACTCTCGACAATACATTTATTATTAGAGTAACATTTATGTTCATCACACAAATGTTTGTCTTCAGTGGGGATCAAACTCACTGCCTACAGCGCAGAAGGCAGAGTTTCTACTTTCTGAGCCAGTACCTAACATATGATTCAGTTCAATTCAGAATACAAACCAAAAAAAAGACAGAATCACATGAGACTATCTCGCGTGTCGAGTCAGGCGAGAAGGCTACCTGACCCATACGTTTTGCATGGAAGTGATTAAACTACAACAGACAGCACCTTAATATTCTGACTTTGTCTATCTCATACAAACAGTCTGAGACAGTCGAAGCGGGTTGTGTCAGCATAATGATAACTCATATTCAAATAACAACCACACTGAAGATTGCCTATATTGATGGCCTTTCTTATAACGTTCTGTCAAAAGATAAACAATGCTTAAACTGTTGCCATCTCAAATTAATTGGTAATGGCAAACAGTGACAAAAGTTATTTTAAGCAATGTTTAAATTTACATAACGTTTATAAGTAAGTCGATATGTAACTACTAAATGCGAGAGTGTATAAAATGTTTGACAATATACGATGTACGAAGGTACGATGCAAATGAGCTGAGAAAAATTGCGTTTCCATAAGACAGAATGACGTACGGCCCTCGTATATTATTGTTATACGAGATTGCGGCATTACTCATTTCTGCTCTCTGAGGATCAGGATGTTGTGTTCTGACTTATTCTTGTGAATAATTTTAACTAGGTAAAGAAGCTTTACCTTCAAAATTATTAAAAAGTAACAAAAATGTCCTCCACCGTAATGTGCATTATCTCCCACCGAAGATTAATCGCAAAAAAAAAACAAATATAATCCCGACTACTATGCCACCATAAGCGCGATAACTTTGGCAACCTCCCACGACCCCTTCCCCTCCCTTTCCCCTACTAAGCCTAAGCCTCAAGCATGAGAGAGGTCTGTGTCTAGTAGTGGACCCTAAGAATATGGACTAAAGCTTCTTATTCTATGAGAGGATCTATATATTGATGACGTGATGTCAATAAAGTAAGTAAATAGTTGCATTTAATTCAGAAAAGTTTGTACTCGTTCAGCTTCGTTGATGTAGTCATGCAAATATTTTCCGCGGTGTATGGTCCAACTGAAAAAAACCATTGGTTATTATATCAAGGGGTATCATTGATCGAAGATATACCTACCCTATAGGGCAGCGCAATAAATTCGTCTCGGTAAATAAGAGCTTGCTTCTTAAGTGAGCTTGTGATTTTGTTTTGATAATTAGTTACATTATTTACTTAACAGAAGAGATACCAACGTATCAAGTAACAATAAAAAGATTTTTGATTTTGATTTTAAAAAAGGGTGACATGGTTGTAGTAATTAGGTTGAACTTGAAACTGTATAATTTTTCGTCACTTCGTTATAAAACAAAATGTAGTTATCTAATATTCACGCGGACAGCTTTTAACTATGGTTTTGTATATGACCCGTCATCTAAGGGTATCATTGATGATAATTATAATAATGCTGCACAATCCACACAACATTATCTAGCCCCAAGCTAAGCAGAGCTTGTGTTATGGGTACTAGATGACGGATACATTTAATACAATACATTACATCCCAAAGCGGGAATCAAACCTGCAACCTCCTGCGTCGCAGGAGGACGTTTACCCGCCGTGCCACATTGTTCGTCAAATCAAATGATCGAAGCGTTATTGAATCATATTCTAAGGACTATATTGCTACCTAGCTATGACTGTTTCGAGTTTAACCCAAATCAGTCCAGCTTCAATGCCACAATGCTTATTTTTGTCACCAAGCAGCTTACTGTGTTCCAGTTTGAAGGGATGCCAGTGAAACTACAGGCACATGAGGTTTAACACCAGTAGGTATATCTTGGATTGATAGACGCAGAGAAGTCAACCGTAGGACACATTCATAGCAAACGTGACCGAGGTAGTGCTTTTTTATTGGTGATGGTAATCAGTAAGATCAGGGGGGGCATCTGCTTGTTCAACCAGCAAGCCATATAAAAAATTAAAAAGCCTTACTAAACGGATACCAAGTAGTTTTAGGAATTCCAGAGTCAAATCTTGCGGCGGTTATTGCTTCTCTAATAGCCATCGCGATGACAACTGACATGCATATTGGAGGCTCTCCAGTCACTGCCAAAAAAAAATTTAAGAATTCGAAGGTCTAGTCTGCAAATCCATTCAAACAAGAATTTGATTTTTTCAAAATTTAAAAATAAGCCTAAAGCTACTATGAAAATAGCTAATAAAGAACTACGGTTCTGTTGAGACAAAAACTGGTAAATCTTATAGATGAGTCTCAAGAAATAGATGATAAAATTTTAATGGTTACATCTAATTAAATTAAAGCACTTATAAGAATCTTTGTGGATGATGCTGTATGGATTGTCCAGCATTATTTTGTCCTGACTGACTGACACCACACAGCCTAAACCACTGGTCGTAGAGACTTAAAATTTTCAACGTATGTTTGCCTTGATGCGTAGGGGTCTATTAAGAATGGATTTTTCAAACTTCAACCCCTAAACGGGTATAGCTGCGGTTGCGTTTTGTACGTGGACGAAGTCGTGCACGTTTTACTAGTTGGTTATAAATAGGCACAAATATGATAAAAATTTGAATGGCTACATTGAAACAAGAACAGACAATAGAAAGATAACTACATAGTTAAAAAAACAATTCATTGATTAGTTGGTTATAAGCAGACACAATTAAAATAAATACATGGTTAAAATTACAATTTTCTTACTCTTTGAACCTAAAATAGCTGGTAAAGAATATGAGTTCTTCCTCAAATAAACATTGAAGTTCTGAGGGATATCTCTGGCTTGTGGGACATAGTAATTCCAAGGTCTGTTTGTGAGCAGTTCTCCAGAATTTGTGTCATAAACCAAATTTTCGCATGTCCAGTAGCCCAGACCCATGATGAAAGCTCCTTCTACCTGCGAATCATTACAATTAGATTTATGTAAATGATATTTTACTCATTACTCCAAGGGTCAGCATCATCTGCAACTATAACCCAATATGCTATGGTATAAGTAAAGTTTATTTAGGCATAATAATAGAGTACAGAGGTATATACAATAAAATATATATAATTCTTTGTTTGCGCTGTTTAAATAGGTTTGAGCCTTCTTTGACTAGAACTTAATACTAGAAGTACTATATTACATTCTTGTTTAGATTGACTGAAAGAAATCTTTTAGTTAAGTTAGTATTTGCCTAATTTCTGTTGTGTTATGTTTTGTATATTGTGTTAGAAGTTATTCATACAAGAACAGCAAATTACCTGACCAATATCCAATGCTGGGCTAATACTTTGCCCTGCGTCACTCATGACATCAACTCTTATTACTTCCAATTCTCCAGTTAGCACGTCTATCTCCACTTCAGCAAACGCAACGCCATAAACATTGTACTTAAATATGTCTTTGTTCCCCACAAAACCATGCACAAGTAAATTTATACCGTCTTTATATGCTTGACTAATCAAATCTCCCCAAGTTGGATTACTTAGTTTATCTTTAACAGGTTTCAGCCTTTTTATAAGTTCTTTGCAGCACCTTTCTATCCCTACTCCGATACTTTGAGAAGTTATACTACCCCCAGTAACGGACGAGTTTGGTGTGCTTGTGGTACTGTTTGCTTTGACTTGAATTTTATCGAGTGGGATCTTTAAGAAGTGTGCACATATCTGAGCCGTTCTTGTATTTATACCTTGGCCAATTTCAACTCCACCGTGAGTTATAGTGACTGTCCCGTCAACGTGGTACACAGACATGTTAATGTTAAAGTACCTAGGATAGTTATGACTCCATCGTAAGGGAACACATCTTAAGCCTCGTTTTTTCCATCTGTTTCTAGCATTTAATGTATTGACATTATCTCTTCTCTCCTTGTAATTGCATTCAAACATCAATGTGTTTATCATTGCTTTGATATCAGAAGCGCTTTCTTGATCTAGATTAGCAAGTCGTACCTGTATAGGGTCTAGTGCTAATTCGTAAGAGATGTGTTCCATCACCATTTCTATCATTGCGATGGATTCTAGTGTTCCTGCAGTCAAACAAACGATAAGCAGTCAATGAGACATAAAAGCCGTAAGTAGAAGAATAAGAATAATAGATAATATACATAGCTTTAATTTGAAAATAGATAATACTAAACCTGGTGCTCTAAACCATGTATTTTTTGCAGTATCTGTAGTCGTATCATATAATTTGTAGTTCAATCTGGCTTTGTTGTAGCAATTATAGTACGTATCAGCAGCAAACTCTTCAAATTTTTCATTTAAAGTAAAACCATTGTCTTCAAAGATCGTCAAGTTGCCAAATTGGAAAACACCGCACTCATTCACTGCAAACTAGATACGGAAAATTTATCGAATTGCTGCGTTTTTTTTAAATGAAATATTATAATGAACACAAAAAGTACACTATACTTCGTAATCACTAGAACAGGGCCACCTCTTGCCAAAGACTTGCATGCATTTTTCCATTGAGTGGATAATTCTGCATGGCAGGTTCAATTTCATAGTAACAAGACTGCAAGCCACGGCTGAAAGGATAATCCGAGATATTTTGATGCCAAAACCACCACCAATACGACGAACGTGGACATCAATTCTGAAAGTAAAGTAACAATGATATCAATCTGTAGGTAGTTAAATAGTTAAGGATATTGCGATAATTTAGTTGTGATATAAACTATATTCTCCTTGTTTTTACCTCTTCAAGTATATACACATCACATATATTGTTTACTGTTGTAGATAAAAAAAATTAAGATTTTTGTGTTTTTCTTACTTATTGGCGTCCATATTCAAAGCTCTTGCTACCATCGCTTGAAGTGCATCTGGCCACTGCGTAGTAGCATACACTTCTAATCCTTCTTCTGTAGGTCGAGTTACTACTGCCAACGTTTCTATGGTAAAATGATATTGTCCGTGTATTGTATTACTACCTCTTACCATGCGGACGACTTGGTCTCCTTTATCTGTTGCATATTTAGCGGTAAACAGTTTATTTCTGTTAGGATCATTTTTAGCTTCATTTATTTTTAAAACTGGTTTGACTATATTGTTGTAAGTGATGTCAACCATTTTCGATGCAACTTCAGCAATGTGACGAGTTTTAGCAACTATAATTGCAATAGGTTGGCTGTAGTAATTTATTTTTCCACTGGATAAGACTTCTTCATTCATTCGGTACTGTACATCATCTGCTGGCGTAAAGGAATTCAAGCCTGGTATGTCTTTTGCTGTGTAACACGCTATAACTCCTGTATAATTCTATAAATAGACCAACATGTGATACAAATATATTTACTTATTTTCTACTTCAGTTTTACCTAAATATTTTTTTCATAATCAACTTACCAAGGCTCTTCTTGGATCTAAAGTTTCGATGGACCCTTTCCCAATGGTGCTCAAAACGAGTTCTGCAAAAACCTCATAAGGAAAAGATTGAATATCTTCTGTATAGGAGGCTTCACCAGCACATTGAATCTAAAGTGATACAATTTAGGTACTTACGTCTAATTTATCACAAACGAAGCCTTATAAAAATTGTATACAAACTTACCAGACTTTCTAGTTTAGGTATTGGCTGATTTAGTGGCCATAGTGATGGAGAAGTCTCAAACGATTGTTGCGCTTCTGAAACTGGCCTTGACTCATGCAGTCTCACTGAACCAGAAACATATTCTTGTTTAAGAATATTCTTAGGACATATTGATAATATACTCTGCAAGTAACCAATGTCAATTATATAAAACTATGAACATTATTTTGATCAATTCAATAGTCTTACAAATGTTCTAAAAGAAAGTAAGTACTTTATGATTAAGAATCTCAACATTATGACCAGATTATCGTTACTTTGAGAAGTTAATTGCTTACTTTATACACCAAACCAATAGCTAGTTGCTTTCGATATACTGCTGAAGGTTCAGGTGGAATATCCTCCACAACGAGCTCATGCTCCAGCATCTGGATGGCTGTCTGCAATGTCTCATTCTTAAACAACTCTTTTCCCACAAGAACCTTTTCAGTGGCGGTTGCTCTTGAAAATGCTGGTGCAAGACCACCAAATACAAGTCTACAGTTTTGTAGCAGATTTCCAGCAGGGCAGAAATCGAAGTAAGCTCCAAAATTGACGATTGCGTGAGCGTTTTGTGACCTTGGCATGACCTGAAATAATTTTGGAACTCTGTACTCAACTAAAACTGTCACAGAACATTTTAACTTTATTAAGGTGGCACCTGCAAAGAGAACTACACATTACGTAGGAGGCATCTTAGTATTGCCAGTGTATATAAGTCCACTATTCTGTTTGTTCAAATTTCTTTAAGATTATTGCTAGGTCATAGTTCTCATCAAAGGCTTAAAAAAAAGAAAAAACTCTTGAAAGCTAATCACCAGGTATCAATGGTAAATAACTTGACTTTACCTTAAAAGTCTTTACTATACAATTTTCGCTGATCGGTGGCAGTTTTACGTTTATTATCAAAGCTCCTTTCATGTTAGTGTTTAAAAACAATTCCATTGAAACAGTTTTTTGACATTTTCTGTTCCCTGAAAACATTCAAATGTATATCAAATCCAGCTTATTTCATTATTATTATTTTAAATTATAGCCAGAATCTTACTTATGGTCAATGCTGCACCAACTGTATTGAACATCAGAAATAGATCTGACTGAAATTCGTTATGTTGATGTTTTATCATCAAATTTCCTGCTATCGTCCCCAGCTGGAAAGTTTATGAGTTTATTGAAATACATTTACAAATAAATAAGATACTGAACACTTATTACTATGTGGGTATTTATCGTCTATTACCTTTTTCATTTGCAATGTGTAATATAAAAGAATTCAAAACCTATGGTGTTTCGATCGCTAAAATAGAAATACTTTTAGTGTTGAGTTAGACATGAGTTTACGGATTTTAAAGAAGATGTAAGTACTTCATTATTTTCTATTTTAAATTTTATTAAAGTTTGTCCCGTAATAATTTTTGAATTTTAGGAATCGGTTATAAGTGTTATTGAAAAGACCTTTGACTTTAGGTTTTAATAGTCGCGCATACCCCACTTACATTTATGTAGGTTTTGAGACAACTTTTAGAATGTCAAAATACAAATTTATAGCTGGGTCTCTCAAATTCCAAGATACTTACCTAACTTTGACCAAGATGACTGGACTATTAAATCCAAAAATAAATTGTTATCGTTGCGTTTGTTATTTTAACTAAGTGGTCATTATTTAAAAGGATAGTAACCACTTACGTTCCTAACAGCAGTATGGGCAACCAAATTTAAATGGTAGTAAAATTCTTTTAAATAAACAAAGTTTGCGTTTGTAGAGTTCTTGAATATTTCCAGTAGCTCAGTCAGCGTAGTTCCAGCTCCTATCACCAAGTTTTGATCGTAAATGTACCCTTTCAGTTCAGATATTCCACTGATGTCTATCAGAGTTTGAGGATATTCATGAATTGGGTATGCTCCTAAAAAATATACATTTTATTTAGTTACTTTCAAACTTTTGCAAGTATTTTCAAAATTTATAGCGTCTATTACAATATACCTTTGGCAGTATTTCCAGCTACCATCATGTACGATTCAACTCCTTTTGTTTTTAAAATATCAAACACATCAGAAACTTTGTTCACTTGAAACCATTCCCTTCCATCCTTCAGTTTTACAGCTGCTAAGCTCTCTTTAACTTCTTTCTTGGAAACGACACACCAGTCTTCATCATCACTGCAGCTTCTGCTACAGACTGTTCCAGTTTTTTCACAAATGTCAAGGTCTTCGATGTCCAAAATATTGGTTTTAGGAGTGTCAGTAGCAAAACTCTTAAAAGCTTCCAAAATCGGCCTGTATCCAGTACAACGACAGATGTTGCCCGCAAACGATTTCTCTATTTCTTCCATCCGAAGGTCTTTTTTTCTTTGCAGAATGCTGTAATAAAATACAAAGTATTCTGTATTACGTTCGTTAGTTTTAAAGCAAGTGGAAGATTAGTAATAATAATATTATTTTTATTTTCAAAAACACAGGACAACTAGTACATTTAGTTATTAAGATAAAACAAATTATTTTTAGTTATATATATATATTTTTAGTTCTTTGTTTTATTGTTTTATTTTTGTTTTTGTAGCTATAATATTAGTATTAGTAGGTAAATCTTTAGTTTTATATCAATAATAATAGTATTACGAGTATAATAATGGGACGCGTGTTGCAGATGTTGCTGCGCCCTACCTTTTGTCGGCACCACTGAAAACCAGCGCCATAAGAGCCATTGCGCTTTTTGGCATATGCTGAGTGGTTGCCTTTTTTCGCCACTTTCCTTTTAGTTTTATATCTACTTTGTGTTCTTTGTATTGTTTTGTGTGGTGTAAATAAATATTTTTCTATTCTATTCTATTCTATTCTAAATTTTAAACATGTAGTTTAAAAATGAGCTGTTTTATAAGAGAATCAACTTTAAAAGTAAGTTTAAACAAAATAACTATGTTTAGTTACATATATGTTACATATATTCTCAATATGTATTTAAATAAAAAGTAGGTACATAGTAGATTGACAATAATATAAGCTTATTATAAAGTTACTTACCAGTACATAGACATGACCCATCCAGGAGAACAGTGCCCACATTGGGATCCATTGTAGCGTGCAAGAGTTTTCTGAAGGATATGATACCCTTTCTTCCTGTTCCCCAAATGTTCAATAGTCGTGATCTCCCAATCGCTACACGAGGTTATTGACACCATGCACTGGTAACCATTATAACATATTTATCATAGATAACAGTTGACTTACTTTTGTTAATACGATAATATGTTGATGGGACAAGGAGATGGTCCACCTTAAGTTAAGGAGGGACCTCACCTTCTTCATCATCATCATCACCAGAATAGAACAAAATTTATTCACTTGTATATTACGTACTCCATACTCAAGAGCACCGATGATCCAGTGAGAGCGACCACATTTCCTAATCCTAAGGTTATAGGTTCAAATCCGGTCGTGCACCAATGGATTAAAAAAAGATTGTACTACGCAATGTTCTTGAACAATGAAGAACATCATGAGGAAACTTGCTATAACGTATGGAATCCTGCAAATGTATGTGCCAAATGTAATATTTGGACGTAACTCTGATTAACCCTATTAGATATCCATAAAAAACCTTGATAGCGTGCTAGGCAAAGAGATCTAAGAGATGTCTACCGTGCCTGGGAATGATGTCATGAAACTATTTCATCTTTTTCTATACTACTCGTATTTTGGTTAAATATATTGTGGTGTACCGCGTGAGCGATTGCGCACTCAGAATTGGTGTGAACTAAGAGACTCACCGAGTTGACAGCTTGAGGAGTGGCTCCAGGGTACTTGGCGACGGCGACGATGCAAGCGCCGCAGCCAGCTTGACGACACATATACTTAGTGCCGCGCAGCTCCAGGTAGTTCCTGATGTAATCAACCAGCGTAACATCTGAACTGACTTCTGGGCCAACTGGTAAAAAATAAACAAATTAACGCTTTACCTGGTCCTGACGTCCTCCTACCCGATGGACAGACGACTTTATTAGGATCGTGGGAAGTCGATGGATGGAAAGGGCTCAGAATCGTTCTTTCTGGAAACGTGTGGGGAAGGCTTATGTCCAGGTGTGGACTTCTACAGGCTGTTGATGATGATAGTAAGTAGGTACCTGCGTGTTTAAGGTTTTAAATAAAAATGTAGGTATTGTGAATGCATAACGCTTAAAGTAAGCAGTTGAATAGGTAACATGTTTATAAATAAACGTTTCATCGATTGCGTTTTGTGTGTTGTTATGAATCGTGTTGTTTATGTTGTTGTTATAGAAATTCCTCATTTTCACCCCACAGCGTTGAATAGACAATTTGTCTCTCTCTGTATGTTATGCATATTTGTGTACGTGTGTACAATAAAGTCCTTCTTTCTCTTTCTTCGCAATGGTATCTGTTTGTCATTTGACAGATAATTTTGTCAATTTCAAGTGGATTAAATAAATACTTTTTAGTCTAGTCGAGTCAGTAAAAAGTTATTTTTGTAACGCCATTTTTTTTTAAGCAGCGTACAGAAAGATCAATAATTGAAACAAAACACAGAACTAAACCTAAAACATTATTACTAAAAACATGCAAACTACTACAAATTATATACAAAATAACAATAAGACTAAACTACATAATATTAGAATACTTACATAATATTATTATGCATTATATATTTTACCGACAGGTATAATTATGTACAATGCTTATAAGTATGGGAGAATAGTATTAACCTATTTGAGGTTTCTTCTAACTGTGGTTATAAATCTATTATTATAATAAAATAGATAAATGGTTATTCTTACCAGAGTAGGCCACTCCGTTTATTTTGAAGCAAATCCGATCCATAAGAACTGCGTACCACTGTCGAACGCAGGTGACTGACTGAATGACTTACTCAGTAAATTCATAAGTAGGTAAGCATTTGCAGAGTAATCAATAATAACTTTTGAAAGTGCATACATTACGGTGTTTTAAATAAATTAACATGAATATTATAAACTGAAAACTCGCGTGACTTTGTCTGCGTAAAGTTACTCGTATTTTCATACAAGCCCCCATACCCCGCTATATTGCTCAGGGGTTGATTTTCTGGAATTTCTTTGTCTATACTTCTACGCACCAAGACAAATATACCCTAAAAGTTTAAGAATATATGACTAGACTACGAGCAATAGTTGAAGCCGTGCGTTGTCTATAGTATGTTAGTCAGTCAGCAGGACAAATATTTTTATAACAGGTTGTGGGTTCAATTCTCACCGTGAACAATCATTTGTGTGACTAACGTATATGTTGTTCTGTATTCTGCGTATGTATTTACAAATAAGTTCTATAATATTTTTTGTGTATTAGTTATTATTGTATAAGGATACTTACCGTGCCTGAGCAGATAGAAGGTCGTCTTCTATCTGCTCAGGCACGGTAAGTATCCTTGTGTGTGTGTATAGGTACGTTTAAAAGTACATAATTATTACGTTACAACTATGCTTAGTTTGGGGCTAGCTGTGTAAAATGCCAGCCAATACAAATAAATACTGACATACATTTAAAACAATAACGTCGTCTAGCCCCAAACTAAGCTTATACAATAATAACTAATACAACAAAATAAAAATTGTTTGTTATCATGTAGTTGTTTCTTTCTTTTCTTTCTATTTTTGTGTTTTTTTTATGGCATGAATTACCAAGTTTTTATCATGCTAGTTGAAAAACATTTTAATTGGCTAAATTTGCATTAACACAGAAATTTGATAAGTATTTAAAAAAACATAATTAAGGTTAGAAAAGCATATTAAGTACCTTAATTAACTTTTTAAAAATAAGAGAGATAATGTATTTCGTAACACTAACGCATGACATTTGTCTAATACTACTACTAGTGAACCCTTATTTTATGCTGTTAGTGGAACGAGCATATGGCCCACCTGATGTTGAGTGGTAACCATCACCTATAATAAAGCATTGCTTTGTAGGTCACGCACGTTAGGTACTTGCCCTACGATGTTTTAACACTTAAGCTAGCTAAAATCAGGTACATAATATATGATGACATAATAATATTTTTTAGTGGACTTACTGGGAGAACGTTTTCATTGATGTTAACAATGGGTTTATGTGTGGCTCAAGAGGAATATCCAAAACTAAGTTAATTCCGTTTGCCCATAGAGCCAATTTACTTCCTCCTTCCTCTTCTCTCCTGCATCTCGGACTTATTTGTAGTTACCCCATCCTTGAGAAAGCCGTGTCCATTAAGTACTTAGGCATTACCATAGACCAAACGCTCTCCTTCAAACCATACATTGACTTTCTGGTAACAAGGCTACGCAAACTTATTTATATCTTCAAAACTCTAAAGAACATTGCTGAGCGACGCACTACCATAATCATTTACTTTGCTCTGTGCCAATCCATATTTGGCTACTGCATCACCTCATGAGGAATAAGGGAAAAAGATAATTAAATATAAAACTTCATTTTCTTTAGCTGTTCAACATTTCCTTTGAGAACCGAGGAGGTTGCGGGTTCGATTCCTGTCTTGGTAACAATGTTTGTAAACGATCTGTAAATATTTATTCCGGGTGTTGTGGGTATTTTTTGTAATAGTATATCAGTCATCTAGTACCCATAACACAAGCTCTGCTTAGCTTGGGGCTAGATGATGCTGTGTGGATAGTCCAGCATTATTATAATCATTATAATTACTACTTATTAACCTTACTGCTTTGTTTTTAGATAATAAACTCTAATAGTAAGTATTTCTGTGTCATACGATGGCAAAAAATATTTTGACCAAAGTTTTGATTTTCATTTTGGTTTGGGGTAAGATACCAGATTATATTCTCCATAAAATTTTTATTACCATTAACCACAAGGTAACTATAACTACTATTATAATAAACAAATAGATTGCATTATCAATAAATTTGTCAATATAAAATATCTAGTAAAATTTTAAATCTTCTTTTCTTATTCCACATGCAAGATTGATTTTTTCTACTGTAAATGGACCATCTGGAATAAAAACAAGAATATTACACCCTTATAAAGAGTTTTTGATAATATCCAAAAGTTTGATACCAATTACTCTTTAGAATCACTTTATGACATCATAGAGAAAGGTGAATCTAAGTGCCAGTTCCACGTGATCAAGTCTGTATAAACAGGCTTCTTGACCTAAAGCTTGGTTTCAGAGGCCCAATTCTCGCAACAAAATAGTATCAAGCTCAAGTTTCAATCGTGTCAACCTCCAAACTAACATTTCTGACAGGCACAATTTTGACAATCAAATTCTTTCAGTCTCGTCTCAGCTCAGAAAAGTTACAAGAATTGGGCTTCTGATGTTAATCTTTAGTGATTTGAAGATACGAGTGATCGCTATCAAATTAATGAAATACATACCAACATCAAACCAAGTTGTGGTAGGAATACCAACTTCTTGCCGAGCAGCAGTCATTGCTTCTCTGAGGGAAAATGCCATCACTACTGCAAGACACATTGGCGGTTCTCCAGTGCCTAAAAACCATGATAAAACCACAAGGATGTTTATTGTTATTTGACAAATAACTTGACTTGGAAGGTGACGTATATAGTGATAATTTACTACTTCCAAATCAAGTTACTTTTAGAGCTTGTTTTGGGTCACTATAGGTAAACCATGTAAGTCAGTCCACTCTCTCCAAGTTTATAGGGGTAAGAGGCGTAATAAGCGGAGGATAGTGAGGTTAGCGGGCGGCAGGCGTATTTTGGCGACGAGTCAGTGTGCTTGTCACCCGGCAAGTGGTCACACCGTGCTATCAGTTGCTCACGCCCTGAGGCCTAGCACATAAGGAGGAAAAAATTTCGAGATGAATTAGGCTATCTTTGGACACAAACTTAGCAGTCAATGCAAGTAAATTGCATTTTAAAGCTTAAGAATCTTTAGAAAAAAAAGGCCCTAGCTCGGCTGAACATTAATTAGACATTAATTTGAATAAAACCGTAATAAAAGCTAGTAGGTTCTCAAAAAAATTGGCTTGTAAAATTGTACAACAAAGTAAACAACAAGCAACCTGATAGTAAAATGGATAAATTACATACTAATTTATTTATTCACAAATTTACTATTTCTTAAATTCGTAAAAACTTAGCATATTGTTGACGTCAATATCTTGAGATCTGTCTTCAAATATTTGACATCGTATGAATTGGAATATAAATTCACCCGCCCACGCCCCTGTAATTTTCATAGGGAGTGTTCTCATTCATATGATTTACTTAAAGCTGTATCTTTCTCGAACTAAATACTTGGCTTCTAGGTATTTTTTCACAAAAGTTCCGCCATTCTTACTTCTAGTTATCAACATATATCTGATGTTTTATATATTTTACCTTTGGCACCCAAAATTTCTTTGAAACTGTACGAATTTTCCCTAAAAGTCACTCTAAAGTCCTGAGGAATATCTCTGGCTAACGGGACGTAGTGGTTCCAAGTCCGATCTGATAGCATTTCTCCACTTTCTCTGTTGTAAACGAGATTCTCACATGTCCAGTAGCCTAAGCCCATGATGAAAGCACCTTCTACCTGAAAACTCTTTCTTTTTAATTTAATTTTATCTTTTATTTATCGAAATACAATATTATTAGTAGAAACGCGCGGGACTTTGTCCTTAGGGGTTTAATTTTGGGAATTTATTTTTTAATACATCTATGAGTATAATACTAAGATAAATATACCCGGCTTATTACAAGTCAAGTCAAAGTCAAAAAGCTTTTATTTAGTAATATCCGCAGGGATCATCTTGAAACGTAAATCTAGGTGTATCTAAGCGCCGGTTCCTTGAGCCCAAGCCTAGAAGAACCGGCAAGAAACTTACGGCTTGGTTCCTATAATTTTTTTGTATGTTTTTTTTACAAAATAAGTGTTCCAGTGTGGTCCGAATCTAATGCAAGACAGAAAACAGGTTTAGGCAATCATACCAAGAACATAATAATCAAGTCTACGGGCCGTATTCAGAAATCTAACTCAAGCATCAATTTGAACTCAGTTCAGCTGAACTTAAGTTTTGAATCGAGACTTAAATCCTTATCCAATCATTGATTCTGTGGATCTAGTCTGTTCTCTTTTACATTTTTAATTTATTTCAAACTTGAATTCGTGGTACGGCAAAATTAAAATGTTTGGGATGAAAAAAAAACATCAGAAAACTCTAGTGAAGTCAGAATAAACCTACATCAAAACATTGTTACAAACATTTTACGTTAAAACTCCAGTAAAATCAATCAATTTCTTCAAAGGCGGCATAGTCTTATAACTTCAGCCTGTTCAGAAGGGAGCGCAAAAAAAAAACAAATTGTTCAAATAAAAGTATTTACCATGCAGGTTGGTTGAATGTAACCTGAAATCACCAAAGAGTATCTTATAGTAAAAATGTGTAAGTAAATTGTAATTGCGTAAAATTGCAAAACTTGCCGTTTCAGCGGTGCTGGTAAGGCTTCTTTGTAATGGTACGGTGAGGCGTTGATACGATAGAATAATTAATTTTCACGGAAAATAATTTTTTGTGATCTCTTCATACATTTTTAGGGTTCCGTACCCAAAAGGTAAGACGGGACCCTATAACTAAGACTCCGCTGTCTGTCTGTCGGTCTGTCTGTCTGTCGGTCTGTCGGTCTGTCGGTCTGTCGGTCTGTCTGTCTGTCGGTCTGTCTGTCTGTCGGTCTGTCGGTTTGTCGGTCTGTCGGTCTGTCGGTCTGTCGGTCTGTCGGTCTGTCGGTCTGTCTGTTTGTCTGTCTGTCCGTCTGTCTGTCCGTCTGTCTGTCCGGCTGTCACCAGACTGTATCTCATGAACCGTGATAGTTAAAGAGTTGAAATTTTCACAGATGATGTATTTATATTGCCGTTATAACAACAAATACTAAAAAATAGAATAAAATAAATATTTAAGGGAGTTCTCATACAACAAACGTGATTTTTTTGGCATTTTTATTATAGATTATGGTAGAGAACCCTTTGTGCGTGAGTCTTGACTTGGCTGGTTTTTTTAAGTACCTAGATAGGTACACCCAATGCAAAGGAACCGTCAGTATCCTCCAAAATTTTTAATTGGTACTTGAACTCCCTCCTCATCACGAGAAATCGGTGGATGAAGAAGGCTCATTCATTAAAAACTTTAAAGAAGGTATTCGAAAAAACATTTTTTTTGCTTTCAATACAAAAGTACTTAAGCAAAATTAAAACACACAATCATTACTTCTAAAAATTGTATGTAAGTAATGCTTGAGCGTGCACTCAGATTCCTTTGAAAAATGTTAATAAAAAACTAAACAAGTAACGATTTCGTCTGAGCGACGTTTCTAAATAAGCTAATTACTCAGCTGGACTGAGTTCAGCAGCTCAAGCACTGTTTTTGAATAAAGAACTCTCAAGTACAGATCGATGCTTGAGTAAGGTTTCTGAATACGGGCTTTTGTCTAGCTATTTAGGCTGTGCACTGTCTACTGTCAGTCAGGTAGTCAATCCTTCATTGAGGATAAAGATTTTATAGTGGGCTATTTCAAGTTTAATAAAATTAAGTAGTTAGGCATGCTACTCTGACGAGTTTTAAATTTTATGATTACGTTTAACAATTTAATTAATACTTATAAATACTTGTATTAGCTGAAATTTTCTTTGTAAATAAATGTCATAAATACACTAAAAAAAGGACATAACTTACTTGTCCAATATCAACCTCGGGATTGACACTTTGCCCCACGTCTTGTAAAATATCAACTCTAAGAATTTCAAACTCTCCGGTCAGCACATCTATTTCCGTTTCACATAATGAGACTCCAAATATATTGAAATTGAATTCATCGGCCGTCCCCACAAAACTATGAGCTTGAAGATCCACGTTATCTGTATAAGCTTGAAGGATCAACTCCAACCACGTGGGATTGTCCATTTTACTCCTTGTAGGTTCCAATCGTTCTAGCAATGCTTCACAACATCTTTTTACACCTAAGCCAACATTTTGTGACCCAATACTCCCACCGGTACCGTAGCAGTTTGGGGATATAATAGAATTGTTGGGCTTGACTTGAATCTGGCTTATTGGTATTTTTAGTAGGTATGCGCATATTTGAATTGCCTTAGTATTGATGCCTTGGCCCATTTCTATGCCACCATGTGTTAGTATAACGGTGCCGTCTGAGTGGCATACTGATAGATTTATATAAAATATGGAGTATCCAAAGGGGGTCCATCGCAGAAAGGAAACTCTAAGACCTCGTTTCCTCCACCGATTCTGTCTATTAAACTCTGCAACTTGGGCTTTTCTTTCAGCATACGAAGCTGTTTGCTGTAGCTCTTTCGCCATTTCTATAAGGTCATTGTACTTTGTGGTGTCAACGTTTTTAAGTCGAACGTCGAATGGATCAAGAGAGAGTTCATATGAGATGCGTTCTACAACGCACTCTGCTAGTGCAATACTCTCCAAGCTTCCTGAAAAGTTAAAATTACGAAACACTGCATTTCAAAAAATGCACAAGCTTATTCTAGGCTCCAACTGTCATGGTTTTAAATTTATACCAAAAAATGTATGAATAATAAATATTTCTAGGGATTATTTACTCAACTTGATCTAGCCTCAAACTAAGCATAGGTTGTATTACGGAAACCAGATGGCTGATAGAATACTGAATTATTTTTTTTAGATACATATAATACAATACTGGGTATATTTTTGACAGAGAACAAATATTTACGTTCATCACAAAAATGTTTGTCCTCGGTGGGGATCAAACCCACAGCCTACAGCACAATTATTTTTTGTTTCGTTAATTTTGAGAACAGTGTTCATCCCATAACTTCTCAATGCGTACCTACCTGGAGACCTGCACCAAGTGTTTTTTGCGGTATCGGTGATGGCATCATACAGTGTGAAGTCCCATTTAGTATTTGTATAACAATTATTAAATGCATCTATTGCCACTAACGACAATCTCTCTCCAATTTTGTAACCATTATCCTCATACTGTTTATACACGATGGACTGAATCAATCCAGCTGCGTTTACTTTACACTAGAAATTAAAATATTGTTTGAATTTTAATTATTTATTTTTGCGTTTGTAAGTTTTAAGATTGTGAGTTTGGGCTGTGAATTACCTCATAGTCTGTATGGCATGGCAGTCGTTTTCCAACAGCTCTAGTGCAAGTGGTAAGAGGAACCACTAGACGACATGGCCTGTTTAGTTTCTGAACCACCAGGCTGCAGGCAATGGCTGTCTGTATGCCTCGAGTAAGTTTAATACCAAACGCTCCGCCAAGGCGTCGTACGTATAAATCAACACTAAAAAGAACAGGTACTTTATTTATTCTTAAAACATACTACTTTTATGATTTTTTCACCAGCAGCTCTGTAAATAATGTTATAAGTAGGGCCACCTACCGATTTGCTTCAAGTTTTAACGCCCTAGAAATCATTATCTGGGCACCATTCATCCATTGGCTTGTTGAATGAACCTCCAGACCCTCTTCGGTAGGCATTGTCACACATGACAAATGCTCCATCATAAAATGCAGTTGCGCATATATCGTGCATTTTCCTATTATTGTCTTTACCACATCAGTTCCTTCCTCTGTGGCTGCCTTAGCATACGTTAAAGTCAGTCTGTCTGAATCGTTTTTGGCTATTTTTATATCTGTGACTGGCTTTTTTAAATTTTTGTATGTTATTTTAACCATTTTAGCAGCTTTATTAGCTATCTTTTGTGTTTCAGCAACGACTATACCAATTGGTTGGTTAAAATAATAAATTTTTCCGTTGGAGAATATTTCTTCATTTTCGACAAAAAATGGGTCACCTCCTGGAGTAAAAGAGTTAACTCCGGGAATATCTTCAACTGTGTAAAATGCTAATACTTTTGGTTCTTTCTGAAAATGATAAAGTAATATAAACCATAGTAAAGTTCTTTTATAATTTAATACAAAATAAAATAATAATCTCTGCATATCGGATAACAATAGATCCATATAGGGTTAATAAGCATACAATAATATAAAATGGAAAAAAGAGTGTTAGAATAACCTTAAATTAATTGTTAAAAAAAATAATTAAGTCTTACTAATGCTCGACAGGCATCTATTTTGTCAATTTCGCCAACGCCCACGGTACTAAGAACAAAAGCTGCATGCACTTCTCGTGGTTGTGTCGGTAAATCATCTGTATATTTTGACTCTCCTGCGCATTGGATCTGTAAGAAATTTCAATTGATAAAGTAGATTACGTTGAAAATTGTCTGTATTTGTCTTATTCTTACCAAAGCTTCAACTTTAGGTATGGGCTGATTCAATGGCCAAAGAGATGGATTTGTTTCAAAATGTTGTCTTCCCTTTGAGACCGGTCGTGTATCATGAATCTTTGTGCTACCAGAAACGTATCTGGAATTCAGAATATCTTCTGGACAAAGTGATAGTAAGCCCTGTAATATAAAAATCAAATTAGTCAAAAGGAACTACAGAATAACTGACAAAAAGTAAACTACAACAAAAGTACTTTATTTGACCTTATAAAACAATGATACAGCTAGTTGTTTTCTATATTTAGCTGAAAAATCTGGAGGGTTCTCAACCACTACCACCTCACTCTCCAAGGCACTAAGAGCTGCTTGTAATGTGGAATTAGAGAACAAGGGTTTTCCGACCAGGAACTTCTCAGTGGTTTTGGCCCTGATGAAACAAGGTGATAAGCCTCCATATACAATCCTGGTTTCAAGTACAATATTTTTACGCGACAACTTATAAAGGAACCCAGCGTGAACAATGGCATGTGCGTTTTGAGAACGAGGCATGATCTGTAAAATAAGAACAATCATAATAGTAATGTTTGTAAAAATGAGCCAAGCAGTATGTTATGTAGGTATCTTTTGGTAGTGGATTTACCTTGTAGGTTACTATCTTATATTGCTCGTTAAGGGGGGGCAACCTGACGTCTATGATGATCTTTCCTTTCATATTTTCTTTTAGAAACTGTTGCATTGATAGTTTCTTGCTGATTCCTTTTGAGGTGTCTGAAAGTCAACTAAGTATTATTATTATGATTTTATTTTTTATGATGAGCTGTCAAGCGGTCAACTCGTTATTTTATTTGGAAAACAAACAATATTATAAACTAGATAAATATCAACGTAAATAAACGAATTAACAAATAACTATCAAATTATAAGATACATAAAATATTATTAATGTAAAATTGAAAATACACAGCTTCAAAAAGCGCCACTGTGCGCTAGCCTTAATCAAATATACTCACTAATAGTCAAATACGCTCCAACAAGTTCAAAGAGCAGGAATATGTCCGATGGAAATTCATTGTGTTGATGTTTTATCATCAAGTTTCCTCCTACTGATCCCAGCTAAAATAAACTTATTAATTATTATTATTTTTTAATTTTGACATAATATATCTGTCATACAGAAAGAAGGTACTGAAAAATTTCTTGTACAGTCAGTGACATTCTTAATAAATAATGAAGTATTTACATTTCTGATTGGATTATTAGCGACTAAACTTATATGTTCCACAAATTTACGTAAATATCCAAAGTTAGAATCTTCTGCGGCATCTTTAAATACGTTAATAAGTTCATTTATAGTGATTCCAACTCTAACAATTAGATTTTGATCTTTAGTACAGCCTTTTAACTCTGGCACTGTACTTATATCTATTAATATCTTTGGATATTCCTTTATTGGATAAGCACCTGCAAAGTAATAGGTATTCAGATTAGTAAGTTATTGGTTTAATGATAAAAGTAGGATGTAAGCTCAAATCTTACCTTTGGCAGTATTTCCATACACAAGCATATACGAATTGTATCCTTTTTTATCCAAAATATCAAATATTGAGTTAAGGTTATACACTTTAAACCAAAACTTATTGTCTTCCAACTCAATTTTAATAACTTTTGGTTCTGTCACTTCTTCATAGGAAATTAGGCACCAATCGTCACTAGCGTCACGTTTATTTTTATCACAGGACAGTCCTGTATTTTGGCAGATACGCAAATCTTCTATGTCCAAAATTTTATCTTGTCTGGGAGCATCACTGCCAAACTTTTTGAAGGCATCTAAGATGGGCCTGTAGCCAGTACATCGACAAATGTTACCATCGAACGATTTTTCGATATCTAACATAGTAGGTTTGTTTCCGTTTTGCAAGAGACTAAAAAAAATTAGGCGTAATAATATATGAGATTTACTACGATGTGACGACGGAAGAAAATCTAGCAAACAGCAAACTAAGATTTTTATCTACCTGTACATATTCTGAACCCAAGCGGGCGTGCAGTAACCACACTGGGTACCATTGTATTCCGCCAATGTTGTCTGCAGAATGTTGTAACCTTTCTTCCGATTGCCAATCTCTTCGATGGTCGTAATCTCCCAGTCTTGGCACGACGTGATCGATATCATGCACTGGGAACAAGTTGACAAATAACTTTAGACCCTGATTATTTTCATTATAACTAAACACGGAAAGTTTTAAAACCTGAAACAGTAGGTACAATTAATAAGCATTTACAAACTTTGGAGAAAAAAAACACAAACAAGTTAAATGCATGATGTGTGGTTGTGTAGTAATCAAAACTATCATAGTTTATCGTTACTTATAAATGTTCCCGTGACATTTTGATAGTTAAATAAAGTATTTACAGAATTGACAGCAAGCAGAGGACCCCCAGCCTTCTTCCTGACGCTGACGCTACAGACGCCGCAGCCACCCTCGCGGCACATGTACTTGGTGCCGCGCAGCTCCAGCCAGTCACGGAGGTAGTCCAACAGCATCACCTCGGAGCTTACTTCGCATCCCACTAAAACGCACATTAATTTTGAATTTGTGGAGTTTACAATAAGTAGTTTAATGTATGTAGTATGTTACAAACCTGAGTGGTCGGCTCCGTTCACTTTAAACTTGATCCTTTCCATGACTATAAGACAATGATGCCGGCGGGTCTTATTTATTAAATTTGTCAAACATGTAAAAACATGTGAATTTTTCCTAGATAAGCACGAAGTACCGTATTAGCATAGATACGTTATACACTAGTTTTAATACACAACAGAGCAGTTAAATATCTTTTTTTTTACACGACTTGCTGATAAAACAAGTACATGGCCTACTTATTTTGAATTGCATTTTATACAAACAACAAATAAAGATCAAAGCAGGATAAAGAAATTAAGAAGGCCTGGGTATTTTCTATGCATAATAAAAAATATGTATGTATGTAATGTAATGTATTGTATTAAGTATATCAGTCATCTAGTACCTACCCATAACACAAGCTCTGCTTAGCTTGGGGCTAGATGATGCTGTGTGGATGGTTCAGCATTATTCTTATTATTATTATTATTATACAATCAAATCGCCCATAACAAAGCATTACTTCGTAGGTCATGCTTGTTAGGAACGTGCCCTACAATTCACTGCTCAGCTTTCATCAACCTGAGGCATATAGGTATTAAGCCTCATGTGCCTGTAATTTCACCGGCACCCACAACCTTGACACCGGAACACAGCAAGCTGCTTGGCGGCAGATGAAGGCATTGCAGTAGTACTTGGTCAGACGAGCTCTCCACTAAGAGTTCTACTACTACTCACTACCTCTATAGGTACGTCCACTGAAGAACTGCCCATGTGGCAGTACTCTTCGTCCATCACACTGACCTGGTACGTATGCGAGTTGAGTGCCCGTGCACTAGCGCCTTACCCTAGGGTACTAAACCTAATCTACCCATCAAGTTGCATCACAAAACCGCTAGCATTACTACTTAGTCGCATGCTTACATTATTATTATTTTGTAACAGGATCATACAAAAAAACGGTAGGTACCAAGCCGTAAGTTTCTTGCCGGTTCTTCTAGGCTTGGTCGCGAGGAACTGGCGCTTAGATTCACCTAGATTTAAGACGTTTCAAGATGATCCCTGCGGATATTACTGAATAAATGATTTTTGACTTTGACTTTGACTTTGCTCTTTCTGGGATTTGAGGCAGCATGTTTTGGCACACCCTATATCAGTCATCGTGAACATTTTTATGGTCTATTTAATAAAACGTGTTTTTAGTATTACGAACAAATGTTTTAAAAACGGAAGGTTTTCTTTATGCCAACGCCCACGTAGACTATTATTTATGCATATAACACTTAAAATATGTTATATGATAACACTAATCTATAACACTTATCTGTGTCCCGACTGACTGACTCAGGCCGGCGAAGAGACATTACATTTTCAGGGATTATTCGTGCTTAGAAAGGTATTTCCGAAATTCAACCTCTAAATGAATAATGGAAGTTTGTATGAAAATAACTTCACGCAGACGATGTTAGGCGCGTCTTCGCCAGTGATGATTCAAATCTAAACGTATTTATTATATCGTTAAAAAGTAAAAACAAGTTATAATTCTAGTATACCTACCTACATATTTAATTCAATACTTAGCACAACATGTTGAATGATTAAGCAAATAATCTTCTTTGTATTACCTAGTAACGCCATCTGTTGGCACTTCATTGTAAACTGTGTCACATCTTTGAACACGCGTCAAAATAAAAGTCCGCCTTTACATAGTATAAAATGAAGTCGCTTCCGGAGATTCGTTTTCTGTCATCTTTGGAAGCAACATTGTATTTTCATTTTAATTGTTTTTCTAGTGTTATTTTAAGTTCTGATGGGTAATTTTGGTGGTATTTTAACCATCATTACTTGAGGTCTTAGCACAAGTGTGAACAATTGAAATGAAAGTGTGTTATGAGGCATCCTGATTTGAACGAAAATGTTTCCCTTTGGTTTTGAAGAAAAACGCCATCTTTTTCTTCAAAACCGATGACGGCTGGCTTTACTTTTTTTACCGACTCGACTTGACTATAAAGAATATATTCAACCCACCCACTTGACATTGGCAAAATTGTCCGCAAAAAGACGGACAGATGCCACAAAAAAAAGAAGTCGCTTCCGCTGTCTGTTCGCTTAGATCTTTTAAACTACTCAAATGATTTTAATGTAGTTTTTAGTAATAGATAAAGTGATCCGAGAGGAAGGTTTACATGTTTACATACATACATACACATTATAGAACAGAAAAGCCAATAAATTTAAAGATTCGTTTTTCTAACGAAGTGGGCACGGCTCAGCTAGTTGAGTTATAAACTCAAAATCTGCGTTTCATTATGCAACATGTAATTAAATAGGTAATAAATAAAAAAAATGTTATAATAAATAAAAAATTTGGTAGCTTTTTTGTTCCTTAGTAGAAACCAAAATCAAACTTACTGATCAGTAAAGGGATATTGTCATCATAATCGTCGTCAACAGACAGAAAAAGGTCACTGATGGACATAAGCTTATTTCCCCCCCATACGTTTCCAGGAAGAACGATCTTGAGCCTTTTCCATTCATCGACTTCCAGCGATCCTAACAACTCAATGTCGAGAAAGATATAGCAGCTGTGAGAATAATATAAGTGCTGGGCAAGTCTACTCCATCTAAAAACCCTGTCCCAGGCACTACAGCGTCCCGTAAATAGGGGTATAAGTGAAAAAGTTGCCCCTGACAAATATGCATCATAGTTGCAAATAGGTACCTGTTTACTTATTTATGTACATAATCGAATAAAATATTGAACGTTATGGTGCATGCTTTTAAAGCAAGAATTTCGAGTAAGTGCTTGCACTAAGAGATCTGAGAGGATATCTACCGTGCCTGGAGATGAAAGTGACGATCGATGTGTCGCGGCGGGCGAATGTCCGCCTGTGACGCAGGAGGTTGCGGGCTCGATTCCCGCCTTGGGATAAATGTTTGTACGATCTGCAAATATTTATTTCAGGTGTTCTGGGTATTTTCTATGTGTAATAAAAATATGTATGTAAGTAATGTATTGTATTAAGTATATCAGTCATTTAGTACCCATAACACAAGTACATTAGCTTGGGGCTAGATGATGCTGTGTGGATTGTCCAACATTATTACCTATTATTATTATTAAAGTCGTGAAGTATATGAGATGTTTTATAATGTGCCAGTAGGTATGTTGAGTAAACAAAAAAATTTACAAATTAACAAAAAAAATATAAGGAATATATTTCAGTTTTTTTTGGGTAGTGTAACGCCTCGCCATCAGTTAGCCTGCCCAGCCATGCCGTCAAGCCAGCCAGCCAGCCTCGCCAAGCCAGCCAAGCCAGCCAAGCCAGCCAAGCCTGCCAAGCCTCGTCTGCTAACGACTACTGAGCCGCCGCTGATTGGTCGTGACGTCAGCCTACGATCATCCGATGGTTGCCACCCCAGCTCGTGGTGGGGTGGTTGATTTAAATAGGCCGGGAGCTCATTTTGCGGATTATTATTTACTGAGCCTTAAGTTAAGCTGAAACTCTGTTTGTGGAAATAAATCATATTATCTACCTACTCTTCGTTTTAAATCAGAAGCGGGATGAAACGTCAACGTCCTGAAGAAATCGGAGAAAAGATCCGTCCTCCAGGATGGATTTCTTCAAACCAAAAACGGCAAAGTGACAGCGAAGAAGAGAGTGACCTTCCAACACCTCCTGCCAGAAAACTACTTAAATCGTTGCTGGAAAACGAAGTCGACAGGGCGATACGCGACCTCGACCAAGATACCACTTCGCTGGGCCGCATCAAAAACCACCGCGCGGCATCACTCATTCCAGAGTTCGACCCGGATGGAGAAGATTGTACAGTATCAGCATGGTTGAAGAAAATTGATCAACTCGGGGACATACATGGTTGGAATGACAAAATAAAAGCATTTCACCTACAAGATAAGCTACGTGGGCAAGCCCGTAAATGGTATAACCGTCTTGAAGAATACGATTATTCCTGGGACGAGTGGAAACAAATGCTTCTTCGTGCTTTCCCGAAGTATCGTGACTACGGCGCATTGTTGGATGAAATGATGCAGAGAAGAAAACTACCCACCGAAACAATGACAAAATATTACCAAGATAAGGTCTCCATGTGCTTTCGTTGCAAGCTAAGTGACAGCGCCAGTGTTTCATGCATTATCAGAGGCCTACCCTACTCATTACAACCAAATGCACGTGCGTTTCAATGTGAGCGACCTGACGAACTATATGAAGCTTTTCTTTGTGCTCTTGACGACTACCGAGGTCCAAACCCAGAAGTTCGGGTAGCTATCAAAGATGCAAGGCAGCCACAGCTACTAGAAAAAAAGATCAATCCAGAAACTGATCCTTGCCCGCGTTGTAAAAAGACGGGGCACATGCTTCGTAACTGCACTTTATCTGATCAACGTGTTTGTTTTAAATGTGGTGCACAAGGCCATATCGCTACCCGCTGCCCAAGTTCCAGCACACACGCAAAAATTCCTGCACCCACTGAAGCAAGAAACAACATCAAGGATATCAAGGTCCTGCAAAATTATAGTGAGATCTATAAGAAAGTAGCCAAGGTCAATGGAGTTTTTGTTAAGGCTTACATCGATACGGGAAGCCAAGTAAATGTAATAAATAGCCAAATTTGCAAACTTTTGTCACTTGGCGTGGTACCGACAAGTACAGTATTAAAAGGATTTTCTGGTGGATTGATTACAAGCCGAGGAGAAGTTACTTTCAACCTAGAAGTCGACGAGATCCAAGCCGAATGTAAGGCATACTTGACAGACCTACACATGGACGGAATCAATTTGCTGATTGGCCAACCCATCATAAACGGCAAAAACATGTCGTTAATTGTAAGCAACGGCACGGCTACATTAAAAAGAGAGCCTGAGTTAATCACTGAATTTAATGTCGCGGTCGATCTTCAGAAGTTTAAGGTGATCACTACAAATCAGGAAACTCTGCCACCTGGTGTATCAATCATCAAGGTCCAAGTCCTGGGAAACCACAAGGACAGTGACGTCTGCACCACACCGCGCCACTTCGAGTTCCAAGGAGTTTCTTACTCCTTGCCAGCTACATTGCTACGCGGCGGTGAAGGACATATCAAAGTCATCAACACTGGAGTCCAGAACGTCGTGTGGAAAGCCGGTCAGACCCTTACGCGAGCAGAGAGCTGCGAGAAATTAACTACAGCCAACCAGGTCAGTTGCCAAGCCATGCCATTTCTAGATAATTTGCCTTGCACTCCTAATTCGGAAATTTCTACTAATTTGTCTGGAGTTTTAGCCATAAGTCAAGCCGATAGCCCTAGCATAGGTGGCGTTCCGATAGCGGATATTAAAATAGGAAAATTAAATGACAACGAACATAGTAAATTAGTAAATTTATTAATTCAATACAAAAACAGTTTTGCAAGTAATACGAAAGTTCTAGGCTGTACCGACTTGGTACAAATGAAGATTAACCTTACCACTGATAAACCAATTTATCGCCAGCCTTATAGGCTTTCACACTCTGAGCAGGAAATAGTAAAATCAAAAGTCACTGAACTGTTAGATGCTGGTATAATAAAAGAGTCCGAGTCCAATTATGCCTCCCCCGTAATTCTTGTTAAGAAAAAGAATGGCGACAGCAGACTATGTGTAGATTATCGTGCGCTTAACGCTATAACTGTTAAAGATAGGTATCCTTTACCCAACATTGAAGATCACATTTCTAAATTGGCTGGAAAAAAATATTTCACGTGTCTCGACATGGCCCAAGGATATCACCAATTACAATTACGTCCTGAGGATACGCACAAGAGCTCATTTATCTGTCAACAAGGGCAATTCGAATATACTCGGGTCCCTTTTGGATTAGCCAATTCACCGTCTGTATTTATGCGATTAATAAACAAAATTGTTGGTTCGATTCAAAATAGTCAAACTGACAGTGACAGTTCTACACACGAAATTCTCGCTTTTCTAGATGATCTCTTGCTACCCTCTGTGGATGTTGAAACGGGCTTAAAAATGTTAGAAACGGTATTGCAAAAATTTAAATCGGAAAACCTAAAACTTAATATAAAAAAATGTTCATTTTTACAAAGCCAAGTGACGTATCTAGGGCATGAAATTTCGCAAGATGGCATACAACCGGCAGAATCAAAATTGACCGCGGTATCACAATTTCCGGTACCAACCAATGTACATGAGATACGACAGTTTATAGGTCTGTGTAGTTATTTTCGTAAATTTATTTACAAGTTCGCGCAAATCGCTCGATCGCTTACTGATCTGACAAAAAAAGACGTACCATGGGTTTGGGGGTGTAATCAAATAAGTAGTTTTGAAGAGTTAAAAAAGTGTTTGTGTTCCAAGCCAGTGCTAGCATTATACGACCCCGTTTTGAACGTAGAAATACATACAGATGCATGTAAGTTAGGTATTGCAGGAATATTAATGCAACAGCAAAGCGATGGAACTTTGCGACCAGTTATGTATTTTAGCCGAGTGACCTCAAAGCAGGAGAGCGTGTATCATAGCTATGAGCTCGAAACCCTAGCAGTGGTAGAATCTTTACGAAAATTTCGTATCTACGTGGTAGGTAAACATGTAAAGATCATTACTGATTGTACAGCGGTGCGCGCTACTCTAACAAAGCGTGATCTTATACCACGCATTGCTAGATGGTGGTTGTTAATACAAGACTATGATATTAGCATTGAATATAGACCAGGTGAGCGAATGAAGCATGTCGATGCATTAAGTAGGAACCCTATTGATGTTATGAATGTAAATCGCCTTGATGTCATTGATTGGTTTTACACGGTTCAATCTCAGGACGAAAAACTAAAAAATATAATCGATCAACTAAAAAGTGGTTCGGCGGACCTCGATATTACTAAGAATTATGCGTTTTTAGATGATAGGTTATATCGAAAAACCATTAGCGGAAATCGTCTTGTAGTTCCTGGACCGGCTAGGTGGAAAATAGTCCAGATGCATCATGATGAAATAGGGCACGTCGGGTTCAAGCGTTGCATCGAATTAATTAAAAATGATTTTTGGTTCGCAAAAATGACACGGTTCATTCGAAAATACGTAGCTGCTTGTTTGCATTGCGCATATGGGAAAAGTGAACACGGAAAAAAAGAAGGGAAATTACATCCGATCCCCAAGCCTACTGAACCTTTTCGAATGATCCATGTCGATCATTTAGGACCTTTTTGTAGGACAAAGAAGGGTTACGAGTATATGTTGGTTATAACAGACGGCTTCTCGAAATTTGTGATTGCGGAACCAACTCGAACAGTAAACTCAGTAGAAACGATTAGAGTTCTGAAAAGAATTTTTAGCTTGTTTGGGGTTCCAGATCGAGTGGTAACCGATCATGGAAAGGCTTTCACTAGTAGGTATTTTAAGAAATTTGGTACCGATAAACAATTTAAGCATACGCTGAATGCCATTGCGTGTCCAAGGGCGAACGGGCAGGTAGAGCGCACGAATCGTACTATTCTCAATGCTTTACGAGCGATTGACCCTAGTGAAGCCGCTAACAACTGGGCTAACTGTCTTCCGGATGTAGTTTGGGGTATAAATAACACGCTTAATGATACCACAGGTCTCAAACCATATGATCTGATGTTTTCCCGTAGTGGCAGATCTTTGTGTGATGTATCAATGCCAGGCCGCGTTTTTGAGTCAACCCAGTCTAAACGAGCAAAAGCTAGTGCGTGTATAGAGAAAGCTAGTGCTAAAATGAAACGTAATTTTGACAAACGTCGCAAAAACTGTAAAGTTTATAAAAAGGGAGACTTAGTACTTTGGAGACAGGCACCAACAAGTAGTGCTTCTAGGGTTAACACCAAGTTAGATGACATTTATTCAGGCCCCTACATTATAACGAAAGTAGTTGGTAATGATAGATACAGGATCAGAAGTATAAAGGGTTTAAGGGGATACAAAAGCTTTATGGGATTAGTTTCGGCAGACTCTTTACGACCATATCGTAGTATAGCTCCTGTATCTGACAGTGCCAGCAGCGCTGACGAGCAGTTAGAGACCGACGACCTGATAGATTTACTAGAAAGCTAATATCATCATGTGTTCCCATTGCGGGAGCAATTGTTACAGAATGGCCGAATGTAACGCCTCGCCATCAGTTAGCCTGCCCAGCCATGCCGTCAAGCCAGCCAGCCAGCCTCGCCAAGCCAGCCAAGCCAGCCAAGCCAGTCAAGCCTGCCAAGCCTCGTCTGCTAACGACTACTGAGCCGCCGCTGATTGGTCGTGACGTCAGCCTACGATCATCCGATGGTTGCCACCCCAGCTCGTTTTTTTTTTTTTTTTTTTTTTTTTTCGAACGGACTAAAATGCTGGTATAATCGCCTAGCGATTTCCGACAGCGTTACCGGGCTACTGGCGAGCGCAGAAGGCGCTACGCCATTACAAAATTGGTTTTGTTGGCAACGAGCACAAGGGCACCACTTAGGTACGGACCTCGGCTTGGGCTGTTGCCGGAGAAGGGAGCTACGGAGAGACTCTTCGCCCTGAAGGGGCGTTAACGGGGAGACGTCTTCGACCCCGCCGCCGGGGTCGGTGTGATTGTGGAGTGTTTCCTGTGTCCGGACTCGATGAAGCGACCTCCGCCGCATTCGCGGCGGTGATCGTGTCATCTGGGTCACCTAAAACGTGTCTAGGTCTACGGAGGGTACGTTTAACGGGCGGATCTACTGGATAATCGGGTAGCGAGTTAATTAAGGGATTCGGATGGTGAGGAGCCGAATCATAAAACCGCCTGGAGGCGCGTTTCATGAATTCGGCTATAGATTCGAGTTCGAGATCTCGATGAAGATCGATATTACGCATGTACCACGGGGCACCCGTGATAGTGCGCAAAAATCGATTTTGAACGACTTGGAGGGGCTTTAAATTTTTCGAATGAGCGAACGCTACGGAGGCGTAAGTCATGATAGGTCGTATGCAAGTTTTGTAAAGCGTCAACTTATTTCTAAGAGACATTTTACTCTTCTTGCATACGAGTGGCTGAAGGCGCGAAAGAATAAATTTGGCGCGGTTACGTACTGTGCGTACGTGTTTGACAAAGGATAGACGACAATCAAGGGTCACGCCTAAGTATTTAGCTGACTTCACCCAGGGAATGGGTTCGTCAAACAGAGTGACAGATCTGGAAGGATTACGGTTACCCTTTGAAAAGTACACGGCGGCACTTTTCGTCGGGTTAACCTCTATCCGCCATTTTCGGAACCATGCACCTAGTGCATCGAGAGCCTTTTGCAGCCTTATACACACACGATCGGCGTTCCGATCGGATGTGTACAGGGCTGTGTCATCGGCGAACAGGGCTATTTCCACCTGATGGGTGCGAGGGACGTCGCTGGTGTACAGCGTATATAGGAGGGGAGAGAGAATGGATCCTTGAGGGACACCAGCTCTGATGGGTCTAGGGTCCGAAAGGGTACCCTCTACGCGATAGCGAAAGCTTCGATTAAGTAAAAAGTCTCGTAAGATTAGCACGAGCCTGTCTGGCACTCCGAATTTGGATAGCTTGTAAATCAAGCCATTGTGCCAGACCTTGTCGAAAGCTTTCGCCACATCGAGAAAGATTGCACCAGTATCTGCCGGCCAGGTATGGTGAAATCGAGAGAGCACGTGCTCTGTGATGCGGAGCACTTGTTGGGGACAAGAGTGTTTAGCCCTGAAGCCAAACTGCTCATCGGGTAGGATTTTGAGCTCGGTAACGTGGGACCAGAGACGATTCAGAAGGAGTCGCTCGTAGATTTTCCCCAGGGAACTGAGGAGACTGATGGGGCGGTAGCTAGAAGGCTCTGTAGCCTTTTTGCCTGGTTTGGGGATGCCAATAACGGTGGCTTCCTTCCAAGAGTCGGGGAAAGTGCAAGTTGCCATAGCCGCATTAAAGATGCTGACTAGGAGGTAAATAAGGACGGTGGGGAAATTCTTAAGCACCCTGTTGCTGATGCCGTCAGCACCAGGGGCTTTTCTCGGATGGAGACCCTTGATAATCGTCTGTACCTCAGAGGCCCTAATCAGGGGAAGAGGAGGAGCGCTAGGGGGCTGGGAGACTAACCGTTCGACTTCACTGTCCACCGTAGCGAGGTGTTCAGGGTCAACGGGAGCGAGACTAGGGGAGCATTGCGATTCGAGGCTTTCTGCTAAGCAGTTGGCCTTTTCATCGTCTTCGAATGCGGGGGTCTGGTTGGGTCGGGAAAGAGGGGGCATAACGGAGACGTTGTCGGCTTTCATGGATCGAGCAAGCGTCCAGTAAGCCAGATGGCTTGGCTCGATCCCGGAGAGCTTTGCGTCCCACCGTTCGTCCCTAAAGTCGCGGATTCGATTCTTAAGATTCCGTTCCACTACACGATGCCTATGCCGGTTAAGGTCGGAAGGCCAACGGCTATACCGACGGATCGCGGCATTCTTCTCCGTGATCAACCGTCTCACATCGTCTGGCAGGGCCCAGCGGTGGTCACCCGCCGCCGGTACCTGTTTCGACAATCCGCTTACAGCGGTAGTGACATGGTTGGTCAGGGAGTCGACGGCAACGGTAATGTCATCGGGGGATAAAATATTGTCAGGGATCCTATCCAAGCTGGGTGAATGTATAGACCCAAGAGCTTTCTCGAGTTTATGCCATTGCATCACAGTCTTGGTAGGAGGGGTCGAGGCGGGAGGGGAGCCTAGACGCATGAGGACAGGTCGATGGTCTGACGTCAACTCATGTAGCGTTTCTATAGAGTGTAACCGGAGAGTTACATTCTTAAGCAACGCCATGTCTAGGGTGTCGGGTCTATACCCAACAGTAAAGGGATAATGAGTGGGAGTCATCGGAGGGATGACATCGAAATTAAGGGCATCGGCTGCGCTCTCAAGACGCCTGCCGTTCGGGGTAGTGACGTGGCAATTCCACATGATATTTTTACTGTTGAAGTCTCCAGCCAGAATGACTGAGCTTCCCAAGCTAAAGAGTGAATTTAAATCGCTTTCGAGCATGGTCTTAGATGGGGGAAGATAGCAAGAGGCTATGATGATCGATGGATGACCGGTCATCGCTAGCCTGCAGACAGAGGCTTCTAAATTGGACAGGGGAGGGGTGTCTAATGGGATGCAATGCAGAGACCTTTTGAAATAGATCAGGGTGCCGCCTAATCTTTGGCCTATTCTGTCATTGCGGATGGATTGGTAGTTAGCCATTCGGGGGATTTTAATAGAGGGCTTTAGGAATGTTTCCTGTATTAACATGATATCGACTTGATGACGGGTCAAAAAGTCGTGAACTAAGTCGCGTTGATTTTTTAAACCGCTAGCGTTGAAAAACGCTACGGTGACGGAATGGGGTTTTAGTCTCTCCTTTTGTACTAACATATTGGTTTTTTGTTTTGTACGCGGGAGGGAGAACGGAGGGACCTAAGCAGTTGGTCGTTTTGGGCAATGTAATTAGCAATTTGTATCGGATCACGTAAATTTTGAAGATTTCTAGTGAAATCATTGACTTGATCGGAGTAGTGGCCTTCTCCGTATCCAAAACCGGGTGGGTAGCTCGACCAGGAGGGTCGGAGGGCTACAGGCGGGGAGCCGTACGCAGGCATGAACGGCTGCTGGGGTCGGAGGAGGGGAACTGCCTGACGGGCAAAGTTGGAGGTAGGGAGGGGACGGCTCCACGCATTGTGGGACGGGACTGGCGCGGGTACTACAGTCACCTTAGGGGTGGACTTGGAGTACTGCGGGGTTTTGGGAGGCGCTACGCGCTCGGGCGTCCTCTGTGCCACCTTTTTGTTCACTCTGGGGGCCATGGGGCAGCCGCGATAGTTCGCGGTATGTCCCACAGCCTGACAGAGCACACAACTAGGCGGCTCAGGTGCGTCTCGAGAGCGGTTGCAGTCAGCGGTGCCATGGTCACCCAGGCACTTGACGCAGCGCGGTCGGGAAAAGCAGTTGCGCGCAGAGTGGCCATAAAGTTGGCATCTGTGGCATTGGGATGGGGTGCCGTTACGGTGAGGAGTCTCTACCGATAAGCCTGAGAGGCCGTTGACGGCTTTGAGGTTAAAGATGGCCTTGCCCTCTTTAGTTAGGTCGAGTACGACTAGTACCAGATCAAAGGTCTTCTTTGATCTGGCGCCGTACATGCGATGGACTTCCCTGACGGGGAAGCCCTGCAGGAGGAGGTCAGCTTTGATCACCTCCGTGGAGTGCTCCGCAGGGAGGCCGCGGATGACGACACGCAGAAGGCGTTCGTCTTCGAGCGCATAGGTGTGGAAACCTATGCGTTCGTTACGGAGGACAGAGGTGAGGCTGCGGTGAGCCGCTGCTGAGGGCAGCTGAATTTTAATCCCATCCCGGGTGCTACGGGCATGGGTGTATGGGATGTTCATCGCCTTACAGGCGGATGAAACGTGGTCCCATTTTTCCTTCTGACGAAGGAAAATGGGAGGAGGGGACTTTTCCTTCTTATCGGCAGGGGCCGATTGAGAAGGTTGGGTCGGGGAAGGAGGGCGGAGGGCCTGAGCCTTAGCGGGAGGCAAGGAAGCAGATTTGGCCGGAGGCCTCTTCCGCTTAGAGCCAACCACCGTAAAGCCGGCGGCTTCATCCTCTTCGGATGAGAAATGCGGTGAAGCCGCGAAAGAGGAACCCTCCGTCTGAATAGAGCGGGGGCTAAGAGCCGCATCCATGGACTCGAAAGAGTTGTCGTGCGACAATCTCGAGCTCAGGATGGGCGAGCGGGTACGCATAGGCGAGCGAGAGCGGGTGCGCGCTGGTGAGCGCGAGCGAGAGCGCGATAGGGATCGAGCGCGGGGGAGGGGGCGGGGGCGAGGGCGAGGCGGTAGGGGTGAGGGGGAGCGGGGTGAGTCGGCCACTACAACGGCAGAGGTCGCCTGAAGGGCTTTTGCGGTGTTTACGCGGTTCGCGGGTGCCTGAGGGGCCGGAGAGGGGAGCGCGGGTGCTTTAAGAGCCGATTTATTTATAGGCGCGGCTGCCATAAGGGCCGAAGGATTTTTACGCGGCGCGGATGCCTTAGGGGCCGAAACTAATTTTGACGCGGGTGCCGTAGGGGCCGGGGAGGCGTCGCTAGATACGTCGGAGGCCTGAAGGGTCTCCGAACGTGTCTTGCGCGATTTTTTGGCCTGAAGGGCCGGGAGGGCGCGGGTCGCGGGAGGAACTGCAGAAGGCGGCTCTTTCGCTAATTCGGTCAGAAGTTGCGGGAACCGACGAATCACCGCCCGGATGAGCACAAGGGCATCCTCCAGGCTGGTGAGGTCGCCGAGAACCAGCTGCTCCATCCTCCTGAGGGGAAACACTCAGGAGGTGTGTATGTGAGTGACCCCAGCTCGTGGTGGGGTGGTTGATTTAAATAGGCCGGGAGCTCATTTTGCGGATTATTATTTACTGAGCCTTAAGTTAAGCTGAAACTCTGTTTGTGGAAATAAATCATATTATCTACCTACTCTTCGTTTTAGTAGGTATACAATAATGTCGCACGGAAAGATGGACACAACCTTGAGCAACTCATGGTAAACGGCCGAGTGGTCAAAGTCCACGTGGTCTGACCAAATTTGTTTATCGCTGGACACCAGGCAACAAGATGAGCTTCACAATACCAAGAATAAGCACACATGGTGGACCATAGTGAGATAAATAATATATCAACATCGGGGGACTTACGACCTTTAGTAATGAGATACACGACATGAGGGGAAATAATATCTTTTAAATTGTATAACTTATTTAATTTTTTGATCGATTCGAAGCAGCGTCGTAAGTGAACTCCTCATTTGCATAATATTGATATAGATTCAGGTGGTGCAAGTAATATTCAGTCACGTAGCCTCCTAGGTGTTATACACTTGGTTCCGTGGTGCGAGGTTTAAAAATGTAAACACCATAAGCTCTGACAGTGCAGAATTGAGCTCGGTACTAAAGCAGGGATTGCAAGATTCCGAGAATTTCAGATTTTAGTCTCTTGAGTTGTTGTGGTCTCGGCTTGGAAATAGTACTTCTCCCCATCAAAGCAAGTCTCTCCATCATCTTCCTGTCCTTATTCTACTTTATGTAAGGGCGGCACACATCTTTTTTTTTCATTCTCTGTCAGCCGTCATATCTGTACTCGCTACTTTCTTATCCATGTCATCTTTCACACAGTTGATCCATCTTTTCTTTGGTCTACCTCTACCCACATATCCATCAACATTCATGTTCATCACTCTCTTGGTAACATGACTTTCATCCCTCCTCATTACATGCCCGTTACACGCTAGCCTATTGTTAATCAACCTTTCCCCCTTATGTACTCATTTTGTATTTTTCCATTCTAGTAATTTTGCATATCCATCTCAACATTAATTGCATCTCTGCCGCATGTAGGGTACATCCATCTTTCATCTGTCCTTTTAGTTGCCCAACACTTAGATCCATGCAGTACAACAGGTCTAATGATCGTTTTGTACACTTTTCCTTTGAGTTTCAGGGGCATTTTTGGGTCACACGTGGCTTCTGAGACCTGGCGCTATTTCATCAAATGCTGAAGGTAAACATCCTAAGGAAACCAGTTAGTATTCTAGCAGCGGCGATAGCCTTGCAACCTGTCACGTATGAAATACTAACTATTGCAAAATATAGGTATGTACCAAAGAGTCTCGAATAAGTGTTTGGTACTAAGAGATCAGAGGGATATCTACTGTATTTGGCGATTATTTTTTTGTTTTATCTTATAGATCAAACCAACGGTTCTAAAATTATGCTTGAACAAACACGTAAGTACATAATTATGCTTGTACACATACAAAATTTACAGAGCATAATCGCCCAGGTCCACAAAGACCTTCGATAGCTTCGCTCTCTTGAACAAAAACACTTACAGGTTTAAATAAATGCCTAATTTTTACTGATCACTAAGATCTATGTGTAACAACCCATTGAAAGTATTTCAATATGTATTCAAGTGTAAAATAAAACACGACCACTGAAAATGAAATATTTTTCGACTGGTAAACAATATTCTGTTTCCGAGCCACGTCACAAAGGCACAGATGTACAGTCAACCTCATAAACACATATAACTAGCCGGCCAGTTGGTAGTCTGCCTTTTGCAAGAGATAGCATTTAAACTAGAATTTTGTAAAATTGGGCCTGACTGAAATGTTAACTTCAGACAATCTGGAGATTGACACGATCAAAACTCAATATGATGATATTTCATTACGAGAATGAGAACTGATTATCGCTATGAAATAAAGGTTCTCGAATAGGCACCGCAGACCGGCAGACAAAGTTCCCTACCCTATGGATTGACGATACTGCTAGGATCGCGGAAATCGTTATAATAATAATGCTGGACAATCCACACAGCATTATCTAGCTCCAAGCCTCTCCAAGCTAAGCAGAGCGTGTGTTATGGGTACTAGATGACTGATATACTTAATACCTACAATATTTACGTATATAGATATTTTTTATTATACATAGAAAATACCTAGAACGCCCGGAATAAATATTTGCAGATCGTACAAACATTTATCCCAAGGCGGGAATCGAACCCGCAACCTCTGCGTCGCAGGCAGACATTCGCCCGCCGCGCCACATCGGTCGCCTAACCGATAATAATAATGCTGGACAATCCACACAGCATCATCTAGCCCCAAGCTAAGCAGAGCTTGCGTTATGGGTACTAAATGACTGATATACTTAATACCTACAATATATTACGTACATAGATATTTTTTACTATACATAGAAAATACCCAGAACGCCCAGAATAAATATTTGCAGATCGTGCAAGCATTTATCCCAAGGCGGGAATCGAACCCGCAACCTCCTGCGTCGCAAGCGGACATTCGCCCGCCGCGCCACATCGGTCGTCGAATTTCCAAAATTTTATTATGAACGGTGATTTTTTCAGGCTAGGTTTTTTTTTTGAATGATGTTAAATATATGCATTGCTCTGACTGTACCAAATGCAGAAACTTGACGGCGACGTGGTCATTAAGTAAGAGGTCTGAAACGGAACCTATCAGTCGGCAAGTAGAAGTCTTGCCGTGCAGTCATGGATTTTGTCAAGTTTAAAGTCAATGGGGTCGAGTGTATGGGTCTGTATTTTTTATTACCAAATATCAAAACATTTATTTACTAGCTGACCGGTGCCCACTTCGTTGGGCGGTAAACATGTTTACTTACAAATCTTAACTGAAGTAGTACTCGATGTCACCAACAGATGGCGTTAATACGGCATAAAATAGCAGCCGTTCGCAGTTTCGCCAGCGTGGCAGTTTATATCAGTTCCCGTTATTTTTTCGGGATAAAAAGTAGCCTAAGTTACTCCTTGTTACATTAGCTATCTGCCAGTGAAAGTCCCGTCGAAATCGATCCAGCCGTTCCAGAGATTACACGGAACAAACAGACAGACAGACAGACAAAAATTTAAAAAAAATGCTATTTTGGTATATGTATCGTATATACATTCCTATGCATGTAGTAAAAAGCGTTATATTAATATTACAAACAGACACTTCAATTTTATTTATTTGTATAGATTTTGTCATAAAACTATATTACATTATGAATTAATGTCCTTTTTATAAAACACCTGCGTAGGGAGCCGACCTCGCGTCGGAGCCGCGCGGGTACCTAACTCATAGATCTAAACTACTCCCCTGCACGCGCACTCCCAACTTGGTGACGCTCACTTCGCAACGGGCCGTGCAGCAGAAAACGTAATATTTTAATTTCGCCATAACTTCAAAACCAAACGTCCAATTCTAATCATTTAAAGACCAAATATTATCTACATGAACTGTACTTAGTGATAAAATAATTTATTTCGATAAGGATTAATAGTATGAGTAAAATAAATGCGTTTAAATGTAGTCCAAAAAAAATTGAAGATTTTTAAATAAAAAAATGGTTGTTGTGCCTCACTCGACATAGATATGTATAGTGTGTTGCTGACTTTTTTGTAGATATTTATAAGATCTACAATTATGTAGAACATTTTATGGTTCTATCTTTTATAGTTTAGGCAGCGTACGCAAAATAAGTAACTTTTCTGGTTGATTTTTTACACCTTGTGTCTGAAAAACCCAAATATTTTACGGAAAGCTATTTTTTTCCAAAATAAAATATAGCTTATGTTACTCAGTGATAATGTAGCTTTCTAATGAAAAAAAATTTATTAAAATCGGTCCAGTACTTTTTGAGTTTATTCATAACATACAAAAATACAAAAATACAAAGCTTTCCTCTTTATAATATTAGTGTAGATTTATTTCTTTTTACAATGCCCTAACAGTAAAAACTAAATTGACATTGTAAAACAACTTCTTATAGCTATTAACATAGTTTATTACACGATGAAGCTTAGTTTTTTCGTAATGAGCTCGTTAAGTAGGTAGCTTTGTTATTCCTAATCGATTGAATTATTTTAGCAACGTTCTGCTGGGCCACCATTTTGATAAGTGACCATTCATGGCATTACTATCTGAGCATTTCTTTGCTTCAGAATATCTAGCTAGAATTTAAAACTAAAATATATTTAACAATTTAGTAGTGTTGTTGGCTTTAAAAATAACTATATCTGAATTTAAAGAAGTTTATTTCTCATAAAAACTATACTACAGCTCTTTTAGAATGAGATACAGGTTCTAAAATAATTATATAGTTTCTATATTCATATAAGTCTCAGGAGCCTTAAAAAATGATTATTTTAATTATGTGTATGATGTCTTTTAAGTAAATTTTTAAGTAAGTTACCTACTAAACAGCTGTGCTCCTTCAGACAAGATCGTTTCCTTATGTAGTTAAAACTTGTTTTTATATTAGCTACTGTTAATTGCCGTTTTACCACCTACCTACACTGCAAACTGGAACACAACATACTGTTTGCGGATTAGGCATGGTGGTAGGAAGTATTTCCCCGGAAGAGATCTTCACTAAGTGCTATACTACTACTAAAATGATATCGTAATAGGCTACTAATGGATAATCTGGTGATGTTTAGCAGTATTGAGTATTAAGCATTCATACTGCGGTTACCACAATCCACATGCTATAAGCGTGGAAAATATAGCAACCCTCCCAAATACGAAGGAGGTATTTGTCCAGCAGTTTTCACAGACTCTCTTCTCGTCACAGACACCGCAAAGCCTCAAAACGCAAGTTTAGTGATCAGTGTGTGTTACCAGTGATGACTTATTGAACAGAGACGTGGTCGCTAACTATTGGTCTCTTACACAAGCTCAAAATCGCACAACGGGCTATGGAGAGAGAGATGAGAGAGCGTTTCACTGCGAGATAGAATCAGATAGGAGGAAATCCGTAGAAGAACCAAGGTTTCCGACATAGCTCTCAAAATTAGCAAGTTCTAATGACAATGGGCAGGCCATATAATACATATAACTCTAATTTGTGTAGTGGGACGCGAGACCAGCTCGGACGTGACCCTGGTGCAGTATATCCGGAAGACGCTGAACTTGCCGGGCACGAAGTTCATGTGCACCGAGGGTGGATGCGGCGTCTGCATCGTTCAAGTCAGAAAGCATCCCAACGGACTTTTGCAACCGATCAATTCTGTAAGTACTTTATAAACCTTTACAAAACAAATAAAAAACTCCATAGTTATAGACCGCTAGTCGTAGACTATATTACTATATTATGGTAAGTGGAAGGTCGTGGGTACAAATCCAGTCGAGCACCAATGGATTTTTCCGTTCGAAAAATGTATGTGCTAGTTGCAATGCCAGTGTTCTCAAACGGTGAAGAAAAACATCGTAAGGAAACCACTTAGTATTTCTAGCAGCGGCGATGGGCTTGCAACCTGTCACGTATGGAATACTAATGACTAAAAAATGTAGATATGTACCAAATGTACTATCTACCTCTTGACTAACCTTCTTAGAAATCCTTAAAGAATTTCGAGTAATTACTTGATACTAAGAGATCGGAGGGAATATCTACCGTACTTGTTGATTAAAGTAATGATGCTTTTTTTTTTAAGATTTAAGTTTGTTTGAAAAATATTTCACGCATTCGAAATCGCGCAGAATTTCACTATAATTATATAACTATAACTACTAATCATCAAAATCATAAAAACAAAATAAATAAAGATTCCAGAAGAGGTATAGATAATAATATAATAAACAAACGCTGGAAGGGGTATTTAAAACGATAGATGACTGAACGTCAGTGAGCATGGGATTAGTAAATAAAGCGACTATGGAGGAAGGAACGGCTGTGCACGAAGTGTGGAAGGACCAGACAAATCATTGCCTTGGTCACACAAGTTAGGTACGTGCCTTAAGATGCATCCACAATCCAACAATCTTCAAAGCAAAACACATCAATGCGAGTATCACTGCTTGGCGGCAGAAGTAGGTGCAGTGGTAGTACTGCCCCGGACGAGCCCTTTCACAAAGAGCTCTACTACTACTAAGGCTGCAGCAACTGTAAGCAGCAGAGTAAAGCGAATGTCGTGCAGTATGTAGACGTAGGACCACAAACACCATATTTACAGAACAACATCTGTGCAAAAAATGCACTGCATAAGAGCTAGCAGTTGTTCCTGGATTTAGAACAAGCTTACGCGATGAAGTACTATTTTATGAGTACAAAAGTCGAACTTTTTCATCTGAATTATAATTTTCTTCTGTGGGACAAGACTTATTCATTATTTGTATGTTTCCTCCCCTTTATTACATAAATCACGACCGGTCTGCAATAATGAGCAGTTTGTTGGTGCCCAACGTCACGGCTCTTTTTTTTCTTCTTTGTAGACTGTCCGTCCGTCTACACTGTCCGTCATTCGACAGAAATGTAGTCAATGTGATGTGGATTTTAGTCAAGTCGAGTCAGTAAAAAAAAGTAAAGGCTTTTGTTAGTTTTGAAGAAAAGTTGGCGTTTCTCTTCAAAATTCAGGGGAAACATTTTCGTTCAAATCAGGTTGCCACATTGATTTCACTTGTGCTTATTCATCAAGTAATTTTGAATAAATACCACCAAACTTATAACACTAAGAAAACAACTAAAATGAAGAAGCCATGTTGTTTCCGAAGATGACAGCAAATGAATCTCAGTTTGTACCAAAAAGATGTGAGACAGCTGTGTAGTCAGTGACTTGTTTATCAGACTTGTGTTAGCAGACCGGTACGAGCTGCGCAACAAAGGGACCAGCTTGGCTACTACGCCATGACAGAATGTTCAAGATGTTAAAACTATTCATGTTGTTCATAGTGTCTGGTGAGCATAACTTCCTGCCATGGCTGGGAGATCTTCACCATCGAGTCCTTAGGAGACAAGCTCAATGGCTACGACCCCATTTCAGAAAGTTTAGCGAAGAACAATGGAACGCAATGTGGGTACTGCACGTCGGGCTGGGTTATGGCTATGAAATGGTAAACATAAACTAATACTTTCTGTGCTTCGTCATCAGTAGTCACCATCGTAGTAATAGTCAAGATGATCCCTGCGGATTTAACTTTATAAGTGCTTTTTGACTTTGATTTGTGAACAACTACAGTCAACTACTACAGTCAACAAAAAACTACAGCTCAACTAGAATTAGCTCTGTTTTCTGTGCTGTAGGCTGTGGATTCGAATCCCGCTGAGGGCAAACATTTGTGTGATAAACATTGTTGTTTGTTCTTTGTATGGGTATTATAATGTATTCTAAGTATGTACAATAAAACATTTTAACAAAAAAATAAACCGCCAATAAAACTGAAGAGTTAAAATTAATAAACCTTTTTCTATTTAACCTTAATCACAAATTTCTTAAACTAATAAACCTCAGTAATTTTGAGTCGGCGCCAAGAATCAATAAAATATAAAAAAAAAATGCGTTCTCTACACGTCCACTTGCGTCCATTACAATGTGGTTCATGTGCTCGTATCATAAAAAAGTTTGCCTTGGTCCTTTCCTCATTTGATTACCAGCATATTAAGACCATTCAAAAAAAGACGCTTCACTTTCAGTGATTGCCGACACTACAACTAGATGCAACTAGCTATATAGATAACAGTAGCTATAGTAGCGTACTATCACGCTACTATAGCTTCTGTTTACTAGTCCTAGATTATCTGATGTCATATCCTCCCATTGCTGCGTCACTACTAGCTTTACTATAGATTGCGACACGGATTTGATCATTATATTTATTTACAGTTTACTAGCAAATGGCAAAACGCCAACGATGGCAGATATCGAAAAATCGTTCGGTAGCAACATCTGCCGGTGTACCGGCTATAGACCCATTATAGAAGCATTTAAGAAGTTCGGCAGCGACGCTCCTGAGTCCGACAGAATCACAGATATAGAGGACTTAAAAATTTGCAAGAAAACTGGAGCATCTTGCAATAAGACGAACTGTGATGAAGATGATAGCTGGTGCATACTTTCAAAAGAAGAAGTAGAGCGTCCACCTATTTTGAGTATTAAGCTAAAAGATGATAAGTTTTTTTACAAAGTATACACCTGTGAGTCAATTTTCAAAATTTGGAAAAAACATGGTGGTCAAACTTATATGCTGGTGCATGGAAACACTGGGAAAGGTACAGTATGACGTAACATGGCATTTATTATAATTATAAATCATGATGTCGAGAGCTATGTCCTATGTGTACTATCTCCCAGGGATGTCGTTAAAAGCGACTAAGGAAACGTACCAAGTGAGTACTAAGTACCGGCACTGTGGCACCACAAATGTTTTGTCCTTGGTAAGGATCGAACCCACTTATAGTGCCTCTTTTTCTTCAACTTTAAGAACTCAACTCTACTCGTATATCAATCCACATTCATATCTAACACTCTTCTCTTCGCATGACATGTCCATATCATGCTAACTTATACTATCTAAAATATAGTATGCCTTCTAGATTTCTAATAGGAAATTATAATAGGAATTTGTAGCAAGACCATCAAAATCCAGCTATTGTTTTATTACATCTGTTACAGGTGTAACTCCAATCGAGGATTACCCAACAGTTATAATAGATGTACAATGTGTAGAAGAAATGAAAGGCCACACTCGCGGCCAGAACCTCTGCATAGGCGCCGGCCACACCATTGCCGAAGCGCTTGCTATTTTCGAGGCTCAAGCGACGGAATCTGATTTTGAATACTTGGAAAAGTTTGTGGAGCATATCGAAGTAGTTGCAAGTGTTCCTACCAAAGATGTAAGAAGTTATCTGATAAGTTATCAACCAAGAGGAGAGAGGGAGTGGATAGTAACATTATAATTTATTATTTAGTGAAGCTAATGAAGACAATGAAACTTGTTGATGGAACAAGCAGATAGCCCACCTGATGTTATGTGGTTACCATCGCATAAGACAAAGTATTGCCTCGTAGGTCATGCTCGGTAGGAATATGCATTGCTCGGCGTCCATCAACCTGAGGCGTACAGGTGTTAAGCCTCGTGTGCCTGTACCCACACCCTTCAAACCGGAACACAGCAGGTATGGTGAGTTAGCGATGTTAATGAAAGATCAATGATGGTAGTTAAGGATTTAACTATCTATACGTTTCCAGGAAAGACATTTTTAAGTCTTCTGCATCGATCGATTTGAATGTTGTATACTTTTTGAATGTCAAACATCCTTACAATCCTGCAACTCTTTTTCCGGTTGTCAGTTCCACGAGCTTTATGGCCAGCTTGTTACCACTTCAACTTGCTAACTCTGAGAGCTATGTTGCTATTTAGCTTGGTTTTTTCATGTAGTTCTTGTTTTAGCATGCAACAATTGGTGGAAATTTGGCAATGAAAAATAGCAACCACGAATTTGCATCGGACCTGTATCTCATTTTAGAAACTGTTGGGGCATACGTGACAGTTCGTACGTATTAATTAGTATTCAAAAAAAAATGTATTACTACTTTAATCCCCAAGCGCGGTAGATATTCCCTCTGATCTTTTAGTACCAAGTAGAAACTCAAGATTCTACGAGGATGTCTAAAGGGAGTAATCAGAGGTTGTTGCAAGCCCATCGCCGGTGCTAGAGTACAAAGTGGTTTCCTCACGATGTTTACTCACCGTTTAAGAGTACTGGTATTGCGCACATAATTTTTTCAAACAGAGGAACTTAGGCACCATTAGTGGTGCACGACTGGATTTGAACCCTTTTCTACCAATGTGAAAACAGTAAAATTTATTGAGTATTGAACCCACGACCTTAGGATCAGAAGGCGTGCGTTGCCGTCGCTGTCGGGGGCACCCGCTCAATGGCCGAACAGCGATGGAGCGCTGGTAAATAAAAATAAATTTCAGTAAAAAATCGTTTCTCTAAATCTATACAGGGTTACAGGAAAAATCGTGCTAGATCCGTTAAGGGCGTGGAGTACCCATAATTACTGACTTATTTCACTATGAAACACCCTACCCTAAACTTAACCCTTTTCGAGATATTCGACTTTTAATTTTTTTATTTCTTAACTTTCCCTTGTCTACTACGGTCTATTCAATTAACTTATGCACTATTTTAATGATTGACGTCCTAAAGCATCTTATTATACAAAAAAAAAACAAAAAAAATTTAGTAGCCTAAAAATCGTCAATTTTCAATAAAAAAATTAAAAGTCGAATATCTCGAAAAGGGTTAAGTTTAAGGTAAGGTCTTTCATAGTGAAATAAGTCAGAAATGATAGGTACTCCACGCCCTTAACGGATCTAGCACGATTTTTCCTGTAACCCTGTATAACTGCCAGCCAAAAGATATATTATGAGACCTTGTTGTAGGTAACATTCCTTGAATAGTCGAAAGTGGTTTTATTACACAGTTACTTGGTTTCCTTATAAAAAGCTTGGTTTAGAGTTAGATGGTTTTATTTGAATGTCCACAAATAATAATAATAATAATGCTGGACAATCCACACAGCATCATCTAGCCCCAACCTAAACACAGCTTGTGTTATGGGTACGAGATGACTGATATACTTAATAGAATACATTACATACATACATATTTTTTATTATGCATAGAAAATACCCAGAACACCCAGAATAAATACTTATTTATTTACATGAAATTTTTAAACTTTCAGGATCACGTAACAAAACCGAGACTATGAGTATGCAGGATTTCTTAGACATAGATTTGGAAAATAAAATTATTATGGGGATTTGCCTGCCTCCTTTAAGCAGCCAATATAAAATGATGACTTTTAAAGTAAGTCTACTTTTGCGTTATAGTTGCGCAAACTACTACACCTAATGCTGAATGGTGCCCAATCTTGTATCTACATTGTTGCACAATCTTTTTAATCAGTAGGTCCTTCAATAATTCATATAAAAAAAAACAAAAAAGTGTTACAGACACTTTATAAACTATTGTAATAAATTTAGCGAATCCACAGATTGCAAAACTAATAAATTGTGCTTGTTTAGGTAATGCCTCGCTCTCAAAGCGCACCCGCCATTGTAAATGCTGGCTTCCGCTACCAATTATGTGACAACAACGTAGTAAAAGACGCCAGGATAGTATACGGAGGCGTGTCAGCGAGCTTCATCAGGGCTTCAACCACTGAGCAGTACCTCATAGGGAAGCCTCTTTACACCAACGACACATTACAGGGAGCACTGGATGTATTGCAGAGTGAAATAGTAGTGACTACTGGTTATGACAAAGCATCAGTTAGTTACAGAACAATGCTCGTTTGTTCATTATTTTATAAGGTAAATCATTTATTAAGAAAATTACAGCTTATACAAATACCTACTAAAATTGGTATGTACGATATACATAAACAGTCTACATACCGTTGCAAACGATCAAAAGATAGCTCAACTAACCTAAATTAGTGCTGATCGGAAGCGTCCCCAAAACACTAGCTGCATTGCCACGCTGAATGGCAATGCTGATGCAGCCGCTCAGATAGAATTTTAAAAACCCTCGTTATCCTACTTACCTAGAGTCTCGACCCCAAGAGGAACAAATGCTTAAAGTTAGTATGTATTTAGTTTCTACTCATTATATATTTTAATCTGATATGTGTACCAACTTACTAATATAACCGCAAGTATCACAGCAAATAATAATTATCATTATATTTATATTTACATAATTTAGGAAGTTAAAAAATCACTTTTGCTACATCTACAGAAGTGGACGATTTTCTTGCAGATGGTTTTAACCAATCGAAAAAACCATCGGTGTAAGTTATGTAATATTTTTTTATACAACTTGCTGATAGAACAAGCAGATGGCCCATCTAATGTTAAGTGGCCACCATCGCCTATAACTAAGTATTACCTTGTAGCTTGTAGGTCACATTCGCTAGGAACGTGACCCACGACGCACTCCTTAGCGTCCATCAACCTGAGAAATATAGGTGTTAAGCTTCATGTGCCTGTAATTTCGCTAGCACTCACTCTCCTCAAACTGAAACACAGCAAGCTTGGCAGCAAAAATAGGCATGGTGGTAGTACTACCTCGGATGAGCCCTTCAGAAAGAGCTCTACTGTAGTAGTAGAGCTCTTTCTGAAGGGCTCATCTATATAAAACTAGATATAGCTAAATACTTGTAAATAATTATTAAAACCTGTGGTAGTAATCGCAATCTGTGTCTCAGCACTACGGTGGTGTCGTAGGGAAAAATAATTACCCACTGTACTGCTCACACTCACACGGTTAAAAGGGGACTCGTATAGGAAGTCGCTAAGCTGAAAGTAAAGTATCTGTCCCAAGCCTTCAAAGCGTGGCTCTGGCAAGTCTACCAAACATAAGGGAAAAAGGTAAAAAAAAAAGGTAAAAAAAGGTAGGTCCTTAAAGGTCGGCAGCGCATCGGCATCGCCTCTGGTGTTGCAGGTGTCCATGGGCGACGGTGACCATTTTCCATCAGGTGGCCCGTCTGCTCGTCAGCCTGATATGGCATTAAAAAAAAAACCTTTAGGTACCCAAGTAACGGTGATGACTTGATAACTTTAACCCTACTACTGATAAACTCTGCGTAGCCTGATAGTTACACCATGTTTTGTAACTTTGATCTAACTTCAAACTTCCAGCCAATGCAAAAGGTAACGGTGTAACTGTTGCAACGATACGCCACGTTTATGATCAGGGTATGAATCTAAATTTTATTTCAGGGCCTGCTATCGCTATGCCCGGTAGACATCATCGACCCAAAATATGTGTCTGGGAGGGGGAAGATCCACAGCTCCAGGCCCGTGTCATCATCTACGCGGAGCTACGAGAGCGATAAGGAAAAATGGCCTTTATACGAACCCATGCCAAAAGTTGAAGCTTTGGTTAGTCCAAATACCAATTTATCAGTATTTGGTAGTTTTGTATTCTTCTTGTCCGTTTCTCACCATCTCCTTGAGCATAACCGTGGTTCTTAGAACAGTCAATCTATTTATTTAAACCATAAATTATTTTTAATATTGATTTAGACACTATGAGATGTTATTAGGTTAAGACAGAAGGATGAGGTATGGTGGTAGTAACTATGTACTAATATATGAATACAATTATATTTTTTAGATTCAATGCACAGGGGAAGCAAGATATACAGAAGATATGCCAAGACAACCTCGGGAGATGGCAATATCTTATGTGCTCAGCACTGTGGCTGTAGGTGAACTAGGTGCAATAGACGCCAGTGCCGCTCTGGTATGTATTTATAGAATTAAAGATTAGGAAACGTAATAATATGTATTCCATGTTTTTTAATAATTTTATAAAAACGTACTAAGCTTGTAATAAATCATGATGTTTTTTTGAAATACCTTATGAATAATAAAGTTATTTGACTTTTACGACGGCCTTAAAATAATAAAATCTAAAATCTTCAGTTGAAGCTCGACCAGTCAGTGCTTTAGGCGGTGCGTCGTCTATACTCGTATATCAGTCAGCCAGCACAAATTTTCTTATAATTCGTATAGATTACATAATAATATTTATTCGTTTTACATTCAATTTATATTTTTAGGCATAGATATTATTATTATATTTAAGCTTGCTAGAGAAAATTTTTTTTATCACAAAGAAAATTACAGCACTTACACAATTATTTATAGTAGTTACCTATGTATATTTGAAACAATTGAGCTATCTTGAAACCATTGCAAACGATCAAGAGATAGCTCAACTGATCCAAATCAGTACCAATCAAAAGCGTCCCCAAAACTCTGACTGGCTGATGCATTGAGAAGAGTTTTATAAACCCGGAGAGCCTCGGTACCCCAAGGACCTAGAGAGACCCCAAGAGGAGCAAAAGTGGAGGCTTTGTCGAAACCTGTATATTTGCGTCTTTTGAGATAAGTTTTTTTATATAAACCAGTTTGTAGGTATCAGACTAGGTGGATAGCCTGTCACTTCATCACCAATTGAATACTTGCAAGCTATTGCAAGCAACCAGTTTTAATGTTGTTTTTATCCTCCATTTTTAGGCCTTAGAAGGAGTTATAGCATTTTACAGTGCTGCTGACATTCCTGGTACAAACTCATTTACCCCAGGAGGGTCTGCGTTTTTTAATAGCGATGAAGAAGTGTTTGCTTCCACTAAAGTTAGCTACATGTATCAACCAATAGGAATGGTTGTCGCTGAAACGCAACATATTGCAGACAAAGCTGCTAAGTTGGTAACAGCCACGTACACAAACGTAACAGATCCAGTAATCGATATAAAGGTTGCTAAGGCCGATACGGAAAGAATAAGCTTGTATTCATCGATAGATCTGACAGAAGCTGGGACAGACACCGTCGCACAGACTATTGAAGGGAGCAATACTGTATACGGTCAGATTCATGCAGTGACTGAGAATTTGTGTTGTATCTGCATACCTACGGAGACTGGGTTGGAGTGTCACGTGCCAACCCAGTGGTTAGATGGCTGCCACCTTATGATATCGAAAGCATTGGATTTGCCTGCAAGCAAGTAAGTCATAGTATAGTTGTATAGGTAGTAGTAGAGCTCTTAGTGAAAGGCTCGTTAGGGAAATACTACCACCATACCTATTTTTGGTGTCAAGCAGCTTGCTATGTTCCGGTTTGAAGGACATCGACACGTGAGGCTTAACATCTGTCAGTGCATTGTAGATGGCGTTTCAAACGAACGTGACCCGCGAAGCAATGCTTTGTTATAGTGATAGTTACCATTTAGCATCAGGTGAGCCATCTGCTTGTTCCGTCAGTATACAACAATCCATCAGTAAATCGGGTAAAAAAAGTCATCTCGGCATTTATGTAATTTTACAAACTGAATTCGTTCGCGTAATTTATACTCTACCTAGACTTATTACCAAAGTTCCTGCTTGTACTGATAAGATAGGTTAGGTATATTATAGTTGTGTACGCCTTCTGTTATAAACAGCAGTCTAGTAAATTTAGTAGCCATAAACTAGCATCTCACAATATTTTTAATACTGTTTTAAATTGCAAAAATATTACGAAAAAAAACGTACAAAAGAATTACCAATATCCCATTTCAGCTGAACAAATAGAACAATTTACAATGGATTTCAGAATTTTACTACTGCTACAAAGATTTTTATTCTATCACAAAAATTATTCCCTCGACATTTCCCTTGATACAAGGATGCGCTAGGAAACTCGTGCAAAAAAATGTCGTGTGTTTATCCCACTCGAGGAAAGAATTTTTAGGATAATATAAAAATCTTTGTGATTTCCTTATGTGCCTTGTTCCTTATAATAAAACCAAAAAAATTACTACTATTTACACAAATCATTAAAAATCGCAAGCGAAAATTGATAATTTTTGTAATTTTTTTGAGTATTTTCAGCATTAGTTTCGACAATACATCATAAAATAAACATAAATACATAATCTATTATTATATTTATAAAAGAGCATTCTATTCACTCACTGACTCATCACGATTCCACCGAAACTACAAGACTTACAACTACAAGACTACAAGTCTGAAATTTAGCAGGGTGTAGACGCTCACTAAGAACCGATTCGCACCCTAAGGGGTTGAAAAGGGGTGAAAACGTTTGTATGCAAAATCGTATTTAGTGGTCGTATTGAAATGAAACTTTAGATAAATGTTACTTGTTTGTATAGAAAAATAATGCGTGATGCGATTTGCAGTTTCAGTTAATTTCAACGGCACCCACATCCTTCAAACCGGAACATAGTATTGCGAGCATCACTGCTTGGCGGCAGAAATAGGTATGGTGGTAGTACTTCCCCGGACGAGCCCTTTTACAGAGAGTTATACTGCTAGCAACATTATTTATTGAAAGTTCCTGTTCTAACTGTGTCGACAGACGCAACTGAATTGGTTAACTTTGGATGAAGTTATCCAGCTACAGTTTAAGCACGTCTCAAGTTACGAATTTCTGACAGATTTTCATTGCAAACTGTCAAAAAAACGTGACTATGTACGAACGTACGCATACATTTCAGATGCTCTCTAGTATTCGGGGGTTAGTTTTCTACTTCTATAATTGTCAACCCTAATTGTTAGTTGTACCGATTTGGTCTGAAAAGTTGTTTTCACGTTTATTTTTATTATTTTAGAATTGATGTGTGTTGTCTTCGGGTTGGTGGAGGTTTCGGCCTTAAGATATCAAGATCGTCGCATTTAGCAGTATGCTGCTGTATGGCATCGCATATGTTGAACCGACCATGTCGATATGTGATGGATGTTACTACCGCCTGCAAGGCTTTCGGAAAACGGACCCCTTGCCACGCCGACTATAAGGTAAGGATCTGAGATGAAGACGTATTCATCATCATTCTCAAAGAAAATAACACATTATGCCTTTACTCATAGAAGAACTAACGAAACGGGTGTGACTTAACTGGCATCACAACTCAGTTAGTAGCTCTGCCTTCTGTGCTGGGTTGTGGGTTCGATTATCACCGAGGGCAAACATTTGTATTATGAACACAGATGTTTGTTTTCTGTCTGGGTGTTATATTGTATTGTATTCACAAAAAAGTATTCTATAAGTCATCTAAGCCATGCTTATTTTGAGGCTATTTAACCTCAAACTCATTATTTTTTGTCCGCGTGAAGTTATTTTTATACAAACTTCAACTCCCGTTGTATCCGTTTAGAGTTTGAATTTACTACGCACCAAGACAAATATAACCTGAAAATTTTAAATCTTTACGAGCGGTTTAGGCTGTGCTATTTCTACATATCAGTCAGTCATCAGGTTTTCAGTCAACCAGTTATTCAGGACAAAGATTCTTATTAAATAAATAATTATCTATTTTTATGCTTACCATGTTTAGGCTGATGTTAATGAGTCAGGAGTGATCCAGTCGATCGATTACACAGTTTACGAAGACAACGGCTTCATGAACGACGAGTTACTGTCACACTTCGGAACGGACGTGTACAGCAACTGTTACAACGCAGCCAGGTGGAACTACAAGGTTTATGACGTGTACACTGACACCGCTAAGAATACTTGGTGCAGAGCTCCGGGTAATTACTTCAAACATTTAACGAACAAAATCCACAACTTCAATCACGTGAAATTATCTTCTCCTCTAAGTATATATAACTCAAAGGTGACTGACTAACTGACTGACATAGTGATCTATCAACGCACAGCCCAAACTGGACGGATCGGGCTGAAATTTGGCATGCAGGTAGATGTTATGACGTAGGCATCCGTTAAGAAAGGATTTTGATTAATTCTACCCCCAACAAGGGCATAAAATAGGGGATGAAAGTTTGTATGAAACTTTGTCAATTTTAAACCGATCGGGGTGAGACTTTACATGCATAAAGCTACTATGATTTTATCCCGAAAAAATAACGGGAACGGGAATTTCATTGATAATTAAAATTATAACAATATTATTTATACTAAATAAGTACAAACTTTTGCTATTCGCTTAATTCAATCATGCCTAAATAAAATAATAATAATAATTTAACACTTAGCACTAAAATACATTGTACTATTCCGCCACTTCAATTCCAATAAGTTCAAAGAATTGAAAACGTATATGTGCACCATGAACCACACCAGCAATAAAGTTAATGTAATAATTAAAACCTGCAAGCATCATTACGTAAAGCGACAACCACAATTCACAAAATGTCAACTCAATAAAATATCGACACGTTTTAGGTAGAGAAGCGAAATACGAAACGTGCCTTTACGTTACTTGCAGGATTATAGATTATTAGCCTTATTGGAGGTGCTGTAGAAGTTGCACGTATACGTGTACAATTTTTTTAACTTACATATTTCATATTTATTTATTTCATCTTTACACATGTAACATGCTCTTAGATATGTCAGGTTAATACAACTGCAATAATAAATTAGGTAATTATATCTACATATTTCAACATTGATTATAATTAAACAAAACAAGTAGCTAATGCTACACATAAATAATAAAACATACTTAAAAATAAATAAAAATTAAATTAAAACATGTCATTAATAAAAATATATTTATCGGTCAAAGCCTCGTCTATACTATAGTAAGTTTTGTACGTCAAATGATTTTTTACGATTTTGTAAAATTCTATATTTGGTTTATTTCTAATGTCAATAGGAATTTTATTATATAATTTTATAGACATTTTATTTTACAGGGATTGAAATGGCGGAATAGTGCTTATTTACCTATTGTTTTATGCTTTTATTTACACTATGTTCAAATGTAGACTCCGATAAAAGCCTTCTCGTAATATCGTGCCTTATATCGTATCGAGAGAAATGTGGTTACGGCGTATGGACCGATAGCGCCGGTAGTTAGCACATCTTCATAATATGTATGAACACAGTTGTAGCTTCGGATCCCCTTCGACACATAACTTTGATATTATAATTATAATATCAAATTAATAATATTAGTTTTTTAGTATTTGTTTAATATATCAAAATCTGTAAATAAACCCAGTAAACAAAATTAAATAATGACCAAAATTACAAATATTATACATTGGGATAAAAAACCTCCTATTGCCAACCTTCTATTGTAGTGCCCTAAATGGGCTCACATATAATAATTTTTAATAATTTAAACTGTAAATAATTTAACATGTGATTCTAGCACTATATCTAAGTGAATTTTGTACATCCTAACCTACCATGTAATGACAATAAATGTATTGAGTATTGAGTATCAAATCAAGGTATGTACAGGTGATTTGACTGAACTTTACGTTAGAAATTGAGCTAGTTTTATTTGTGAGGTCTGTAGGTGGCGCCACAATCACGGTCAATAAACATCACCACAAGACCATCTCGGAAGATAATAATACATATTATATGTACTTGTAGACATAAAAATTAAATGAAAAATCAAAAAGATTTGTTTTTTAATAATATCGGTGCAAAAAGGTTAACTAAAGAAATAATTTCAGGTACTTTAGAGACTATTGCCCAAACAGAACATATAATGGAGACCGTATCATACACACTCAATCTAGATCCTATCGACGTTCGCCTTGCCAACTTAGATGAAACAAACCACGGTAGAATAAAAGAAATGGTTGAGGAAATGAAAGAAACAGCATGCTACGTAGAAAGAAAAGCCGCTGTTGAGAAGTTTAATTCCGAAAACCATTTGAGGAAGCGAGGTTTAGGATTTTGCCCTGTCAAATGGACCCCATACGGGTACTCCATATTGAATGTGTCAGTCGGAATCTGCCACGGAGATGGATCTGTCATCTGCACACATGGCGGTGTAGAGATGGGTCAAGGTATCAATACTAAAGCAATGCAAGTGATCGCGTCTATGTTAAACATTTCTATGGACAGTATACAAATCAAATGCAACACTACTACTACCACTCCCAATTGTTTTGCTACTGGAGGAAGTTATGGCTCTCAGAATGTATGTGTTGGAGTGGTGAGATGCTGTGAAAAGATTCTAGAGAGACTGGAAGCGACAAGGACCTCGCTTGGCGACCCTACATGGCTGGAGCTCATTCAAGCAGCTTACAACGCTAATATATGTCTGCAAAGCTATGACTATGTAGGCGCAACGGATATGTGGTCCTATCACGTGTATGGAACGTGTCTGACAGAAACGGAGATAGATGTTCTGACAGGACAGTCAGAGCTTCTGAGAGCAGATATCTGTCAAGATGCAGGGTGCAGCGTCAATCCTGAAATTGATATTGGCCAAGTAAGTTTAGGATAACAACGACTAGATCCTTTAGCAACATGGAGCTAAATGCATTTACTTTTTACACTGCTGAGATAACACTACGGCTACGCTAAGTTTCTACTGTAGTTATAATCTTATGATGATCTGGCTGTGTGTATTTTTTTTATATCACTAGCTAATTTAACAAGCAGATGGTTCACGCAATGCTTTGTTATAGGTGACCACTTAAGATCAGGTGGTCCATGCCCTTGTTCTATTAGAAAACCGTACAAAAAGCGACATTTTTGAGCGTTGACGTGGTCTGGTTAACGAGACCACTTCCGAATACTACTAGAACGTGTAAAGTTACCAACTAAAAGGTCATATAGAATAGCACTTGGCTGACAGTTAAATACATTTAAAGTAATACGATTAGTTTACTGAAATTCCTATTTACCAACCAACGATCAATGACCGCGCGGTGGCGGCGACTGCGAGGTCAACACATCGAGTCAAATGATCGCGATTTCTTATAGATTACTGTTTTTGGTGTTTTGTCGTTTTCACTCGTTTTTAAATAAGATAATTAGGTTTTTATTATTAGTTATTTTATAATGTATTGTCAGTATTGATGCTGAAAACACGCCAAAAACGGTCAATAAGCGTCGATTATTTTTCATTTTTTTTTTGAAATCAAAATCGTGGTCTGAATGCGAGTTTCAGTTTTCGGAAGTAGTCTTATTACACTCGGTAAATGTTTTCAGGTGGAAGGAGCCTTCGTAATGGGCCTAGGATACTGGACCTGTGAGGACATCAAGTACAACCCGACTACAGGAGCGATACTAACCACCCGGCTCTGGAATTACCCCTTGCCACAAGTCAGGGACATACCCCAAATCTTTAACGTGAGCTTATTGAAGAACTCTTATAGCTATTCAGCTATTCTAGGTGCTAAAGGTACTTATACTTCTCAATTTTAAAAAAACTGTTTCTAAACAATAGTTTTAATGTCCAGGGGTCGTTTTCAGAAGATTACAGTGTATAGTTATTGACTGACTTTAAGTGACAAGGTAAATTTTATGCAATGGTTTCAAGATTTGCCTCACAGCTCAGTTAAGTAGCTCTGCCTTCTGTGCTGTAAGTGGTGGTTCGGATCCCTACCGAGGATAAAAGTTTGTGTGATGAACATCAGTGTTTGTTCTATCTGGGTGTTCTATTGTATTCTAAGTACGTAATTACGTACTAAGCAAAGTATGTAAATATTCTATCAGTCATTTGATTCCCATAGTGCAAACTATGCTTAGTTTTGTACATAACACCATCTAGTCCCACTAGATGGTGTTATGTACAAAATGTATACAAAAATATAAAAATACTAGCGAAACGCACGCGACTTCGTCCGTGATGTTGTTTTCATATAAGCTACAATTGAGCTTCGGGAATTCCTTTCTTATACACCTCTACGCATCAATACGAACAATTACGCTGAAAATTTCAAGTCTCTACTATCAGTGGTTTTGGCTATGCGTTGTCTTTGCGTCAGTCAGTTGGTTAGGACAAATATAAATAAATAAATAAATAATAAATAATGCTGGACAATCCACACAACATCATCTAACCCCAAGCTAAGCAGAGCTTGTGTTATGGGTACTGGATGACTGATATACTTAATACAATAATATATTACATACATATTTATTTTTTATTATACATAAAAAATACCCAGAACACCCGGAATAAATATTTGCATCGTACAAACATTTATCCCAAGGCGGGAATCGAACCCGCAACCTTCTGCGTCGCAGGCGGACAATCGCCCGCCGCGCCACATCGGTCGGTCGGTATATTTATAATTGGTATTGATGTTTTTTTTTAATGGGCTTGTTTTCTTTTTTGTCCAGGTATTGGTGAACCACCAATATGCTTGTCAGTAGCTGTAGCATTTGCTCTCAGAGCATGCATTGTTGCAATCAGAAAAGACTTCGGAATACCTAGCACAACGTGGTTTAGCATAGGTATGTTACGCCAAGTTATACCTACGTTTATTTCTCATAAATTTAATAATTAATGAAAAATAGGAGAAGACACTGACTTCTGTAGTCAGTAGCTCAGTAGTTAGGGACTTCATAGGGTGTCTGTAACAAAACTTTTTGTCAATAAATAAATTTATTATTATATTATTATTTATTTATATATGGGCATAGGCCTCCCCCATACGTTTCCAGGAAGAACGATTCTGAGCCGTTTCTATCCATCGACTTCCCGCGGTCCTAACAATGTCGTCAGTCCATCTGGTAGGAGGACGTCCTACGCTTCATCTTCCGGTTCGTGGTCGCCATTCAAAAACCTTTATTGCCCAGCGGTTGTCGGTTCTACGAGCTATATGGCCTGCCCACTGCCACTTCAACTTGCTGATTCTGAGAGATATTTCGGTGCCCTTGGTTCTTCTACAGATTTCCTCATTTCTGATTATATCTCGCAGCGAAACTCCCAGCATCGCTCTCTCGTCGAGCAGTGGACTTCTATAGGCTGATGATGATGATTATCTATATATGACAGCCCTCACAACTCAAAGACCAAATTTTCATTCGATCGGGTCAATCTCCAAATGGTATTGGTTGAAACTGACATTTCAGACAAGCCCAATTTTCTCAAGCAAATTCTAGTTCCAATGCTCCAAAAAACTACAAGAACTGGGCCTGTGTTGGTAGCTAGTTGGCTTTCTGCAATTTAAGTGGTGGGTTGCATACCATCGTGTATTGTTTGTATTCTGTTCTCACTAAGAGATCGTGAACGGTATTGCCGATCTGCCCACGAAGCGTCATCACGATAATGCTAATGTTTTATATTTCAGATGGGCCATTAACGACGGAAAAGATTTGTATGAATTCAAGTCTTGATACAAAAACCTTTCTGTATAATTAATAAATACGGGTCATTTAGTCCTGACGGAGGCATAAAGGCAGGCTAAAACTCAATCAATGATTACGAGCTCATGCGGTACGGAAGATGCAGATGAAAAATATTTACCCTCATTATAATATACGTACACTTTAATCAAAATATTGCTTAAAAGTTCTGTCACTATTTGTTACCACATTACCCATGGGTAAGAGATGGCAATAGTTAAAGCATTGTTTATTTTTTGACAGACTTTAATAAATAACAGGCTAACCCTACTACGCTTCGATCAATGATACCCCTAGACGACGGGTCACATACAAAATCGTAGCTTAAAGCTGTCCGCGTGAATATATGCTTAGACAGTTACATTTGTTTACTAAAGAAGTAAGAAAAAAATGATGAACAGTTTTAAATTCAACCTAATTACAACCATGTCACCTAGTAAATGTAGTAAATAAATAAATATTAGTAAATAATGTCACTAATTGTCAAAACAATAGAAGCTTCTCTGAAATCTTGCTAATAGCACTTAAAAAAAGGTAAACAGACGAAATCCACTTAAAAAAAAACTGAAATTTTGTTTATATTTAGTACTTCAAAAAAAAAAACATTCGAAATCAACTTTAAAAAAATGTTTGTTTGTACACGCATCACGCAAAAACTACTGAATGAATATTGATGCGATTTTAAGAATTAGTTAGCTTATAGTCTAACTTAAAACATAGTATGGATTTCATTGAGCTGTCATCCCTTAAGTGGATATAAATAGAGGACGAAGTGTGTGAAAACATCAAAGAAAAATGCAGACGAAGTCGCGATCAGCTAGTACTAAAATATACCATCTTATTATGTGTGTAATTTACCACCATTGAAGTAAACTTTCTAATTGAATATGCTTCGTATTACATTCGGTAAAATGCATAAAATATAAGAATGTTTTACAGTGGGTACTTTAAGCCTGACACTTTAGGCGAGTTTTATGCACTTAGCTAAATAGCAGCATGGGATATCTTATCAAGATAAATGTAATGGTGTTGGTGGGTTTCGGTATTAAATATAAGGAGTTTAAATAGTTTTTTTATTTTTTTACAACTTTACAAAAATATCCTCATTTTGACATAGGTAAATAAAATGCAACATTGTCAAGGAATCAGTTAGTGTTCTTGCAGTGACGATATCAGTACTACAAAACGTGTGCGAGTGCAAATTGTTACGCTATAGTTTTGGACTATACTTTCATAGTTTGAAATTAGTACAGTTAGAACAGTTTGGATAAATTTAATTAAATAGGTACCCAATTTTATCTAGTTTGAGTTTTCTTTGCGATGATGATGATAGTTTTTTTTTATATTTGTGAGTAATACACTACAGACAACACCATCTAGCCCTAAACTAAGCAAAGCTTGTACTATAGGAGCCAGAAGACTAATAATTATATCAGTACTGTACACTTTTAAAAAAAAAAATACTTAGAAGCACAATAGAACACCCAAATAGATAACTAACATTTATATTCATCACATGAACACTTGTTCTTGGTGGGGATGGAACCCACAACCTTTTACAATATCATTATCCTTCTCCCAACGAGGATCAGTCTGAAGAAAGAAGTTTTTGTTGTTGTTGGACGCTAATAGTATTATAAGACCTAAGTTCCAACATGAAGCAATGAATGATTATGATTATGAATTTTATAGTACCCCTTTTGCCCGACTCCAGATTGAAGTTTTTTTTTATACAACTTGCTGATGGAACAAGCAGATGGCCCACTTGATGTTAAGTGGTTACCATCACCTATGACAAAGCATTGCCTCGTAGATCACGCTCGTTAGGAACGTCACCTACGATGCACTAGTCAGCGTCCATCAACCTGAGGCATTCAAGTATTAAGCCTCATGTGCCTGTAATTACACCGGCACCCACACCCTTCGAACCAGGACACAGCAAGCTGCTTGGCGGCAGAAATAGGCATGGTGATAGTACTGCCCCGGACAAGCCCGTCACAAAGAGCTCTACTCTTTACTACTAAGTATTTGCAAATGGGGCATTCATTCGGTCAATGGCTCACTTGCAGACATATCCTTTGTTGCTCCAACACCTGCACAGGAGACGAGCTTAAGAGAAAACACCACAGGCAACGCTCTGGAAATGGTCAAATAGAAAAAAAAGTTAGCTTCACGACTTTAAATCCTCAGACACATTTCCGATCCTGAGCTAGGGTTCTCCAAGTGAAAACAGTCAAGATGGTCCCGCCATCTTCTCTGCCGCGTAGCTTTCTTGCCGTGCCAGGGAGCTACTCAGTGGCTGCCTTTACCCCAACTCTCCTGGCATGCGGCAGACATGACCACCCCAATCTCACTTCAGCTTAGCGGCTTTTAAAGCTACGTCTATGATTTGGGTCTGAGACCGCAGTTCAGTGTCACAGATTCTCTCCATTAACTTGACACCCAGAATGCTGCGGTCCATTGCACGTTAGCAAACTTTATGTTTGGTCTTCTCAATTTGCATCAATGACCAAGTTTGCGCACCGTTAACGCAGGTTAAGACGGGGATAATGCATAACTTAATCTTTCCTAATTACGTTGTAGTTTCTGTAAACCCGATTTTTGAAACTCTAGTTTTCCTTTGGAAAAAATATGAGCAATGTCACAACTATGCAATGATGTTTCAAACAGGAGCTGAATGCAAAATGTAGCAATCGTGACTTAAAAATCCAAAACTCTTTTTATCTGCCATTTTATTATTTAAAGCTATCTATACTTAATATTATGAAGAGGAAAGAATTGATTGTTTGTTTGTATTAAATAGGCTCCGAAACAACTGGACCAATTTAAAATATTCTTTCACCGTTGGAAAGCTACACTATCCCCGGGTGACATAGGCTAAAAAAAAATTATGGATCCTTACTTGTAAAACTCGTGCGAAGCCGGGGCAGGCTGCTAGTTGACAATAAAGTTTTATTAGGTACGTAAAAAACTGACTGAACAAAGGACACAACAAAGGCAGCCGAAGCAGGTAGAGTAGAAGTGAATGCTTTTAATTATTAATTTATTTCAATTCGCTCTTGCTTGATATAATTTATTTTTAACTAGTTGTTACCCGCGGATTCATCCACTCCCCAATGTTTAACCATACGTAATCAGTGAATGTTATAATGTGATCGGTAGTGTCAGATTGCACTAAAAAATGTGTTATGTCTAAATCTTGTGGTAACCATTTAAGTTGGATTGAATGGATTAGACAGAATTTGTTTTATTGAAAAGAAGTGGCCAAATACAGCGTCAGAAACACAGAGTACTTTGGCGAGCGGAGTGTAATCACATTAATCATTACCTGATTCATCACTCGCTGTTCAGTCGAGTCAGTTAAGACCCTTCTGATGGCAATTAGTCACGACGACGCTGTGCAGGGTCACCGTGTAGTCAAAACGCATCGATAGCGCGTTCTAATTTTTCCAGTGGCGACATCTAGTTGTGAATTTGGAACTAAAGTTAACATGTTTTTTTTTTCAGTATAATACCACAGATGTTCTTAGTTTTATAAAGATTATACATTATTTTAATTTCTGATGGGTAATTTTGGCCTGGAAGAAATCGCTTTCAGCGATAAGGCCGCCAATTGTACTTTATTTGTTTACGCCTAGATGTATAATGTATCCTTGTGTACAATAAAGTGTTATCTATCTATCTATCTATCTATCTTTGGTGGTATTTTAACCATAATTACTTGAGGTCTTAGCAGAAGTGTAAACGATTGAAATGAAAGTGTGTTATGAGGCATCCTGATTTGAACGAAAATGTTTCCCTTTGGTTTTGAAGAAAAACGCCATCTTTTTCTTCAAAACCGATGACGGCTGACTTTACTTTTTTTACCGACTCGACTTGACTAAAAAGAATTTATTCAACCCACCCACTTGACATTGGCAAAATTGTCCGCAAGAAGGACAGAAGCCACAAAAAAAAAAAAAAAAAAATTACATTCGAATGAAAACATCATATTGTATTCCTCTTTATAGTTAAAACAACCGTGTTTTTCGTAATTAACTTATATCTTATACGAGTATTAAAAGACATAAATAGATAATTCTTACTTAGATTTTCCATTCCAGCCAATACAAGTATCATTTAATCATGTACAAAATTTCTATCCGATTGAATTGAATGTATGGATTTGTAGTATCCCTTTCATCCACCGCATTGATCCTCCTACCCCACCTAAAGCTTACAGCCATAACATACACTTGATAGAGAAATAAAATAGATTGGAATTTATAAAATTTAATAATAAATACTGGTAGCTATACCTATTTAATAGAGCTCTTAGAAAGTACTACCACCATGATTATTGTTGTCGCAAAGCAGCTTGCTGTGTTTCGGTTCGAATTGGTGCCGGTGAAATTGCGGGCACCTGCGGCTTAACACTTATAAGTAAGTTGATGAAACTAGATTAATTAATCGTAGAGCACGCGAATAGCTAATGAACGCGACCTGCAAAGCGTTTATAGGTGATAGTTACCAGTTAACATCAGGTGGCCCATCTGCTTGTAACATCAGCAAATCATGTTAAAAAAAATTGGTAAAGTATAAAACATAAGTCTTTCTTTTTGAAACATTTTGAAAAATAATTTTTTTTTAGAAATGTAAATTCTATGAATAAGTTCGAAAAAAGTCTTAGCGACTTGCACACTGTACACATGTAGGTATTTACTTACGTTGTAGCAATAGTAGGTACATAACTAATTCATTTTCATCTATGGTCCGCAGATACACATATGCCCTGTATTTCTGCTAGAGAAGGATTTATTTTTGTAACTATAAGATACACACAGTGTACAGTGTGTGTGTGACAGTGTAGTAGACATGGGCATGAAATGCCCAGTATAGAGACGACAATAGCTTCCCAATGTATGTAACACGAGAGAATGATAAATGAGTGTGAAAGTAAATGTAAAATAAACAACTAGTCTCTCAGCGTACCTAGTTGAAAGTACATCTGCCTTCTGTACTATCTAAATATATATAACTCAAAGGTGACTGACTGACTGACACAGTGATCTATCAACGCACAGCCCAAACCACTGGACGGATCGGGCTGAAATTTGGCATGCAGGTAGATGCTATGACGTAGGCATCCGCTAAGAAAGGATTTTGTTTAATTCTTACCCCAAGAGGATAAGATAGGGGATGAAAGTTTGTATGAAACTTTGTCAATTTTAAACCGATCGGGCTGAGACTTTGCATGCATAAAGCTACTATGATTTTATCCCGAAAAAATAACGGGAACGGGAAAAACTGCCACGCAGGTGAAGCTGCGAGCGGCCACTAGTAGGTAATATATACTCCTTACCGGGAGTACTATGACTACATCCGAAAAATGTGGTTTACTCGTCTAAGGAAAAATGAAACTGGTCGGTGACTCGGTCATTGACCGAATAAAATTGTTAGCAAATAACATGACAATTAGAGAACAGTGGTAGTTCAGTGGGAGGCTGGAATTAGGTTGAATCGAAGGTAAAGCAGTGCTGGTTGAAAACTCGATACTTCAAAGTCCACCGCTGGCCTTGTTGAATCGTCTTTAACATAGCGCTGCTGTACAATATGCAATCTCTACGCGGAGCTCTCTATACGCGGAGCTCCCTCGGGTTACGGCGTGTATTTATTTTGGAAATGGTGTATTAGCAAACAATGTAAGTAGTAATATCGGTATTTTGTGAGACAAGAACAAAGCTTTGTCTTTGAACCAACTAAGATTTCTTTGCCTTTTTTCTAGAGTTGGAGACACTTTATTAGATCTTAGGGAAAAAATACTTGTTACTATGTTAGAGAATTGGGTAGCAGTAATATATGAATTGTGATAATGGCAATAATTACTTGGGAATAAGGTTCTCGAATAGTGACCATGAACCCAAAGGCGTAACGTAGAACGCCCGATGGTAACAGCGTTAAAAGCATTCTTCCTGTAACGTATGGAGGAGGCCTATGTCTAGCAGTGGACTCCTTCAGGCTGTTGATGATGATGATAATGGTGACAGATTTTTGTGGTACAGGGCTCTTTGTAAACGGCTCGTCTGGGAAATGCCACGCCTAATTCAGTCCAAGTGTTGTTGCTTGTTCCGGTTTGAAGGGTGTAGGTACCGGTGAAATTACAGGCACACAAGGTTTAACACCTGTATTGTATGCCTCAGGTTGATGGACGCATAGCCAAAGATAATTCGCCTTTTTAATAATTGAAATGTTATATTATTAGTATTTAGGCTCGATATTTAAATAAAATCTATAGTTATGTACTAGTGCCTACTCAATTTAATTATTACCCTTGTAAGCTATGCTAAGAAATATTGCTAAGTATTTTTCGAAGGCGTTGATTTTTCATTTGAAGTTAGATTAGCACCAGAATAAAGCTGCATTATTTTCTTTATTATCAATTTGTAAAAGGATCACACTAAAAAACGGTGGGAATTCACCTGTAAGTTTTTGATCATCCGGGACTGGACCTAGGTGATTACCTGGATATTACTGAATTAATAACCAAGCCGTAAGTTTCTTGCCGGTTCTTCTAGGCTTGGTCGCGAGGAACTGGCGCTCAGATTCACCTAGATTTAAGACGTTTCAAGATGATCCCTGCGGATATTACTGAATAAATGCCTTTTGACTTTGATTACTTTTTGACTTTGTGTAGTATTCCTTATTAGTTGTAGTATTCTACGACTTAGCACTTGAGTTGTACTTAATAAAGTACAAACCTGCTAGCCAAAAGTATATTTGGAAGTGGCTCTGTCTACTCCTTTGCCGTCATCGAGAACTTAGCAACCTAAGAATTTCAGGGGATGGTATCTATGAATAACAAACATGAAAGAGCTTTATTATTTTTCATTTTGAAGAATGATTCTTAGACATTAATATTGTAATCTCAATGGAAAATCCGCTGGAACTATAGACGTAAGATTGATTTAAAAGGTAAGAAAGAAGAAGAAAAATGTGTTTTATTGACCCAAACATACCTATTTTATATTCGTAAATTTGAATAAGTTCGAAAAAAAAATCTCTGTCTAGGTATTGTATTCTAAGTTCAATATTGACAAATGATAAAAAATACCTTCATAAGTATTCTATCAGTCATCTGGTTCTCATAGCATAAGCTATGCTTAGTTTGGGGCTAGATGATTTTATGTAAAAATGTCCATAAATATTTATTTATTTATGAACTATGTGGTGTCAAAACGAAAAAACAAAGTAGGTAGGTAGGTATTAAATGGAACAGACACAATAAGTACTTATTTTTTTTATGCTTCTGTAGGTGGAACATGACCCACCTGAAGTTAAGTGGTAACCATCATCAATAACAAAGCATTGACTTGTAGGTCACGCACGTTAGGTACGTGTCCTAAGATGCGCTACTTTGGACCACCAACCTAGTCGTACTGCCCTGGATGAATAGAATAGAAATTATTTGTTTGGAACATAAACACAACAACACATCTATACAATAAAAATAAAGAATTATGCTAGACAACTATGTACATTAAACGAAATAAACGCAAAAAGAAGAAATAAATTAATTAACCTACTTTTTGTGTGGATGTCGACCAGCATTGACGAGTCAAAGTCAAAAGGGCCTTACATAAGACTTTTATAAGTACACTAGTAGTCCGTCCCGGTTTCGCCCGCGTTTTAATAAGGATCCCTAATTTTTATATAAAATATAGCCTATGTCACCCGGGGAGAGTGTAACTTCCCAACGGTGAAAGATTTTTCTAAATTGGTCTAGTAGTTTCGGAGCCTATTCAATGCAAACAAACAAACAATCAAATTTTTCCTCTTTATAATATTAAGTACGTAATATTAGTATAGATAATACAAACATGTAGGGCACAGTGTAGTTTCTGGCTGCGTTCTGGAGCCGCCTCGTGTGACGGAGGGGTCTATTTATTTGTTTCTGGCTGCGTTCTGGAGCCGCCTCGTGTGACGGAGGGGTCTATTTATTTGTTTCTGGCTGCGTTCTGGAGCCGCCTCGTGTGACGGAGGGGTCTATTTATTTGTTTCTGGCTGCGTTCTGGAGCCGCCTCGTGTGACGGAGGGGTCTATTTATTTGTTGAGACCACCGTTGGCACGAGCATTATACTCTTGGCTAATTCTTACAATTTAAAAAAAAGAAACATAATATAATTAAGTAGGTACCTACTACCACTAGGCGTATAAAATACTATCACGACTGTTGATATTTGCCTAGAGATAATGAATTAGGTAGTTTGTAAAACGACCTTCAACTTGCAACATTTCCTACCTAAGCTCTATTAAAGCAAATAAAAGTACATAATACATATTTAGACTTTATCATTATCACGACTTCCGTCTGACGTTTGACCTATCCTGCCGTCCAAAATCCTGGACATTCTGACCTTTGAACGAATAGGTACACACTGGAGTCAAGATTTCAATTCAAGTCAAAAAATATCTATGTATGTAATATAGTATTGTATTAAGTATATCAGTCATCTAGTACCCATAAAACAAGCGTTGCTTAGCTTAAAAAAAAATAATAGGTCATACATGAACCAATGCATGAGAGAGACCCAATGTGCTTCATTCAAGAGCAAAAAAAATGTCAAGAGAGGATCGATAGGATTTGTAGATTTTATCGATTATTTGTACATTATTTACTTTTGTGTGGAAACATTAAACTTTTACTAAATCATGCACCTTATTATTGAAAAAAACCCATGAAAATTATTATTTTTGTTGACCTATATAACTGCCCAAGGGTGTTTTAGCATCTTCTTGCGGTTTTATTGTCACTGCGGCCATAGGATCTATTGTAATCGCCACTTGAAGGTGTCGCCCTTCGAGGAAAAACTTTACACAATTTGGCATCATCAGGCGTCTACAGACGTTTCAATTTTTCTTACGATCGGTAAGGACTTTACAAATTGGCATGTCAATAGTTGAGTTGGAAATGGTTTATTTGCTTTGGTTGGAAATGATTTATCGCCCCGACTCACGACTAAACAAATCGTCAAGTTTTTTGCTTTTCTGCTGAGCCCGTTTCGGGAATGACTGAGTCACAACTTCTCATAACACCCGGGAAAGGCGCAAATCGCGTATTCATTTCCAAAATGACTCGCATAACACTAAACAAAAATCGTGAGTATAATCGTGACGTTCGTAGAGACCTTTAACTTTTCCAACATCTTATCGTCAAATTCGTCGATCAAGCAAAATGTAATCAATCAAAATAATGATTACCTGTTCACTGAAGTTTTTGTTCATCAAAGAATTCCAACTATATAAGCTACGCCTCGTAATATCTAGGTTTCATCAAAATTAAATTATTGCTTATTGAATATCTTAATATCTTCATCCTCATCAAGTGGCTTCCAGATGCTTAATTAGCAGGACTAGATAAAGGCTTACACTTACAAATCTATCTACCTATAGGGGTAGGCAGATCATGGATTTCCCATCGCTAAAGTGCGGTGGCCTCTATAATTTATTTAATTTTTTATAAAATTTCTTAATTTACATGACAATAAAAACGGCAAACATTTCAATATTAAGCAAGAAACAGATTTCTAAATCGTAATCCCAAACATCATGAATCAGGGACGCATTGTGCGGGCCGGAGTCGGCTCATTGTGCCGCTCACAATGGCCCACAAAGAAAGCATTCAGGGCAGATCCTTCGCGTCAAATATTGAATTTACAACGAGATTTTGATAAAAGAGAGGAATAAGGGAATAGGTCATAAGTCCTTGATTCCTGCTCGTCTTTCGCTTTATAAAGATGTTCGATGATGGATGTGTTTTGATTAATCAACCCGGTTGTCATAAAATAACGAATTGTATCACCTGGGGCCGCTGAATCTTGTTTCTGTAATAAATTTCATAGCAACAACAAGATATTTGACGTTAAATTATTTGTTTCAAATGGTAGACAGTTTTAAGTGTACCTACGACCCCAATGAGGGCCAGGTCAGAAATGTTTAAGGACAACATTAATTATTATTATTATTACAAAGACATCATCAAAGAAAAAGTAAGTGATAAAAAAAAATAGAAACAACATCACGACTATATTCCCCAAGCACGGTAGATATCCCCTCTGGTCTCTTACTGTCTAAGGGGGGTAGTCAGAGGTATGTCCAGATAGTGCATTTGTTCCCACAGTTTCCAGTAGTTAGTATTCAATACGTTACAGGTTGCAAGCCTATTGCCGCTGCTAGAATACTAACTGATTTCCTCACGTTTGAGAGCATTGTCATTGCGCACATACATTTGTCGAATCAAAAAACCATTGGGCACAACCGGATTCAAACCCACAATCATAGGATCAAAAGGTGTGGTGGCTCCCACTACACAACCTGTTCTTAAAAAAAATTTAAGTATTAAAATTAAAATTAGGCTATTTGAAATGCGGTACTTCAGCCATACCTATTGCTCGTACCTACTAAAGGTGTTCAAGCGAGTTTAAATACAAACATTTTCAGTTACTAGCCATTCTAGTTACTAGTAACTCTACTAAAAGATTAGTATTTATATCACGTGCGTCGACTGGATGTGATCCTGGTTCTTTGAGATGATACCTGCTCTCCTGGGGTAGGTACGAATGGGGCAAATAACCTACCCACGTCAACGTGGTCTGTCAATTCCAATTGCCATCACTGTGCTAGTTAAAGTGAGTCAACATTTTTTTTGTGGCATCTGTTCATCATTCGATAGACAATTTTGCCAGTGCCAAGTAGATTATAAGAAATAGTTTTTAGTCAAGTCGAGTCAGTAAAAAAATAAGTCGGCTGTCGTTTGTTTGGAAGAAAAAGATGGCGGTTTTCTTCAAAACCCTAAGAATATGGACTAAAAGCCTAAGAATATGGACATGCTAAAAGCTGTCAAAACCTACGGAAATCATGATGTTCTAATCAGAATGTCACAGATACACTTTCATTTCAATTTATTTCACTTGTGCTAAGATCTCAAGTAATGTTACACCGAAAATACACATTTGAAATGATAAAAATGAAAAACCCCCGAATTGAAATAACGAATTTCTGACAGATTTTCATTGTAAACCGTCAGAAAATCGCAACGCCCAGTATTCGTGGATAAGACTTGTTTTGAAAATGTCATAAATGAGGTCCGAGTCTTCTTTTTCTTTTATTTTGTGGCTTTTCAGCGGCTGAAGGTTGCCACGAATTTGCCAAGTCAACATTTTACTCCAGGACTGTAATTTTCTTCTATATCTTTCTCTTTATGCCACCTGTCTGTCACAGACAAATAATTTCAAGTGTCAAGTGAATGATAAATAGTTTTTAGTCAAGTTAGTAAAAATTATAGTTAGGTTTTGATGAAAATAATGATGACGATTCATGTTTTTGTTTAAATCAAGATGCCATAGAAGTAGTAGAGTTCATAGTGAAGGGTCATCCGAAAAAGTACTGCCACCATACCTATTCTGCCGCCAAGCAGCGCCGCGTGTTCCAATTTGAAGGGTAAAATAAAAGGCACATGATTCAACACGTGTTGCCTGAGGTTGATTAAAGCCGAGCAGTGCATTGTAAGGCACGCGCCTAACAAACGTGCTCCACGAAGTAATGCTTTGTTAAAGAGATTGGGCACCTGGTTGAAAGTAATTGAATGTGTTTAAGCGCCCAATCTAGACCAATTATAAAAACCTTTGTCCTGTCTGACTGACTAACATTTAGACAGCGCACAGCCTAAGCCACTGGTCGCAGAGAATTTTCAGGGTGTATTTATCTTGGTGCCGTAGACGAAAGGAACTTCCGAAATTCAACCCCTAAACGGGTAACCCTCTCTGGGTTGAAGTTTGTATGAAAATAACTTAGCGCAATTGAAATTGTTGTTGATACAAAGTTTAGTATTTATTTCAAAATGAACAGAAGTTTATTAAAAGAACAAAAAAAAATAAACGAGCCAAAAAATGCCTTGAGGGTCTGGAGTTTAATATCAAGATTAAATTAACGGAAGTATGTAATCGTTATAATATTATTTTAATTAAAATTATTCAGTTGGATTTTTCCATTTTATATAGTTACTAGCGGCCGCTCGCAGCTTCGTCCGCGTGGCAGTTTATTCCCGTTCCCGATATTTTTTCGAAATAAAAAGTAGCCGATACGTTAATCCAGGTTACAATCTATATTTATTCCAAATTCCATGTAAATCGGTCCACTGGTTAAAGCGTGAAAGAGTAACAAACCTCCATCCATCCACCCATCCATACTTACAAACTTTCGTGCTTATAATATTACTTAGTAAGATTACTCTTCAGTAATTAAGTTTGGTATTATTTTCAGCTTTTAAAAACGGTATTATTAGATCCCCCATCCGTTGCGGGAAGTAAATGGATAGAGAGGTGCCAAAGTCGTTCTTCCTGGAAACGTTCAATGGAAGACTATTTTCCGCAGTGAACTTCTTCATGTTGATGGTAATGATGTCATTATTACCCAATATATCTAGTATTTGTTTGCTTATTTCGGTGTTATAACGTATTATCTTTATCTATACTCAATATTATAAAGTTTGTGAGTTTGTGGGGCAATCTCTAAATCTACTGAACCGATTTTTAAAATTCCCACAATATTTGGGAGTGTCATAGGCTATATAATCCGAATAATGAAAGGTAAAAACGTTTATCGCCCATCGAAGTGGGCACAGGTCAGCTGGTAAAAATGGTAAAATATACTCGCAAAAAAGTTGTATCGTCGGCTACAGCTACAGCTGATACTATACATGCTTTGCTTTGTTTGTAGCTAGATGGCGCTGCGTGGAAGGAAAATTTATTTAGTTCTTATTTACATACGATCTTACTACATACATACATACGACATTATTCTAGGCAACCGATGTGGCGTGGCGGGCGAATGTCCGCCTGCGACGCAGGAGGTTGCGGGTTTGATTCCCGCCTTGGGATAAATGCTTGTACGATCTGCAAAAAAATATTTCGGGTGTTCTGGGCATTTTCTATGTATAATCAAAAAAATCAATAATATCTATGTATGTGATGTATTGTATTAGGTATATTATCAGTCATATCTAGTACCCATAACACAAGCTCTGCTTAGCTTGGAGCTAGATGGTGTTGTGTGGATTGTCCAGCATTTTTTATTATTTATTTTATTTTATTTATACTTTTACATACCCATCTGTAAGCATTAAAGCGTTATTTTGAATGTATTCCCACCTCACTGTAACTTGTCTCACATTAATTATCAGCAGAACGAGTGGGTGCCTTGGAGTTTACAAAAAGCGTTCACCGTCATGACAATTAAAATACCCTTTAATGACACCCTGTATTGCCAAATGGATCTATAAGAACAGTAGACCTCGTGAGTCCTTATAACCATGCGATAACCAATACTTTCCTTTTACAAACTTGAAATCTGTTCATATTATAACGATACAACAAACTTTCCTCCTTTTCTTTCCTTAGATTTCTTCTTTTAGAAAAAAACCGCAACATTTTTTGCACAATGAAGTCTTTAGTGTGCTTCTCAAATTTGATTGAAATCCGTTGATAAAATTAAATAATGCTATAGTAAACGTCTCCCCTTTTCCCCTTTATTTTCCCCAACTAAAAATCGGATTCGATTCAGTTGAATAAATTAAGAAACTTGTGTGCCAATTTTTGTCAATATCGGTTGAAAAATGCGACCCTGTAGGCGAAAACAGACAGACAGACGGTAAAAAGCAGTTTTTAACCAATCTCGAAACTGAGCCGCTCGGTCAAAGGTTTAAAACATCATCACTGAGAGGCATCTCAGTTTAGTTAATAGTAGCTCTGTTTTCTGCATTTTAGGGTTCATATACTCGAACACGAGTAACACATATACTCGATTTTTTTTGAGCTGAGACCAAATTGAACTAGAATTTGATTGTCAAAATTGAGCCTGTCTGAAATGTCAGTTTCAAACAACATTGACACGATTGAAATTTGAATTTGACGATATTTTGTTACAAGCATTGGACTTGAGATGTTTATTCTGTTTAGGATACAAACGTTATTATAGTGGCTTTAGTTTCTTAGAAATGTTTAGAGCTGTATTCAGCCAGGTGAATTAATTCTGAAACTATTCCAAAGCAGCACCAAAGTTTCCTCATGGTTCCCTCGACAGTTAGTACGTAACGCCCTGGATTACAACATAGTTGCAATGTAAAAACTTCCCTGGAATACCCTTCTAATGTATTAGTAATTAGATGTGGAGGAGTTGGCCTGTAAATAATACGAAAAGGGTTTTAAACTTATGTGCGTAATTATCCCACTTCTGATATTCGTGAGGGTATTTTGGGGATAAGGTAAAATTTAGGATGTTTAATCTTAATAGGAATCTAGGTAGTCTATGGTACCAATACAAGCAGAGGCTATATTCTTGTATTATTTTGGAGCTGAGATGAGATTTAAACTATGATTTTATTGTCAAACTTGGGCTTGTCTGGAATGTCAGTTTCAAAGAACGTACCGTACAGGGATTGAATCGTGATGCTATTTCATTTTTTTTTAATACAAATAACTGTTGGAACCAAGCCGTAAATTTCTTGCTTGTTCTTCTAAGCTTGGTCGCGAGGAACTGGTGTGGCGGTGGTGCGTAGATTCACGTAGTTTTAAAACGATTCTAAGTGATATTTTTGATTTTAGTGAATAAACGCCTATTTTACTTTAATTTCACCTGTGTATAAGTCTCCTAAAATTCAATTATAGGCGGTTAAACAACTTTTCCAAAGCTTTTCACAACAATTAGACACGAAAATAATTTTACAATCTGCAAGTTAGACCACAGAATAACTAACAGTTGATTGGAAAGTTGTATGCGCTGATTTCCCAGGGGGCGCTCACGTCGATATTCAATAAATTCGTATGTTGATGCTAATACGGTGGGGATTCGTAGGCATTGGTGGGGATTATGGTCGAAGTTGACTTTGAGTTAGTGCTAAGCTTTTATAATACCTAAAGTTTGATTCTCGAAGGTACAACTATGTTATTTTTCATTAGTTAAAATAATACTGCACTGGTCTTGTGGTAGTGACCTCGCCTTTTAACGGCCCGGTTGAAGGCGAAATACCCATTTCGAAGCCCCCCGCTTCAGTCATACTATACATACATATGCATTGCACTGCGTAGTTAGAGCTCAACAAGCGCTTAAAATTTGCCATCTAGCGAGTATCACTCGAACTACATGTTCAACTCACTGTCATTGCATTTGGTCGTCTAGGGTCATTGCGCTAGTTGTCGAACTATTAGCGGAGTGTCCAACTAAACTAGGCCAATTTATTAGTATGCAATATTTACTAGATATCTACTGAAAGTGTTTTACATGGTTCCACGCATGATCAAGTTATATTCAAAATAAAAAAAAGACCCAAACATTAATATTTGAAATTCAAATGCAATGATAGTGCAACTGATGGTGCATGTCATACCTACCTACAGTAAGCAAGTAGGTAGGTAAAGAAACAAACGCTGATTACGAATATCTGGTCAGATTTGAAATTCAAAATGGCGGGTACAAATCATGATACAAAAAACTGACATGGGTGTCGTTTTCGACTAATTTGGGGGTGCCGATTACGAATATCTGGTCAAATTTGAAATTCAAAATGGCGGATACAAATCATGATACAAAAAACTGACATGGGTGTCGTTTTCGATTAATTTGGGGGTGCTGATTACGAATATCTGGTCAGATTTGAAATTAAAAATGGCGGGTACAAATCATGATACAAAAAACTGACATGGGTGTCGTTTTCTACTAATTTGGGGGTGCTGATTACGAATATTTGGTCAAATTTGAAATTCAAAATGGCGCATGCAAATGATGGTACAAAAAACTGACATGGGTGTCGTTTTCGACTAATTTGGGGGTGCTGATTACGAATATCTGGTCAAATTTGAAATTCAAAATGGCGGATACAAATCATGATACAAAAAACTGACATGGGTGTCGTTTTCGATTAATTTGGGGGTGCTGATTACGAATATCTGGTCAAATTTGAAATTCAAAATGGCGCATGCAAATGATGGTACAAAAAACTGACATTAGTGTCGTTTTCTACTGATTTGAGGGTGCTGATTACGAATATCTGGTCAGATTTGAAATTCAAAATGGCGGATGCAAATGATGGAACAAAAAACTGACATGGGTGTCGTTTTCGACTAATTTGGGGGTGCTGATTACAAATATCTTGTCAGATCTGAAATTCAAAATGGCGGGTACAAATCATGATACAAAAAACTGACATGGGTGTCGTTTTCTACTAATTTGGGGGTGCTGATTACGAATATCTGGTCAAATTTGAAATTCAAAATGGCGGATACAAATCATGATACAAAAAACTGACATGGGTGTCGTTTTCTACTAATTTGGGGGTGCTGATTACGAATATCTGGTCAAATTTTAAATTCAAAATGGCGGATACAAATCATGATACAAAAAACTGACATGGGTGTCGTTTTCTACTAATTTGGGGGTGCTGATTACGAATATCTGGTCAAATTTGAAATTCAAAATGGCGGATACAAATCATGATACAAAAAACTGACATGGGTGTCGTTTTCTACTAATTTGGGGGTGCTGATTACGAATATCTGGTCAAATTTGAAATTCAAAATGGCGGATACAAATCATGATACAAAAAAACTGACATGGGTGTCGTTTTCGACTAATTTGGGGATGCTGATTACGAATATCTGGTCAAATTTGAAATTCAAAATGGCGGATACAAATCATGATACAAAAAACTGACATGGGTGTCGTTTTTGATTAATTTGGGGCTGCTGATTACGAATATCTGGTCAGATTTGAAATTCAAAATGACGGATGCAAATGATGGTACAAAAAACTGACATGGGTGTCGTTTTCGACTGATTTGGTGGTGCCGATTACGAATATCTGGTCAGATTTGAAATTCAAAATGGCGGATTCAAATGATGGTACAAAAAACTGACATGGGTGTCGTTTTCGATTAATTTGGGGGTGCTGATTACGAATATCTGGTCAGATTTGAAATTCAAAATGGCGGATACAAATCATGATACAAAAAACTGACATGGTTGTCGTTTTTGATTAATTTGGGGCTGCTGATTACGAATATCTGGTCAGATTTGAAATTCAAAATGACGGATGCAAATGATGGTACAAAAAACTGACATGGGTGTCGTTTTCGACTGATTTGGGGGTGCCGATTACGAATATCTTTTAGAGTTTTTTTTCGAGTTTTATCGAGTTTTTTGTACCATCATTTCTACCCGCCATTTTGAATGTCAAATCTAACCAGATTTTCGTAATCAGCAACCCCAAATTAGTCGGAAAAGACCCCCATGTCAGTTTTTTGTACCATGATTACGAATATCTGGTCAAATTTGAAATTCAAAATGGCGGGTACAAATCATGGTACAAAAAACTGACATGGGGGTCTTTTCCGACTAATTTGATTTGTACCCGCCATTTTGAATTTCAAATCTGACCAGATATTCGTAATCAGCACCCCCAAATTAGAAGAAAACGACACCAATGTCAGTTTTTTGTATCATGATTTGTATCCGCCATTTTGAATTTAAAATTTGACCAGATATTCGTAATCAGCACCCCCAAATTAGTAGAAAACGACACCCATGTCAGTTTTTTGTATCATGATTTGTATCCGCCATTTTGAATTTCAAATTTGACCAGATATTCGTAATCAGCATCCCCAAATTAGTCGAAAACGACACCCATGTCAGTTTTTTTGTATCATGATTTGTATCCGCCATTTTGAATTTAAAATTTGACCAGATATTCGTAATCAGCACCCCCAAATTAGTAGAAAACGACACCCATGTCAGTTTTTTGTATCATGATTTGTATCCGCCATTTTGAATTTCAAATTTGACCAGATATTCGTAATCAGCATCCCCAAATTAGTCGAAAACGACACCCATGTCAGTTTTTTTGTATCATGATTTGTATCCGCCATTTTGAATTTCAAATTTGACCAGATATTCGTAATCAGCACCCCCAAATTAGTAGAAAACGACACCCATGTCAGTTTTTTGTATCATGATTTGTATCCGCCATTTTGAATTTCAAATTTGACCAGATATTCGTAATCAGCACCCCCAAATTAGTAGAAAACGACACCCATGTCAGTTTTTTGTATCCGCCATTTTGAATTTAAAATTTGACCAGATATTCGTAATCAGCACCCCCAAATTAGTAGAAAACGACACCCATGTCAGTTTTTTGTATCATGATTTGTATCCGCCATTTTGAATTTCAAATTTGACCAGATATTCGTAATCAGCATCCCCAAATTAGTCGAAAACGACACCCATGTCAGTTTTTTTGTATCATGATTTGTATCCGCCATTTTGAATTTCAAATTTGACCAGATATTCGTAATCAGCACCCCCAAATTAGTAGAAAACGACACCCATGTCAGTTTTTTGTATCATGATTTGTATCCGCCATTTTGAATTTCAAATTTGACCAGATATTCGTAATCAGCACCCCCAAATTAGTAGAAAACGACACCCATGTCAGTTTTTTGTATCATGATTTGTATCCGCCATTTTGAATTTAAAATTTGATCAGATATTCGTAATCAGCACCCCCAAATTAGTAGAAAACGACACCCATGTCAGTTTTTTGTATCATGATTTGTATCCGCCATTTTGAATTTAAAATTTGACCAGATATTCGTAATCAGCACCCCCAAATTAGTAGAAAACGACACCCATGTCAGTTTTTTGTATCATGATTTGTATCCGCCATTTTGAATTTCAAATTTGACCAGATATTCGTAATCAGCACCCCCAAATTAGTCGAAAACGACACCCATGTCAGTTTTTTTGTATCATGATTTGTATCCGCCATTTTGAATTTCAAATTTGACCAGATATTCGTAATCAGCACCCCCAAATTAGTAGAAAACGACACCCATGTCAGTTTATTGTACCATGATTTGTACCCGCCATTTTGAATTTCAAATCTGACCAGATATTCGTAATTAAATTTAATAACAAATTAAATTCTATTCTATTCTATTCTATTCTTCTATTCTAATTTAGTAGGTATTTCTATGAATCTTGTCTGCCTCCCTTCTAACCTATGTCGCAGTAGATCTAAATAAGTATAGTACCTACCTACTTCATAGTAGGGCTAGTCATATGCACAAATATAGAAAAAATGAAATGATAAAATGGCAACTCCACCTATTTCCGTATTTTCGACCGGTGGTGCGGCGGCAGTCGGAGGGTCGTCGGGTAGCGACGCGCCGCCGCCGCGCCGCCGCCCGCGCCGCGACGAAGGTAAGGTAGGGAAGGGGGTTAGGGGAACGCCTATGTTCAACCGTAAACAATCTACAACTACAAACGACTACGTAAAGAAATAATAAATAAAATGAAATAATAATAATAATATTTGACCCCACATAATAAAAATACATAAATTGGTAGGTAGGTAGCTAGTAGGTACATCCTTACATAAAAACTGGTTGGATGGTAGGTTAGGTAGATGAGATAAATAGACGTACGGTACTTAGGTACTTTCACCCGTCGCATTACACATGCTTTCGCTCTCATGATTTTCATAAGTTGTTTTTTTTAACTTTTTTTTATTACCCATACTTTTAGATACGAGTAAATATAGAACTGAACTAGCTGAAATATTGACTAGAACACACTTTGTTATTAGAGTTTTTGTTTAAAAGTCCCGCGCTTTTAAATCACGTCGATCGTGAGCTTGGTCAGTGTACGGTGGAGAGGCACAGGTCCGTCGCTGGCCGTTGCCGCTGAGTGAGTGAGGGCAGGCGGTGACAGTGACGCTATAACGTCTAATCCACTCGTAAAAAAGAGATGGCAATAGCGCGTGTGTCGTATTTGTAAACGTCGTAAGTGCAATAACACAAAATATTTTTTTAAATATAATAAAAATAAGCTTACTGTATAATCCGTACAGTAAAGTATTTAATATGAACATAATAATTTTTTTTTGTAAAAATCATTTGTTACATTGCTACACTTTCATAGCACTGACTTAATAAAGTATTTCCAGCGCCTAATTTGAAATTTATATTCTATCGAGAAAATTTTATCTAATCGTGTTTTCAATTTTTATAGTTATAGATATGCTCAATTTGATACTCATACTTAAAATTTAACCCGCTCAGAGTTCTATGCGATGATTTACAGTAAACGCCGTGAACCTCGTTTCTATTGAAGGGAGCCCTTAATCCTAAGGTCGTGGGTTCGTGGTAAGATTTTTATATCGAAAATTTTATGTGAACAATGTGAGTGCTCTCGAATGGTGAAGGAAAACATCGTAAGGAAACCAGTTAGTATTCTAACAGTGGCGATGGCCTTGTAACCTACTACGTATAGAATACACTACTGCGAAATGTGGGTATCAAATGTAATATTTGGACGAACCTTTGACTACGTCTATTAGATATTCTCAAATAATTTCGAGTAGGCACTTGGTACTAAGAGTTCTGAAGGGATATCTACCTCACCTAGAGATTAAAGTTATTTTTATTTCTTTTTATACAACATGTAATAAGAATACATCCGAAAATTTTAATACGCATACTGACCATGTTTCAGATCACAAAAAATAAATAAAATTGGCCAAGTACGAGTCGGAATCGCGCACGAAGGGCTTCGTACGAATATCATATAGTAAAAACAACAAAAACTCACGTTTGTTGTATGAAAGCCTCCTTCAATATTTCCCTTCGACGACTGATGTGACGCGGCAAGTGAATGTCCGCCTGCAACGCAGGAGGTTGCAGGTTCGATTCCCGCCTTGAAATAAATGTGTATGTATCCGGGTGTTTTGGGTATTTTCTATGTACAATAAAAAATATCTATGTGTGTAATGTATTGTATTAAGTATATCAGTCATCTAGTACCCATAACACAAGCTTTGTTTAGCTTGGGTCTAGATAGTGCTGTGTGAATTGTCCAGCATTATTATTATTATTTATTTTATTCAAATTTACTATTGGTTGTTATAGCGGCAACCGAAATACATCATCTGTGAAAATTTCAACTCTCTAACTATCACGGTTCATGAGATACAGCCTGGCGATAGACGGACAGATAGACAGTAAAGTTAGTAATAGGGTCCCGTTTTACCCTTTGGGTACGGAACTATAAAAAATGCGAAAAAAAACTATTTGATTGTCAGCCATTTTTTTTACTGTATTTTTGTATTCAAAAGTGATCATATTACACCCGGTATAAAGTAATCTTTTTAATCGCCTCATTGGTATTCTAGTCTAGGTCTAGACATAATTTAGCATTAGTAGCAGTTGGATTAAGGGTAAAGTATTACTCTACAGTCTGGACCTAATTTTTCAGTATTCAAAGTAAAAAAGGCCATGGAATCATAAAGAGTTCTTAAAAGGTATTATACCTAGATAAATCTATTGGTTTTCTGTGTTTTAAATGTTATGGGGACGCTTCCGCTTAGGACTGATTTGGATCAATCTATCTCTAGATCGTTTGCAACGGTCTGCAAATAGCTCAGCTTTCTTAACGTATTTTGTATAATACCAATAATAAACTCTTGTATTAGCTGTAATTGTCTTTGTTAATAGATGTACTTTCATTTATTATACCGAGTGTAATAACTACTTTCAAAAACTGAAGCTTTGCTTTTAGACCAAATTCTGATAACATGAAAAAAAAACCCGAAAAAAATTGATACGTTTTGTGCGTTTTTCCGGATTTTCAGCATCAATATCGACAATACATTATAAAAATAAACATAAGTAAATGTGGTCTCATTCAGACTCGCGCACGAAGGGTTCCGTGCAATAATCATACTAATATTATAAAGAGGAAAACTTTGTTTGTTTGTATTGAATAGGCTCCAAAACTACTGGACCGATTTGAATAATTCTTTCACTGTTGGGAAGCTACACTATCCCCGGGTGACATAGGCTATATTACATTTTCAAAAAAATTAGGGATCCTTACTAAAACCCGCGCGAAGCCGGGACGGACCGCTAGTCTAAAATAAAAACAGCAAAGAAATCACGATTGTTGTATGAGAGCCCCTTCAAATATTTATTTTATTCTGTTTGTATTTTTTGTTATAGCGGCAACAGAAACACATTATCTGTGACAGTTTCAACTATCTAACTATCACGGTTTATGAGAGACAGACAGCGGAGTCTTAGTAATAGGGTACCGTTTTACACTTTGGTTACCGAATCCTAAAAACACAGTTTGGGACTAGCCCAAGATAATTCCAAAACATAAAAGCAGTCAACTATGAATGCTACCATCGGTCACCCATACAAATGTCGGTCTCGTCAGAACGATCCATCAGCAACAATACTAATTATGTTTTACAAAACTATTTTGAGTCTTTCTAATTAAGTAGGCCACTGAAATAATTAACAAAAGGAAGTGACTCAATTGTAATGTTAAATTATTTATAGATAAAAATAATTTATGATTAACATAAGTAGGTAATAATTTTTTACGGTTTCTAAATTAGTGCTATAACGACTGATGCGTCTTATTACAGTGTATAATTATAAAATTAATCTTTGTCTATAATAATTACAAGTCTTTTTTGAGTGACCCTGATATACAGGGTGTAAAAAGACTGTAAAAAGAATCCTTCAGGGGGGTTAAAGTAGGTACCCAACTACTACTTTTTTATGAATACTTTTTATATATTTTTTTTGACATAACAGCAGGTCTACTTGTAGAAACGATAAACGAACTTTCGTATTGTCGTTTTGTAAATACTGCGGGGCAACTCAGTAGCTGTCATGAGTCAAGTTGTCGTTGCCTCACGTACTGCGTAGTGTAACTTAAAATGACAATACGAACGTGTATCGTTTCTAAGAGTAGACCTGCAGGTTAGATTGTGATCGAAAAAAAACCAGATGCTCAAAACGATAGCAATACAAATAATAATGCTGGACAATCCACACAGCATCATCTAGCTAAGCAGAGCTTGTATTATGGGTACTAGATGACTGATATACTTCATACAATACATTACATACATAGAAATATCCAGAACACCCGGAATAAATGCTTACCTAATTCTAAAGTCTACCTAGGAAAATGTAGCATCCACAACTCTGGTAGAATTCTTAAGAATTGTGAATAATAACAATAATTAATATAGAAAAGAGAATAGAAATAGTCTCATGACTTTAATCCACAGGCACGGTAGATATCCTCTTGGATTTCTTAGCACCAAGTACCTACTCGAGATTCTTTGAGGATGTGTTTTGTTGTTTTAAGGCTGGAATAGCGACCATCAACCGGAAGACGAAGCGTAAGATGCGATGCCCGGTGGACCAATAACATTGCAAGGATTATGAAAATTCAGTGAATGAAAAATACCTACAAATGTATGAAGAACGTCTATGTCCAGCCAATGACTTCTACGAGCTGTTGATGATGTAATTTCAATGTTTTTTATCTAAATGTTAGCAAACATTTAAAATAGTTTATCGAAAAAACGTGAATTCAAACAAAATTGGCATAATTTTATTCCTACAGAGATTCATAAAAAATAAGTGAGAACCTTTGGATTTTTTATGAAATGCTATTATCTTTTTATCGTCGGCTATCAGGAAGAATGGCGTAAGAATTGAGTCATTGATTGTTTCAAATTGGCTAATGATTGATTTCAACGAGTGGTAGGTAGCTCTGCCTACCTCGTCAGAGGTACCCTACAAGGCACGTCGCGTCATCAGTATAAATAAGCCTAATGCTGGACTAATAAGTCTTATTGTACCCTAAAGGGTCAAAAAGGCTTACCACTGTTTAAGTGAATTTTGTACCCAATAACAATTTAATTTTTTAATTAGATTTGCTGATGAAATGATGGCCCACCTGATGTTGGGTGGTTATCATCTTTTTCTATCTGTACCAATCATATGAACATTTGTCTTTATTGACTGATAAGTACATAGGCAACGCCTAGCCTAAACCACTGGTCATAAATACTTGAAATTTTCAGAATTTATTCGTCTGGATCCTTTGAAGTGTATTCAGAAACTAACTTTTAGTACAGCGGAGCTTGAATTTTGTATTAAAATAACTTCACGTGTACGAAGTCGAAGCATAAAAAAGCTAATCGCAGAACACGCATATCACGAACGTGCCCTACGTATGCACTAATAATGATGTGAGTTTAGATGTATGTATACTGCACAACCTTCGTTATAAATATGAATAATCCCCGCACGTAGTCTCAATGGCGGAGCTAATTTACTAATAACGTGTTGCGTGATTCATTCAACTAGACCGACCTACGTTTCTATGAAATAACTGCCGTTATGAAGCGGTGTCGCTTGATCGGGCGACACACTTATCACATTGTCACATAATCGCAATTTCTGACAGCGTCAACAGGTTATTTACCATGAGCGCTTATAGCCCGATTGCAAACTGTCAAAACTGACGTCAAAATTGCCGGTGGTGTCGTATTTGAGAAATAGCATTGTTTTCCATTTAGATTTTTTGTACTAAGTCAATATTTTGTAACTTGATCTTCAGTAGCGGATTCCAGATTTGTACGAAAATGCCTTTGTATTGTTCGACCCTGTTTGGGTCAGTTCGTTCAGTTCTTACGATACGGATAATGGCAACCTACCAAGCTACCCCTTTGAGGCACTTCTAGCGATCGGTTTCAAATTGGAAGCTTTTACATGACTGATTGACTGACAAATTGACAACGGACAACATCACTGGTCTTATAGACTTGAAATTTTCAGGTTATATTTGTCTTGATGCGTTGATGTGTACTAAGAACAAAATTCCCGAAATTAAAACGATCGCTTTGATTTTATGGAACAAATTTTTTGCAACGCATTTGATTTCTTCCTTTAACTCTCATTTAAATCACATACCCATAGTCCATTTACTAGCGGCCACCGATTCTTAAGAAACCGAAGTTCAAGTGTGAGAAACCAGATGTCTTAACGCCACTTGATGCTGGTGACATGATTGTAATTTTGTAAGATGACAATGTAAAGTATGGAAAGGTTAACTGTGTAATACAAAATGGATAAATAATCTACCTTATAACCTATAGCTAGATATTCCCTCAGACTGATATCTTGCGATAATGGAAACGTTTATCTCCCAGTGAGAATTACATTAAACTGACAAATAGAAACTTTGTTATATTTTATTCACAAATAATGTTGTTTTTGTTTAAACTAAATAATAATAATAAAATATTTATGGACATTTTTGCATAACATCACCATAGTTTGTTTGAACTATGGGAACATACTAAATACGTTTCTTTTATAAATACATACTTGGAATACTTGAAACACCCAGATAGTGAACAGTTATCTATGTTCATCACACAATTTTTTTATCCTCGGTGGGGATCGAACTTACAACCTACAGCACAGAAAGTAAAGCTAATACTAACTGAGCTATAAGGCCAGTCAAAATGGTTTTGGAAAATAACCCTTGCCCAATAAAAACTTTTAGCAAGATATTATCACCTAAAACCTACCATAACACTGCATTGCCTCGTAATATTACACGTGCCCTACAGATTTTAAGTAGTACTTCCCCGACGAGCCCTTTATTAAGAGCCTTATTACTAGGTACTTTCCATATTTATTTCCATTGAAACCAACATATTATGTATCACTTTTCAAATTTCTTCATTAAATACAAATTAATCTTATTGCACGGGTTAAATTGCCGATTTGTCACCATAATCACTAAACTAACGAATATGCGTGAAAAATTGTTATTTGTTGTTAACAATCGCACGCGCGAGTGACCCACATTACCAACGTTGCCAAATGTACATAATATGTTGTTTAGTTACTAAATCACTAATACCATACCACTTAACCATATAACTACCACCCTACCGTCTTGCTCATAGATATGCGCCGTAGTTGCTAACTACTGGCCTCCATACACAACCTGAAAGTCTCACAACAGGCTTTAGAGAAAGCTATACAGAATCAGGAATTAAGAAGTCCGTAGAAGAACCAAGGTTAACGACGTTGATATTAGAAGAAAGTTGAACTGACAATGGGCAGGCCATAGCTCGAAAAACCGACAACTGCTGAGGAGTTAAGGATTTATGGCAACCACGAACTGGAAGACGACATTTTAATTACAGGAAGTTGGTTCCTACATGGAGAGGGCTTAAAATATAATAATAGATTTTTATTACAGACACATGGTCCTTTCAGAAATTACACTAAACAAAGTTCAATTTAAATTAGGTACAGACAAAAAAATAACATAAAATATATTATTTAACGTAAATACTAAAAACATTTTTTTTATATAACTTGCTTATGGACCAAGTAGATGCATGCTCAGCGCACGCTCGTGCCTCACGATGCACTGTTCTGCGTCCATCAACCTGAGGCATACGGGTGTGTGCCTGTAATTACACCGGCACTCACACCCTTCAAACCGGAACACAGCAAGCTGCTTGGTGGCAGAAATAGGCATTGTGGTAATACTTTTTCGGACGAGCCCTTCACTACTACTGCTACTATTATTTACTAAAAAATATTATCTTATCTGTGCTAAAACTAAAACTACGCAATTTTCTTGGAAAGGTATGTGTACATAGCGCGTTTAGAAAATCAATACCGAATATGATCTTTATTTTATAGGTGACATTCAAATTGCTGTCAAACGTCAAACAGCCAACCGCGCAGTCATAACGCGATTGGCGCGCGGCCAACCGCGCGGCCGCGGATAACTTGATAGGAGTTTGACCGTTGCTACCTAGAATATAAAGACGATACTTGGTAGATAAGTGGCATTGATTTTTCACAATCACGCGGTCACTCTGCAAAATCTTTCGCGTCGTCGTCCTACTAACTAATGACGATGAAGATATAAAAATCTCTTAAAAACATGAATTAAATTGAAATTTGCAACTAAAATCACTTACTATTGAAATATTATGAATGAATGCTTCATTGTAAGTATTTCACACAGTATCATAGAATGCACACAATAGAACCTTCATATATTATTATCACAACGCAACAAAAGATTGAATTGATTCTACAACGATTGTAAGCATCGGTAGCGTAGTGGGAGCAACGCCGCCTTCTGACCCAAGGTCGTGGATTCTCATCTAGACGATTCTAGTCAAAAAATGGTGGAGGAAAACATTAGTGTAACTAGTTAGTGACTGGCCTCACAGTTCAACTAGTACTGCCTTCTGTGCTGTAGGTCGTGGGTTCGATCCCCACCGAGGATAAATATTTATGTGGTAAACATAGATGGTTGTTCTCTGTCTGGGTGTTAACCTGCTAAGTAGTGCGAATTTAATAGACTGTTGATTGTATTCTAAGTATGTATTTACAAAAAAAAGTATGTAAGTATTCTATCAGTTATTTGGTTCCCATAGTACAATGGGGCCAGATGATGTTGCGTTTTAATGTCCGCAAATATTTATCTATTTCATTAGTATTCCAACAGCGGCAATAGGCTTGCAATATATCACGTTTGAAATATTTACAAACTACTGCAAAATGTGAATTAATTAATGTAATATATGGACGTACCTCTGAATTATTTACTTCGACAACCTCAAAAAAAAAAAATTATGTACTTTGTGACTAAAGATATATGAGGGAATATCTTCCGTGCCGTTCCGGGTTAAGGTAGCCAAGGTAAGCCAAAAGATTGGCCTGATGTTTTTACAGTACACAGACTATTATTACTATCTCTAACTGACGGACGACCGATGTGGCGCGCCGGGCGAATGTCCGCCTGCGACGCAGAAGGTTGCGGGTTCGATTCCCGCCTTGAGATAAATGTTTGTACGATCTGCAAATATTTATTTCGGGTGAACTGGGTACTTTCTATGCATAATAAAAAATATCTATGTATGTATTGTATTGTATTAAGTATATCAGTCATCTAGTACCTACCCATAACACAAGCTCTGCTTAGCTTGGGGCTAGATGATGCTGTGTGGATTGTCCAGCATTATTATTATTATTATAACTGTACTTATGAGTTAATAAATTAAACTCTTTTTTAAAAAGAACCTTATTTCAAGCATATTAACCTTTATAATGCTGAGATACTTTTCACAAGCTCACACGAATTTCAATTCTATCTCCAATGAGTATGTTTCAAATTACATTTAGCGCTTAAAGTAAGGCAATGGCTACACAATAATCATTAACAGTAGTTTACATGGCTCATGGGAGCTCTATGGGCTTAAGTACAGGTATTGTGATAAGGACACCGTTTATGGCTAGTTTTCCTTATTTCAATTCACACGGTTTATATTGCTATTTATCTCTTGTTCTAAAAACTTACTTTTTCTGCTTTTTTTGTTCTATTAAGGTGACACTTGTCACTTTTTTTCAAACGAACGATGATTACTTCACTGTTTTGCAACGTACGTTAAAGTTAAGCATGCTATATAATTGGTACATAATGATCTTTAATTAATAATATGCAAAATTAAAACTAACTTGTCAGTCATGAGTATCGAAACATCCATAAATTTAACGTAACTCTATGCGTAAATAAACTAAATGTATAAATTCAGCATATTAAAAACGCATATTGTATTTTATTCGACAGTCTAAAAATCATTAATTTGAGAATACATTTAGTAGTTTCATCATCGTAACACTTCCCCTAGACCTAATCGTAAATTTTTTGGCAATTTTCAGAAAGAAATAAATGAAACAGAAATTGAATACAACAAAAACAGACTCAACGAGATAAAAAACAAATAAGAAGAAGAACGGAAGTAATTTAGTATATACAAATATTTTACAACTAATATTTAACCTATCTAACTTATATCTACATATTTTACAAGAAGAATAATTAAAAACATATTTCTATTATTCTGGTAGAGCAGACGCTGCTTTTCTGTCTTACCTTGTGTTTTTTTAGGCAGTATGCTTTACGATCGGGTATTTAAACATATCTCTCTTACTCTTTCAAACATAGTGTAAGCGAAAGAGTTGACGACTAGTACTACCTTAATTTGCAGGATTCAAAACCTATATACTCCTATACCTATATATAACCTACCTTTACCTCCTCCTACCTATATAACCTATATAGATAAAACCTGATGTAATTGGGCATAGAATGCCAAAGAATTCTGTGTTTTAGTTACAATCAATGTTACGTTCGATGGCATTTGAGCTGACGACCTCAGAGTCTAATAGCGAGGTTGCTACCACAGTTACAGACCACGGGTGCTCTTATAAAGCCTTTGCTAAAAACCATACCTTTTCTCATGGTCTGCGATTACGCACTGAATCATTGTGTCAAGGATAAGGCCGTAGCTACACGCATGATAATTAGCACAAGTGGTTCTTTCTTAGTCACCCATCGTGTCTTCCTAGTTTTTTGTGAAGTGACGGTATTAACAAAGGCCCAACTCTCGTTGTTTTGTTGGAAATTAGAACTTGATTGTCAAAATTCCTGTCAATGTCCCATCTTTAGTACCCATAACACAAGCTCTGCTTAGCTTGGGGCTAGATGATGCTGTGTGGACTGTCCAGCATTATTTATTTTATTTTTATTTTTTAATGTTAGTTTCGAAGAATACTATTTGGAGATTGATACGATTGAAACTTGACTTTGATGATATGTCATTACGAGATTGGGGCCTTTGATGTCTCATATCTTACTGAAATTTTACTTCTGTCTATAAAAATTACATACCCTACGAATTAGTACACTGCAATCACCATTTTGAGACGTCATGTGTTTGTAGAAGCACATTCATAGGTCCCTTTAAACCGTAATATAGCAATGCTAGTATTGTATTAAGTATATCAGTCATCTAGTACCCATAACACAAGCTCTGCTTAGCTTGGGGCTAGATGATGCTGTGTGGATTGTCCAGCATTACTATTATATCTTACATTGTGCATTAGAATCTATACATATTAATGTAGCGGAAGCGTGCGATACATCAAGGATCAGAATTTGATAGTATCGCGACCCGACCACCCTTGCATCCCTTACCATTTTCACCATCTCATACTGTTATGTAGGGGCAAGGAAACACGCAGCTCCGCATCACTGCCCTAACCGTGCGTTCGCTCAAACACTCACGCACACACTGGCGCGGCGGGCGAATGTCCGCCTGCGACGCAAAGGTTGCGGGTTCGATTCCCGTCTTGGGATAAATGTTTGTACGATCTGCAAATATTTATTCCGAGTGTTCTGGGTATTTTCTATGTATAATAAAAAATATCTATGTATGTAATATAATATTGTATTAAGTATATCAGTCATCTAGTACCCATAACACAAGCTCTGCTTAGCTTGGGGCTAGATGATGCTGTGTGGATCGTCCGGCATTATTTATTTATTTATAGGCGTGTGCACACTTGCACTATGGCTGATACACCACACATACTTTACTTTATTTTTTTTATGTGATTGTTGATGGAACAAGATGGTCCACCTGATGTTAAAGGATGACCGTCACCTGTAACAAGATACTGTCTCACAGATTCCAACCGTTAGGAACGGCCCTATAATGCACTGCTCAGAGTTCAACAACCTAAGGCATACAGGTGTTGTAATTTCAGGTATAGGGAAACACCGCTTATGAAGAAAGTACCCTGATTCTGATGATAATCAAAATCAAAGTCAAAAATCATTTATTCAGTAATATCCGCAGGGATCATCTTGAAACGTCTTAAATCTAGGTAAGTAATAATATACAATAAAATAAAATCATCATCATTATTATCAGTCTGAACAAGTCCACTTCTAACAATAATGTGTTCTCCATATATTTCTTAAAAGAAATGAATAGAAGAAAGAAATAGCATCACGACTTTAATCCCCCAGCACGGTAGATATCCCTTCAAATCTCATAGTACTTACTTACTTACTTAGTAGGAGGTTCTTCGAGGATATCTAAGGGGGGTAGGGTAGTCAGAGGTATGTCCAAATATTACATTTGTTACAAACCCACATTTTACTGTAGTTGGTATTCCATACGTGACAGGTTGCAAGCCCATCGCCGCTTCAATTTTTCAAAACTTTTTCGAGTCTTCGAACCAATAGTTAGGCTTTCTTGCAACATTTGAGAAACGTTTTCCCATTAACTCAGCTATTGTGCCGATCCACGCGGGTTCCCGATAACCGCGGTTACCTGCTATCTGCGATCTTATTTGAGACAGGATTTTTGTCCTATTATTGTTTCCTGTTCCCCTAATGCTGAGTATGGGCTTAGGAGAGGGGGAGGTGGGGGAAGCTACAATTGTCTTTGTAATAGGCATTTGTATCGCATTTATTTTCGTACGGATTTGGAAAGGAAATGGAGGTTAGTTATTATAACTATGTACCTTTGGCTCACATACAGAGATAAAACTAACATGAACCTTTTTTTTATGTGACTTGCTGATAGTACAAGCAGATAGCCCACTCCTGATGTTAAGTGGTTACCATTATCTATCACACAACATTGCATCGGCTGCATATAAACGTGCCCTACGATGCACTACTTTGAGTCTGTCAACCGGAGGCATACTGGTATGAAGCCTCGTGTGCCTGTAATTACACCAGCACCCACACCCTTCGAATCTTAAGTCATCATCCAGCGTATTATTATTATCACCATCATCATCATCATCAGTCGGTGAAAGTCCACTAATGGACGTAGACCTCCCCCATACATCTCCAGGAAGAACGATTCTGAGCCCTTTCCATCCATCCACTTCCCGCGGTCCTAACAATATCGTCAGTCCATCGGGTAGGAGGACGTCCCACGCTTCGTCTTCCGGTTCGTAGTCGCCATTCAAGAACCTTTATTCCCCAGCGGTTGTCGGTTCTACGAGCTATCAGAAATAGGCATGGTACTTCATGGTACATGGTAAAAAAGTGAAATTTAATCAACTTCTGTTGGTGAATGTACAATGACTGTTCAATCAGACATCTTGAAAGTACTAACTCGATGGCTGTAAGTACTTAAGTTTTTATCATTGTAAAGTGTTAAAAACCTATGTTCTTGAGTCAATTGGAGCGGCCTTAGGGCGGTCGTTTTTTGTGGGAAATCAAGTGGTCATACGAATGATTGTCAAACGTTCTCAGACAGCGCAGGCGCACGTTGACAATGAATCAGAAAAACCTTGAACATACAAACAAATACATAGGTACACAGTCATAAGATCTGACATTGTTATCAAATGATACAAACTCTGTATATCCTACTAATATTATAAACGCGAAAGTTTGTAAGTATGGATGGATGGATGTTTGTTACTCTTTCGCGCTCTAACCAGTGGACCGATTTGGATGAAATTTGGAATAAATATAGATTGTAACTTTTATTAACATGTAGACTACTTTTTTATCCTGAAAAAAATAACGGGAACGGGAAAAAACTGCCACGCGGGCAAAGCTGCGAGCGGCCGCTAATATAATATATAATAATAATAATAAGCCTTTTATTAATTTCCGTGACATAAAAAATATATGTAAAAATTATGTTTCGCAAGTAGGTATATCTGATCGGTACATTATGTCATGGCCCCTTTCGGGTATAGGCCTCCTCCAGTTACCGCCATTTTTCCCTGTCTTTGTCTGTTTTCATCCAGTCCCTTCCTGTTAATTGAAGTATGTCGTCTATCCAGCGAGTTTTTGGTCTGCCCTTTTGTCTTTTTCCTCCCGGACTTGTCCATTTGTATGTATACATCTTAAATAATATAAATAAATAAATAAATAAATAATGCCGGACGATCCACACAGCATCATCTAGCCCCAAGCTAAGCAGAGCTTGTGTTATGGGTACTAGATGACTGATATACTTAATACAATGTGGTAGTTCTTCCCCGGACGAGCCCTTCACTAAGAGTTCTACTACTACTCCGTCTAATTTTCGAATTTGCTACATACATAACCACATTTTTCAGTTGTTGGTATTCCATACGTGACAGGTTGCAAGCCCATCGTCCCCAATTAATATGCTCTACAATTTTGCCCATATAAACAAAACTCTATTACAAAGACTATAATACATCATTGGTACAAGCTAACATAATTTCAGCACGATTGCATTCCTTGCCCTGCTTTGTGCGTATTAAATAATTGTAGGTGTAGGTAGATCTTATTAGCAGATTGCTCTAGAAGCTAACTTCGTTTCATAATACTGTGTTGGATTCATCTGGAATTTATGGGCGGTGTGGATGCTGTGAGTTATATTGCAGTGTTTGGTTTTATCAAAATGAATTAAAAAATTTATAAAAATTCAAGATGATCCCTGCGGATATTACTGAATAAATGATTTTTGACTTTGATACATCCCCACATTTTGCAGTACCTACAATTTTGCACCATACCATTTTGCAGTAGCATAGTGCATATGTACCAAATGTAATATTAGGACGTATCTCTGACTGCTCTCCTTAAATATTCCCGAAGAATATCAAAAAGGTACTTGGTATTAAGAGATTATAATGGGATATTTATCGTGTACACGACCCAACGTTTTCATTTAGCATCATCAAAATCATCCTGAAAAAGTCTACTGCTGGACAAAGACCTCGCCCAGACATTTCCAGGAATAATTATTTTGAACCCTTTCTATCCACCGACTTTCCGTTTTATCACATCATAATGCTGTCGGTGCATCAGGTGGGGGGGCTTCCTACGCTTCCTCCTCTCCTATCCTATCCTATCTATCCTCTTTGCTAATCTTAAATTTTATTACTCTCGATATCAAAACCTCAGAGTGTGTAACATATTAAAATCGTCATACAACCATAGCCTTTACTTTGTACTAGCAAAACGCGCGCAACTTATACAAACTCCAACCCTCACTTTGCCTGTTAGGTTAAATTTCGGCATCCCCTTTCTTAGTATACTTTTACGGACCAAGACGAATATATCCTAAAAAAATTTAGTTTCTACGGGCAGTGGTTTAGACTATGCATTGTCTATATGTCAGTCAGTACCTAAGTCACGACAAAGATTATTATAATAAAATTGGTGAAGTGAAATAGATATTTATTTCACTTCATTTAATTTTGAACCCAAAAATTTTAACCCTTCGACCAATTCAATTTATATCCTTATCACGAAATCCTAATAACACAAGTTCAACTTGTTGACCAAATTCCTGATACGACTAATTCAATTTTGTAAAACCGAAGCCGGGACAGGCTGCTAGTCAGTTATAAATTGGAGAATTAAACGAAAATAATTGATTTAAATATATAATAGGTGGTTATTGACCTTAGATAGATAGATATTATGGTGTTTAAATACCCTTTCGAACAGTATCATAAAAATACCATCTTTTTTGTTTTTATTAATTTAATTATTTAATTACTAAAAATATATTTATATTATATTCATGCTAAAATTACACACAAATGCGTAGCATGTAAGCACATCGAAGGAAGGATCAGGGTTCGAATCTTCTTCAATGCATATTCTTTGGTATATTATAAAGTCTTTGTTTTTATATACGTAATGTTTGTACATTATATACACTCGAAAAAACATTAGACCCTCCTGAAGCAGTTAGATAAATATACAGAAAAGCCTTATAAATCTACTTAACTTAAATATTTAAAGTACTTATTCTCAATGTAGCATGGAGTGTGAAAATACAAAGAAAAACCACGCTTTACTAGTGTACGACTCACTCGAGACTCTAGATGTAATATTACAAAGAAATATTACATCTAAAGAAAAAAAGATAAGAAGAAAGAAATAACTTCACGACTTTTATCTAGAGAAATTATTATGAAATTACAGGTACATGAAACTAAACACCTGACGCAGAGTAGGGCATCGTCGAGCACGTTCATAACAAAACCACTGAACTTCAGGTGGGTTGATCTTGTTCCATCAGCAAGCTACATAAAAAAAAAACAAAAAAAACTGGAAATTGGAACATTAATAGGTCAATTCCTTTTCTCGTAAAATGATATGATTAACCTTCATAATGCGCACATTTGAGTCACGTCTACCGCCTAGTACATTTCCTTCGTCCCGGCGACATCCTTGAAAGCCTTACAGCAACAGCCGCCGAAGCCTCCTCGTATATAAGCGCTCAGCGTGGGAGTCATACCATCAGTCGTGTAGTGACCACACAGACATCATGAAATTCTTGGTAAGAATTTGTGATAATCCTTAAATTATAGCAAGTGAATAATAAAGGTCCGATTCTTTCCAAGCCTTGTACAATCCCAAACTTTAGAGTTATCTAATAAGTGCATGTTTTTTTTCTCAAGTTTGTATAGAATACTAAAATGGTGCAGGCAATGTATGACTAAAATCAAACAACCCCTAAACGCTTAAAATTTCAAAAATAGTTTTATAAAAACGACGAAGATCAAAAATGGATGTAACATTATTCAAGTTTAAGTATCAAATGTATGAAAATGAAAGAATATCTAGTAAAAAAAACAGTAAATATAATCATAAAATTAATGCCTATTTCTATTCTTGCTTCCGGACCTATTTTTGACTTCGTTCCTAATATGCGTAACCTGCGAGGTAATACTTTATTATAAGTTATAGTTACCACTTAACATCAGGTTCTCATAATGCTTGTTCTATCAGCAATAGTATAAAACGAAACAACCCCAAATATAAATACCAGCAACCCCAAAGGTAAGTACAAAACATTAACCCTCCTTCGGCTCTCGGGTCAAAAGGGGCTCAATGCCAAACTCAGTCAGAATGATTGCAATCACAGAAACGGAACTAATAAGTAATTGAAAGATATATTATAATATCCCGGACGGAAATTACTCTTGAACCGAATGACAAATGCGAAATTATACAGTATCCAAAGGATATTGGTCGGTAAACCCATAATTATAAAGTAGTTTGTGCAATAAATGTAACTTGGCTTGAAAATTAAACATCAAACTGTTTCAACATTATCCAATTGATCATTTTATTTGTTGTCATACTTATAGAAAAAATATATATTGGCACACATTCACACAGCGCCCTCTAACCCCAAACTAAGCAATGCTTGTACTATGGGAACCGAATAGCTGATAGAATACTTATATCCTTTTTTTGTAAAATATACTCATAATAAAATATAACACCTATACACAAAACAAACATCTACGTTCAACACAAAAATGTTTGTTCTCGGTGGGGCTCGAACCCACAACCTACAGCGCAGAAGGTACGGCTACTTCGAACTAAGCTGTGATCACAAAAAAAAACACAATTATTACAAAAGTTACATGGTTTCTCATTACGTTTTTTCCTGGTCTTGAAAGAACCTCCCCCTATTTAGCGGGGGTTTGTCAGGTACTTCACCATGCCTGACCATGATCATTCACCAAGAACCTCAACATAAGAGCTGAAATAGTTTCCTTCACTGTGCGTGCATTACATTACATCCACATGAACACATGCATGCATGGTGAAGGATGCAAGACAGCGCATCGTAGGGCACCTTTCTAACATGCGGACCCTGCGAGGTAATGATTTTTTATCAGGTAGGCCATTTCCATCAGCAAATAATATTATATATTAATAATCTAGCTACGGTTTAGGAAGTGCCTTAATTTTAAAGAACAGTAAAAAGGTATTTATGCTTTTAGTTTTTAAATATTTAATTATCGCCAAAAAGGCCGTTCTCCATAATTCAGCTTGGTTTCCTAAAAATTATAATTATTTCATAATCCATCCTCATAAATTACTTCCTGTTATAATTAATTTGGTTTTTCACCTCAACTTCGTACAAATTAAAACAATATACGGGAATGTGTAAAAAATATATTAGCATTTTTATGAAAATGAAACGCGACTTTTTTCACCTCGCAGTTTTTCTCAAACCGTTTTACAGATCATAATAATGTAGTTGTTTTTAATTAATGTTTTAAGTTTTTCACATAACAAGATCTTTGATAAGCCTCTATTAGGTAAGTAAAGATTTATGACCTGTTGCAAATGACCTTCAGTGTATTTTTAGGTGTTAATAATCTATTTCACATTTGTAATTGGGTAAGTATTATAACTTTGGATCTCGACCACAAGCGAATCGGAGTCGCATTAAAGGAACCTGCTCTTCTAGCATTTATGTTTCAACATTTATTTGTGGTTTTTATTACTTCTAGAGATCGATATTTAGCCAGATAAGGATATTATCAGAATAAAAAAGGTTTTCGAATGCCCTCACAGCTCAGCTGGTAGTAAGTACCTCTGCCAAAAACAAATATTAATTACAAATTGTCATTGTACTGTATATATTGCTTAATCAATTTAATCGATTGTTATTTCACCATTAAAATACCTACTCGTATGTCTAAGAAGATGGAAATCCTTGCATTTCGTCACATTGTATTGTTCTGTTGACATGCGCTAACTATAGACAATTATTTACTAAGTAGACAGTTACTACTATGTAGGATGTAGATAGTTAAATTGGGAAATTAGATAAGTGACATATTAGATAAGCATAAACGAGCAAAGTGTATTAGTAGCCTAAAGTATTTTTTTATTCTTACCATGAAGGTTTGGCATTTCGTAGTTCCATTTTTGAAATACCTATTTTATGAGAATTAAATTTTGAAAATGGAACTGAAAGTGAAACCACAGTGTTGTGTCTTGCATTTCTTGATAATTGTTGATCATAGGATGTATGTACTCGGTGTACCTACGTGTCAGTGTTTTACTTTAAAAAAAAAGTTTACTGCCGCGAAATCTCTACATTATAAACTGTAATCCATATGAATACGATTTATTTGTGTATCCACAATAATTTTGAGCTGCCAAAGCTTTTTGCAGTAAATTGATTGTATTTTTTCCACCTTCAGATTGTAGCCGCCCTTGCCTTCAGCGCAGTCTGCGCAGATGACGCCAAGAAGACGGAGAAGCGTGGACTCTCCGGCCTGGGCTACGGAGGCTATGACAGCGTGGGGTACAGTGGACTGGGGTACAGTGGACTTGGCCACGGCTCTGGACTAGGTTACGGTGGATACGGTAAGCTATGTTTTTATCAATGCTAAACACCTGAATGCCTTAGGTCGATGGGCACAGAACAGTGCATGTGCACGTTCCTAACGAATGTGACCATTTAACATCAGGTGGGATATCTGTTTGCTCCATCAAAAAGCTGTATAAAATGATACCTACCTAATGATCTCCCCAAATAGAATCTTTCAATAGTCTTCGTAAATTAGTGATCTTGAAAAGGTCTTCATTATGCAACACTTAACTATTCAATTGGGTGGTTCGGTTGCCAGGAAGCCGTCCAAGTTTCAATAGAGCAAGAGCCGTAACAATGCTGCTCATTTCGGGGTATGATGGTTATTACAAAGGCAAATAGAATAAAATCAAAAACGCTCTCTAAAAAAGTTTCAACAGAATACTAAAAGCTTAAATTTTTTCTACTTGATGCCATAATATTAGCTAAGCGAGAACATAAAAGCAGTGGCCGAGTGGTGGCGACGCGAAGGTCATAGATGTGGTGGTCAGATTACGTTGTAAAAGCAGAAGGACACAAGAAAGTGGTGTGCTAACAGGAGGCCTATAACCAGCAGTGGGTGAATGTGGGCTGATTATAGATAGATAGTTGCCATAGTGGTAGTAGACCATGGTACCACCAACATTGTTCTAGAAAAACAGTGATTAAAATTTCATCCCTTTAAACAGATTTTTTGTTCTGACTGACTGAGATTTAGACAACACATAGCCTAAACACTAGTCCCGTGCATTTCGCTAGTTGTCACCTCTGCTCTATCTTTGTGTTATTTTTTTAGAATAAATAGAAAAATTCAAAAAAATTATCTTCATGTGGAGTAAATTTTAGTATACAAACGATTAAAACTTAGTTCAGTACATTCCAAATAGTACTTTGTAAGCACCAAGATAATGATCAATTTGCTTTACCCGCATATTAATCTTTGGAACGACTCGTTCAATGCATTTCACCACTGTTTTATTGCACAGGTAATGTTAGTTTATCGCATTCTATGTTTGTTCATTGGATGGGGAAATGGGGTAAATACGTACCCAGGGTTAAATTGCCTCCCTTTATTGCAGTTTTAATATAACTGCGGTTGGTTCTCGTTCTATGATCACACAAGCGGTATAAATGACCTTTTTTTATATCAAAAATAGGTATACTGTTTTTGTACTCACCTAATGGTAAGTGGTCGTCGTTGCCTAAATATATCAACAAAACCAAGGGTGTTATAGTTTAATTCCCTACCCTGAAGATCTCATAAAACAAGCCCAACTCAAGTTTATTCGTTTTTGCGCCTAGTATTTTTAAAGCTAGGACTGACGTCGGGACGCCGTATTGCATCATTCTTCTGGAGAACATTTCGGTTGTGTTCCAATATTACTCAATCGTAACTTACTACTAAAATATTTGACCTAACCTTTTTAGCACAACTAAAGACCAGATAAAACTAATACATATTTCACGGTTCTTTATATGTTTAGGATAAATAATGATGTTTTCATATATCTGTCATGATTATCTGTAGGTCACAAACAGTTAATCATTGTACTATTTACGATGGCTGGTGTACTATGTACACTGTATTTTACCCGTGGGTCGGAAAGTCCCCAACTCACTCTACGTTTCAAATTTATAGGATTGTGCGCTTTGAATCTATTGAGGAAGGATTTTACTGCCATCTTTCCTCTTTAAACGGGTCACTGGAGAGTCAGTAATGGTTTTGGCAGAGCAAGATCTTTATGTGAAGCTATTATTGGCAGAACAGGGACGCTTAGCTTGTAAAAGCTAAGTTACACTACATTGAAAACTAATTTTGGACCAAAATTGTTTCTACGTTTTAAAACTAGGTGAATGTGATGCTTAAAAACACTTATTAAAGTTTTATTCAAATAGTTTCTGTTCAAGGAAACCACAATAATAATAAAAAAAAATATGAAAAGAATTCTTTGATATTCGCAATAAAACTGCTTTGCACTGGCGGTAGTGGTACCAGTTTGAGTCCAGTTGAATACCCAATTATTTTTCTATTCAAAATATGGTAGTGTGCAATGCTAATGCTCTCAAACGATGAAAGAAAAACCTCATGAAGAAACCCGTGGCCTAGTTAGCTTTCCTGTAGATTTGTCTCTTTAAGCTGTGAGAATTGTATAGGTGCTAGGCAAGCTTACTTCTGAAACCCTGTACCAGTTTCTACAGCGTCCCATAAATAGGGGCTTGGCTGAAAAGTGACCTTTAACAAGGAATAAATCATCTACAACAGATGCAAAAACCAGTTTTGTTATACTTGAATGTTTTCACAAAAACGATCTGTAATTCCACTCAAAATGTTCAGTTCTCATAAAATTCTCGAAAGAAACTGAGTAAATTGAGTTCGAGGTAGAAGTTTATCGGAAGTATTAAAATTCATGAAAATCAGTCGATCCTTTTGAATAAAAGTGCTGAGACGTGCAATCCCGCCAGGACTTTGAAAATATCTTTAGATTAGGTATTTGAGTTGTTGAAGCTACCCTTAGGTAACAAGTCTGCGAGTGGGTGAACCTACTCTGCTGGCATTCCCAAAGCGTCTACGAACGTCCCAATTTGGCTCACGACCGGGTCGTCTTGCGACGTTCAACTCAATCTACGTTCTGGTTGTTTGTTGTTTCGTTTTAAAGGATCTCAACATCAGCGTGTTAAGCACTCCACTGAATAAGGGTTCATCTTTTAACTCCATACAAAATCCACTCTAAAAGCAAGCCTAAATTGCATAAGAAATAGTGAGTATTACTCAGAATTAACACTCTGAGTGCCTATACAGCACGAACTACATATTGTGGTGTGGGTGGTATATTGAAAGTGGCTTAAGTTGATTGATTCCTAATTGCGTCACCTACGAGGCAATGCTTGGCATAGGTGATAGTTACTTCTTAACATTAGATATGCCAAGCAACTTGACTTATCCAACTTGCCTACTAACATGCCAATTTGTAAGGACCCTACCGATCGTGAGGTAAATCAAGACGTTCGTAGACACATGTTACTTAAAAAAGTTTAGGCTAGCAAATTTCTGCATGCATGTTACTAGGTTTGTTTTACAAGGAAAATACCTTATTGAAGTTTTTTCTATTTTCTTTTTCTAACGTGTCCATATGCAAGCTTTTATATCCATTTTAGTGAACGTTTGTAGTCTGATGATGATGACAACGTAGGTTTGCATATACACACTTTAGAAAAAGGAAAAAATTGAAAGTGCCAGCAGTGTGCGTCTGATGTCCGTAGTGGTACAGGCGTCTTTAGGCTACAGCAACTGCTTTTCATTAGGTGGGCTGTACAATGTTTATACGTTTGTTTGTATCTTGCAGTAAAAACAAAAAGATTTGGTGCGTTTCTTTGTAGTATTTACAAGTATGGCACAACTTTAACGAGCTCCAGAACTAGGCCTACAATCAGTATCTTCGACCAGGTCATTACACCCTAATAAGCACTTGTAGAAAACTGTTCATTAGGAACAGCCCGTACTACACAGTATTCGTTCACAATATATGTGCTATATATATGGTGGATGGATGCAGGGCTCGTACATCGTTGAGTACGTTCCAAATATGCGTGACATTAGAAGCACTATCAATCAACAAGTGGTTCAAAATGGTGTCCACATCCCATAAATGATGCACTTTTAGTAAAAACTTTTTCCCCATGATCTTGAAAAGGTTACCAGATCTTTTGATGATTTTTACAGCGCTACCGAGCAATGACGAACAGCATCTTGTCTATTTACGGTTAAAAAAGGTTACGAATTTTGCTTACGGTAGATACTAAAGGACAAAAGGCGATTGCGTGTGGGCATGGTATGGCGGCATGTGGTTATACCATAGTAGTGTCACAAGTATATTAGTATATAGCTAATGACATAATAGGAGTTCTTGGCCCACTTGCAGCGTTGCATGCTTTGTCTTATTAGTTTTAACGTTTTTATCAAGAAGCTACAGGTAATTGACCCTGTCGCAGCGGGTTAGCGGACACCCATTGACAGGTGTTAAGCCTCATGTGCTGTCATCAGCAACCACACCCTTCAAACCAGAACACAGTTAGCTGCTTGGCTGCAGAGATAGTGGTAGTACTTCCCCTATCCTCTGACTAACACTTTTAGAACATCGGACAGAAATAGTTCACTCTGCAGAAATAGTGTTAGAATCGTCTGCCCTTAGCCTTAGAGTACGGATCTTAGAGACAATCCAACACAAATTCCAAGAAATCAATGCATATCAATATTTTAAGTAACATCAAGACAAATGTTAAATTCGATATATGGATAAAGTATTCGATATTTAATTCTAAAAAACTAAATTATAAGCATTTATTAGTTTGGTCAGTCACGAGACACGACCCCAGCAGCTGGTTCCGCATAAATTCTCTCGACCATGAAACCTTCGATTATGATTCGATACGCATTTTTTAACGAATTCATTGAACAAAAACTGCTCTAGCTATCAATGGAGTTGTGTTAACACGAATCTCTTCAAGGTTACAAGTGGTTACACTGCCATAACCAGGGTGCAAAAACCACTCTTAAAAACTAAGTGTTAGAAGGAATATTGTATTTACAGAAGCGTAAAATGGAAATTACAGGCTCTGTATGCCTCAGGTTTAAGGACGCAAAGAAGTACATCGTAGGTCATGTTCCCAACAAATGTAATCTGCAAGGCAATGCTTTGTTTTTGTGGTGATAACCACTTAACATCAGGTGGCCATCTGCCTGTTCCAGCGGTATAAAAAAAAGTGCTGGAGTCCTGGTACTGAATTATAATCACAACCTTTTATCCATCCCTATGTTCAATTATGACAAAAATCGTGCTTAGTCATGAAAATCCATGAAAATTTAAAACAAGCGGAAACAAGTCCGCTCGCCAAGTACCAAGAACTTACCAATATTTAGTTATTTACTGACTGTTTCTTACCTTTAGTTATTCCTTGTCCACAGCTGCCCCCATCGGTGTTAGCAAGGTTTCGTACACAACCGCTCACACCGGCGGATACGGCGCTGGGTACGGCGGTGGATACGGAGGCGGATACGGTAGTGGATACGGCGGATACGGCAGCGGATACGGCGGATACGGCAGCGGATATGGTGGATACGGTGGATACGGACTCGGAAGCTCCGGTCTTGGAGGATACAGCAGCGGTAAGGAGAATATTCCTTTTCTGTAGTAGGCTTTAGTAACCTTTCTTGAATGCTAGAATACTAACCGGTTTCCTCATTATGTTTTCCTTCACTGTTTGAGAAGCACACTAGCATTGCGCTACCACATAAATTTTTGAAAAGAAAAATCTATTAGTGCACAACCTGCTCGAACCCATGATATTTGGATCAGAAGGCGCGGTCGTTCCTACACCACCAGTACTCTATGAACAAAGAGGAATAAGGAATTTTTTTAGGCCGACTTATCAGATAACAGGGCTAAATGGGTTATCAATAAGGTATTACTAATTCTTTTATTTTACCCTGTGTTATGTAAAGTCGATGTATTTAGGAAACCAAGGCTATGTAATGTGGGTTATGTTGTGTACAAGGATATGTTGACCTCTGCCTTTAAGGTCAGTTCTGTTATGCAGCGTGGGATCGGTACTGTGATAATTACCTTGTTCTTTGCAAAGCAGTTGTTCATTATCTACAATCGTTTCAAACAAAAGATTAGTTATTCTACAGCTATTGTCTACCAGCACTATCATGCAGTTATTTTTGTCGCATGTTTTTAGTATGTCTCAAATTGATCAACGGTAGGCAATGTGTCATAGGACACCTAACAAACGTGAACTTGCTAAGTAACGCTTTGTTATAAAATGATACTTATCATTTAACATATCACTGTAGCGTTTTTATCGAGACATGATTAGAATCATGTGTTATTCAACGAAACAGGCCCATTCTATTTAGGATAGTCCTGCGTACAACCTCAACAAATCGTTTAAAAAATTAAATGTTGTATCTAAACGTGCCTCTGGCCTCACCCCTTAGATACCCTAAAAAACCTTGAGTAGGTAGTAGGTAATCAAGAGGTTTAAGGGGATGTCTACCATGCCTAGAGATCGTGAAACTACTTCATTTTTGTAAACCTTTTATTAGACTAGTTGAATCTCGCCGATTCGTTTACGTTTAACTTTCTTACCGCAGACTTCAACATCTGCTTCGGGTGATTCCTTGCTTAGTGCACTCATACACTTCAGTAAAATTCTACCTTTCAAATTTAAAATTCCTAGGCTTTCTCGTTTAGGCTGTGCGTTGATTGTCAATCAATCAGACGGAAGCGTAAAGTTTCATATCGGAAAAGAATTTTCCCTCTTACTTTACTGTGTTAAAATTTTTAGGATACGGTCACTACCCCGCAGTTAGCTACGTCAACCAGGTCTCATACCCCAGCCACAGCGGGTACGGCGCGGGACTCGGCTACGGCGGCTACGGCGGCTACGGCGGACACGGCGCCGGACTCGGCTACGGCGGATACGGACACGGCTACGGCGGACTTGGTGGCCATTACTAACTGGACAAACTTCACTTACTTTTTGAACTTTTTGCTGGTAATGCCAGTAACATCTGTAACATCGACTTTTGTAAACTACTATCAAAAACATGCCAGCTACTTTTTTAGTTTTTCAAAGGGTTTTGTAGCTTTTTGTTAATGCATCGTATCACTTGGGCACCATTTGTGATCTGTTTAATATCTTTAAGGATATTTATGTCTTTATGTGCTACAGTTTAATACGAGCCAAGTAAAGTAACTTTGTCCAAAGGAACTAACAGATCTTACTTTGTCTTAGTTACAAAAAAATATTTTTGATGAAAAATCTAAATATTATGCCCAAAAGTTTAGTCAGTCATGTTGATTTACTCATAAATCAGGATGCCTACCATTTGCAACCATCGATGTGTTCAACTTTTTATTTTGACGCTTACTTTTTAAAGTTACAAGCGTTACTTGCCAACTTTATCATATAATTTTCGCATGTAATTTGTAAATACGTATTTTCATAATAAAAATAAATATTTACGTAAATATAAAAACTTGTTTTGTTTGCTAATTCCATATTTATTCTGAAAACGTCTCTACTTTTATGTAAAGAACCTACATAAATGAGAAATATATTATTATCCTTTTATATCTATCACTGTTTGTCAGTACACATTTATAAGGGATAGCAAGAGTTTTAGTGTAATTTCAATGTTCTGACTGTTTTGTATATTTTTAAATCTGTTTGTGTATCAGAGTTCTAAATTACAAAGAAAAAAACGAAAATAAATACAACAATATTAAAGGCCAGACACAGAACTAATATCTGCAAACATCACAAATATATTTATTTTGGTGGAGATCGAACCCACAACTTAAAGTACAGAAGGCAGAGCTACTGCCGACTGAGCTGTGACGACTGTCAAAGACGAACACTTAGGCCTTATAAAAGCTTTCATATCAAAACATGAAGTTAATGTATTTTGAGAACAATACACATGAAAACATGAAATTGACATAAACGGTTGTAATTCCTCCTTTGAAGAGCAAAATCCGTAAGTATAAACATTATGTTTTTGAATAAAAAATGTCGAGAATAGACAATATCATTTAACAATGAAAGGGAATCGACATCGGGATTACAGGAAGTAACGTATGGGATATTACCATAACATGAATTATTGAACCATGCAGATGAGTACAGACAAACGCTCAAAAGGATTCTACGGGCTTTTTGCAAAAAATATTTTGCTTTATGAGTTTATTCTCATTAATATATTAAAAGTTGGGTACAGCAAACATCAGAGTAGAATGAATGCAGTAGAAATGAGAGCGTTGCGTAGTATGTGGTGGTGTAAACTTGAGTGATAGAGTGAGGAATAGTGTGATAAGGAAATGTGGAGTGAAAGTAGACATAAAAAGAGTAGATAAAGACATGCTAAAACATTTGGCATGTAGAAAAGATGATTGAAAAAAAAATTACGAAACAGCTCTCCTACCGTGAGTTCTTATAGTATGATTGTAAATTGTGAAAAACAACCCCAAAATGACCGTTACTTTCTTGCTTGAACAGATAGCATTGTTTACTATTTTTTTGTAGTAACAGATTCCGGATTTGTACGAAGAATCTTGAAAGACTTAGTACTGAAGGGATATCTACCGAGCCTGGGGATTAAAGTCATGAAGCTATTAAATTTTTTTTTCCATTTCAAGCCTATAATTTCAAAGTTATCTACAAATTTATCACGGCTTTGAGTATAAAAATAAACCGAAAGCTAACGAACAATTGAGTAAAAATGAAATGTCTGTTACAATAAAATTGACAGTAAGTATATCGTGAAATGAACCCCAAATATGTATTATTCATAAACGAAACCGACTTTAGGGTAAAAAACGTGGTAAATCGAGCGGCTGCCACGACATCACTTTTATGACACTTACAGAAAGTTTGCCGTTTTGCTGAGTTTATCGATTGCTGGCAATACTGACGATAATCGTATTTAGTTATGTTACAATCATAATATATAGGTACCTATTGCGATCTTAATACCGTTTATCTATATTCGGTTTGCAGAATATATTTTAAAACATATAAGACTATTAAACTATTTGCGTATTAACGAAATATTTTATGTACCTATACTAGTGGTTCTGAAGAACGCAGACCTCGCAAGCCCTTATAACTATGCAATAACAGATACTTTCCCCTTTTCCAAAATTTAAATACATAATCTTTAACGCTACAGCAAACTTCCCTTTTTCCCTCCCTTTCAAATTAACTAAAAAAAGGAACTTGTGTGCTAACTAAAAATGCGACCTGTAGGCGAAAACAGACTGACAGGCTGACAGACGGACAACCGGACAAAAGCATTTTTTGGCCAATCTCGAAACAATGCACTTCGCTCGCTCAGTCAATAAAAAAATTTGCAAAAACTATTTTAAGTTAATTATAGCAATGAATTCGTGTGAATTAATTAGTTTGCGTTAACTATAAAATAAAATTTGTAGCATGAAGGCTGGAAAAGTGTTTCTGCACTTCTGTCACAATGCGTCAATTGTAATCTGCGAATTGACATTTCGCATTAGCAACATCAAATTGAACAGCTTATTTGTACACTCTCCAGTGGAGTGTGCATTATTCATCAGCTTCATGAAACTAATTAGTGCGGATGCTCTGAGCAAATAGGCTACGTGTTTGACGTTAGGTAATCAAGTGGCCGTCAGCTGACGAAGTGTTGGATATGGACCAGACTACTGAATTTAGAGGCTTGGCACGAAGTGGGACATCATTCTATTACTACGAACTCATGGACTAAACTCTTAGCGACTTTATCAAATATCGGTATAGAAATATAGTGTACTCTTTTTCGCAAAGTAACCTAATTGAAAGCATTTATTTTTGATACATTTTTAATGTTGCCATCTCTCTAAACAAACTCAGAAACATCAAAAAATGGCTATGATTTTAGCGGTGTCTAATTAAGGAAAATAAAACAAGACAAAAAGTTTAAGTTGAAAGTAAAATTTGCATGTGCTATACCTATTTTTTTCCTAAGAGCCTGTGTGATGTTAGATAAAATACAACATAATCATTTAATCATCATCAGTAATTTCAGTCATATCATTTAGTGTGTTTCTACGAATTCGGTGTACCTTATAATGTTGTCTAGAATATTTTTTTATGAACTCTAGTCTTCCAAAAAAAGTATGTTTAGTTGGCCATTATACCTACCTACGTGACAGATTGCAAAATAGGTTTTCTTTAAAAATGTTAAATAAGCTAAACGTAGCATGTGACTCCATAATCCGTAGCAAAGTGTGCAGTTTTTGCCCAGTTTATGTGGGCTCTGAGCTAACGCGACCAACTAAGAGTTGTTTTGCACAAAACGATTTTGCGGAGGTGCGATACACGGCTTTGGAGTTCAGCCGTAAAATAAATAGTAGAATACAGTAATTCCTGTGCAGTTTTGTTTTTAAATGTCTTGCGTAGCCTAAATGGATTTCTAGGATTAATTAAACAGTACCTAGGTACATTATATACCTATGTAGGCTAAAATCCATCTAATCCATCTATTGTCCCAGGCACTACAGCGTCCTTTTACCTACTATTAACGGGACTGTAGCGCTTGGGACCATCGAGAAATAGTGTAATACCTCTATAGGCATGATTGAAAAACTTCTGACACTATATTAATCATCTACGATAGTTATAAAAGCCTATTTACTTTATTACAATACATCAATAGAAACGCAAATATTAGATTGAATTTTGTAATAATATCACCTTGCATTTACTTGCATTTATTGCTTATTTTATCGTATGATATATATTTTGTGTTGTTTAGTTGTGTGTGTTTAGTTAAGATTGAGACATCATCAGTATGCGTATTAGTGGTATATATCTTTTTAAGACCATTTTTGTTACTGTTACCATTCTATTATCGTGTTTCGCAATCAATAAATAGTTGTTACTGATCGTGAGTTTTAGAAAAACACTCGGATGATAGCAATTTTATGTCGGAAATACAATTTCCGTCAGGCGCTGAGTGTTCTCTTAAAGCAAACCAGTGCAGACAACAAGATCCAGCACAAAGCTAATTTAGCGGCTGCCTGCATCCCTCGTTATTTATTACGTCCACTATTGCACTGCGGGAGGGGTAGCACAAGCCACGAGCAACCAGCTGAAAAAAAACCACTAATATAACCTGATAAAACCTAAATAAATAAAAAAATAACTGCAACAGCAAATGAACGAATATTATTGCCATCTTACACCAAACTGCATAGCTTATTTGCTCTATTTATGTGTTTATTTTCTTAAAACGTATTTATTTTTAACATGTGTATCTGTGAAACAATGCCATTTGTCATAGACAAACAACAACTATCTGATCATCATGCAAGGCGACTTCATGATCTAGGGGTGTCTGTCTACCCCTAGCGTTGAAAGCTTGGGTAGAGTTGTTTACTGCAGGAAAAATCAGCAGCGTAGGTACAAAAGGTTAGTGACCTTTTTATAATTAACAGAAATTACTTACTTATGTAGGTACCTATCCTGTGCATGTAACCATTGTGGGTATTAAATTTTCAAAGATTAAGTTGTTTCATCGTTCAGCTTTGAACTCGCTTTCCGATTAAAACTTGTTCTATCCAACTGTTCAACCTGGAGATACGCGCCCGGTTATTGCAAAATGCGCCTTGTCATAACAGACAGAGGTTCTATTTTAGTAATTAGTGCCAGTTTTATTAATTCGCTAAGAGTTATCACCGTATTATTACAACATCGTTGCCATTTTCCGCGGTGCCAGGAGTTTTTGCAATGCAAGCAGTTGGCGAACAGGAAGATGTCTGTGTAGGTACCACTTTTATATTATTTATTAAAAACTAGCTCGCCTTCTCAATCTCAGAGGTTCTTGTTATGAAATGAAATAAAATGAAATGAAAAACATTGAAATATATTTTTATATTTCTATATTTTTCGATATGTGGATACAGACAGCTGCTATAGAATAAACGAAATAATTTTGTTAATTTTGTGAAATATATACACAGATAGATCTACGTTCGTATAGTGTAAGTTGTTTACCCCATAGCCAGCTCATTCATGGGACCCTGCCATTTAATTCGCCCCGCGCATACCTACAGCAGACCACCACGGAGGTGCATGACGAGTTAAGATGTACATCTTCCAGACTGGTCCAACTTGGCAAGGGACCGAGAAAAAAGCTGGAAAAAAGGTAGAGAGGCCTTTGCGCTGCAGTGGAACAGTATAGGCTAAAAATAAATAAATAAATTCTATTATTGGTAAAAAATCAATTAAAAAAATCACTCTGTTCGCGTTTCAAAATTTAACCGAACCAGGATTTAACCAAACGCAAAGTAGGGTTTTCTGTTGCAATAAAAGGGGTTTCCTGTGAAATAACCATTCCCGACAAACAGGAAATCAGTATTCATCACGTGCTCGCGGCTCGTATCCATCGGTTTAAAAGCGCGGGCGCCTGATACAAATCTAACCGCAAGCGTATTTGCGAGGCTGGAGCATTATGTTGCTGTTCAACTGCAACAGGCGTACGGCCACTATACTGGCGGGCCATTGCAATACTACTCTCGGGTGCTATACTCACTGGCAAAAGGGAGAAAGGTGTGAAATATGGTCTAGTAGGCAAATCTTCTGCAATGAATTTCCAGAACGATTTTGAGCCACCTATCTACCATCTATTTATTGTCTTTCCACAATCACAATCTCCACGGTTTGTCAGAAGCTGATAAAACTAATACCAAGAAGACCATAGAAGAAATGTAAGGTCGCCGATGGCTTGCAGAAAAGCATCTTGAAGCTGTAACAACAGTATAACAACCACTGAAGAACAAAGGTCTTTAGTAGCGGCATGATCAGAAATACAAAGCGGAAGCTGGCCGATGCACCATTAGAACTGGAAACCAATTGAAGATCTGTCCAGCTGTTCAATTGCGATACAAAACTGCAGTAAACAATACCACGATACTTTTAACCGTATATACTTTAGACGCCAATTTTGTGTCCACAACCGATCTCATTGTGGAGTGGTATCTCGGCGCCGATGACATTAGCATCTTGGGACTAGCCTTTTATATTTATATCGGAAGCCTGATACGCATTTAATGTTAGTTTTAAACCAAAAAAACAAGCATATTTTTTTAAACCTGACGATCATTGTATGGAGATTAGTTGAAATTAATAGTTTTGATATTATTAGTTGGTTTTTTTTTTTGGTGACAAGTTGGTTTGGTAAAAAGTTGGTGACTCTGACATTATTTATCATACATACCTACATCCTGATAGAACAAGCAGATAGTCCACCTGATGATAAGAGGTAACTATCTACTTTTTGATGGCAAGCCCACCTGATGTTAAATGGCTACCATCACCTATATACCTATCATAGCGTTGCTTTGCAGCACACATTCGTTACAAACGTGCTCTACGATACACTGTTGGAGTCCATCAACCTGAGACATACCCGTGTTAAGCCTCATGTGCCTGTAATTTTACGGCAGAAATAGGCATGGTGGTAGTACTTCCTCAGACGAGCCGTTCACTACGAGCTCTACTACTACTAAGAGCTTCATGAAGCAATACATTAGTAGTAAGCATTTTTAAGCGACAATTTTGATTGACAAAAGTTAGGCTTCGAAAAATAGTATGAATCGTTTCAAAGCTAAATGAAAATTATCTAAACCCTCTAATAATAAACTCACAGCTTGGTAGAAATAAGATTCAAGACTGTGCCTAAAAAACACAAACTTCGCCACCACTCACCAGAGTTTAGGTTCAGTTGTTCAGGATCTACTTTATAATACTTCTATCATAAAAGATTCGAAGAATAAGTGGACAAAATGAACCTTATTACGACGGCATAAAACTCTCTAAGACGGAACTGCCGAACTCCACGTTATTTTGTGTGATAATTTGTTAATAAAATTTTACTCTCTAGTCTCTTGGAATGGATAACTTTGAAAATTGTTCTTGCAACGCTAATTCTAAAGTAATAACCTACTGCCTACGAAAATATATACGCTTAAAATGAGAAATTCGTATAAAAATAAAAATAGTAAGTAAGTATCACAAAATGTGCTACACGTTTTTAATTGTGCTAACTAAGGTTCCGTTCAAAAAGGTATGGTTCTAACAATTTGAGTGTTCATCGAAGTTGTCCAGGAATACCAAAGGCAGAAATTACAATTTGGTAAAAAAAATGTGGACAAGTTGGCTGGTCGTTTGGTAAAATTTCAGGCCTAATTTTTTTTTGACAGCCGTCACTTCTCAGTTCGTATAAGACCTACCTTCTGCGCTGTAGGTAGTGGGTTTGACTGAGAACAAACATTTTATGTAACGTAAATGTTTGTTCTTCTGCCTGGGTGTTAATTATATATTTTAATTAAATTACAGGCACATGAGGCAGGGTAGTGCTTTGTAGGACACGTACCTAACGTGCGTGACCTACAAGGCAATGCTTTATTATAAGTGATGGTTAAAACTTAACATTAGAGCCATATTATGAGGTATGCTTCTTCGACAAGCAGTAACAAAAAAAAGATTTTTATATGCTATATGATTCCCATAGTACAAGCTTTGCTTAGTTTGGGACTAGAGGGCGTTGTGTGAATGCATGTCAATATTCATGTTTATTTATATTTTATTTTCGTATAACTTTGGATCTGACACCTATAGTGCATAAATTGAATAAATTGAAGATTGAAACCAAAACTTGATTGTCAAAATGTCTGAAATGTCAGTTTCGAAGAATGTCATTTAAATATAGACACGATCAAAACTTGAATTTGATAGAATCTTGGAACTGGTCTTGGTCAGGTTTTTTTGTCGCTACAGTGCTATAACATACGGAGGTTTTTTTTTACAGTTTATAGGTTAACGTTTGACCGCAGTCTCACCTGATGTATTCAGTATTCAGTATGTTTATTGCCTTATTATGTAAGTAGGTTTAACATTGTCAGATTTTAAGACTATTTACAATTTTTGATGTTAAGTTGTTTTTGATTTTTGATGTTAAGTGATGATGCAGTCGACGGTGTAGCACGTTTACCTGACACTTACGGTAGGTAAGTGCAAAGTTACCTACCGTAATTGCGGAGTGGCGTACCGCGTAGGCTGGATATTACAAGCTAATGTAGCAATGTAGAGCACATGTCTCTACCGGCATTTTCTTAAGCTATAGTTTTCGGAAAACAACGACCGTATTTTTTAAACTTTCGCGATCGGAACACATTGAACTGAACACTTATTTTACCCGGGTATTATCGCGTATTAGTATTTTTTTATTAAGAAAAAAGGTAATACGCGATAAATACCCGTGTAAAATAAGTGTTCAACAACGACCGTTTCTTTCTGAATGAAATAGGCTTACGACAGTGATCCCGTTTGTGAACTGAAAAAGGTGTTGCGGTTGCTTCAGTGGTGCCAAGTCTACTATCGGTATATCGAAGTCAAAATCAAAATCAAAATCAAAATCTTTTATTGCGGAACTAGTAACGATGGAGTAGTAACAGAAAAGAAACGATGATAGCTACAATAGTTATAAAACTGTGTCGTAACCATCAACGCCCACCTCCTAGACTAAGACAAAGAATGTTCCAGAATACAATACAAAAGTTGGTAAACTAATAATAAAACTAAGAGGAGAATTAAATTACAACTAAAGATATAATCGGGGTATTTAAAGTGGAATTAGGGTATTTAATTGGGAGGACAATTTGGCACCGCAATGTGTGATACCTCTGGATGGGAGTGTAATGGGAGTGTTGAAATCAAACTGAGGGCGAGGAAGGATGAGAGAGGGTGTGGGTGTGGGTGCGGGGGTATGTGTGTGGGTGCGGGGGTGTGTAGGGGGGGTGTGTGTGAGAGAGTGAGGATGTATGTCTGTGGGAGTGTGTATGTATGTATGGGGGGGTGTGTGTGTGTGTGGGGGGGGTGTTTGTGTATGTTGGTGTGAGTGAATGGAGGGAATGGTATAGTGTGAAAGTGTGCCACTAGGTTCGGGCCTTGGTAGGATTAATTTAGTTCTACCAGAACCTGTAGCAGCAATATCTGAGTAACTTCACAAAAACACCTCAGTGTAGTCATTTGAGGAGTGTAACTGTTCTTTAAAATATTTCAAACTATCACCAACAGAAGGTTTTCGGTTTGATTGTAGGACAGTGGTTGAAGCCAAGCAAGTAATCTTATTTTACATTTATGTTGTGTAAGGGGGTAGATGCTAAGGACTTTGTTTATCTTATTATAGAGCATTGAACTTATAAAGTAATAGTGGCGGCTGGCGAGTTCTGTTCTGCGATGCTCAATTCTACAGACTCTATCAGATCTACGTTTACTGATTGTTTCCGGATCATATGGCAGCTGAGAGTGTTTACGTAGAATTACGCTGGCGACGAACAGTTGTCTTACTGTGAGGACGTTACAATCAGAAAACAGGTCAACAGTGGGGAAACGAAAAGGTTTCCTGGTCATAACCTTAAGTACTGCTCTTTGAGCCCGCTCGAGTCTTAATATGATGGACTTACAAGATCCGCCCCAAGCTGTTATGCAGTAAGAAAGTATTGACTGAACCAGGGCCAAGTAAACTGTTTTAAGGGATTGAAGGTTTAATACATACCGTAGATTTTTAAAAATATAAATTAATTTTCTAGTACGTGATACTGTTTGGGAAATGTAGTTATGCCAAGACATGAAGCTATCCAATGTAACACCGAGATACCTTATGTGTGATGTCCGTTCTAGAGATAAGCAGGGGCACGGTTTTGGGTGTATATTTAGGCAAGTATGTGGACAGATGACGTGAGAAGATTGAGGTTGACCAGAAGCATTTGCGGAAAATGCAATATATTTGGTTTTAGCCGTATTTAAAGTTAAGAGAAGTGTGGAAGAGCCAGTATTATAATTGAATGGAACATACTAATTTGTATGAACCACCACGCCATGAGAGGCCTTCCTTTCACTTGCCTAGTACAAACAAAGATATATATGTCTGGCTCGGATCAAAATGTTAAACTGATTGGGCTTCGCCACGGCCGTCACTGTCTGGCCATCGTTTTACAAGAAGCCTATGCTTTATCAAATTATTGCTAGGCGCGGAACCCTAGGCTAGGTACTTGTTATTTATTGGCCACATGTGTTTTAACATACAACAGGATATAACATAAAGACTGTGTTGAAATCAAAATGGCGCTTGTTGAACTTGTTAAACATAAAACGCATGATCTGAATTTGAAATGCTCAAAATACTCAAATAGCTCAATATTCTTCTTTTAGACATATTTTCAGAAAAACCCTTAGTCTGAATCACATAAGGCCGCCCCGCGTATCAAAGTCGCGTCAGAGTCAAAGTCAAGATCAAAGTCAAAGTCCCATAACTCATCGCCACAAAGTGTCCTCACACAAAGCCCTGTCTAAAAACAAATGCAGTCTAGCACACCTTGTTCAATACTGCATATAGCTGAGACAGGGACCCATTGCACCCCAAGCGCCACAAACTATACTATACTATACTTATGTAGGTACCTAAGTTAGCAACTGCACCAAGGAGGACTCTATGTTGGCTACGCGCAATGGTGTTGAAGGCTCCACTTACTGGTCCACAATAATTTAATGTTGAGTTTTCGATCCGAAGAGAAGAAGAAGAAGTTAGTTGTAGGCAACATATTTTTTATTTAGTTTATAGTGTACCCCTGTTGTTCATATTATGTGTACAATTTGTGTAGTTTGGAGTGAAGTAAATATTTCTTTCTTTCTATTCTTCTTATAGACGCGGAAAGACGCGGCGCAGGTCTGCTTCCTCTGTCTGTCCCATACAAAGTGTCTGAGACAGTCGACGCGGGTCCACACGGGTCGTGTCTGCCTGATTCTGCCTTTATGACACCTATTATAGGGGTTCCAATTTCATCACTTGCCTTTGAGATACTCAAACAGAAGCGTCAATGAGAAACATATGTCTCACGCACGTCACAGCACTTACCTACCTATAGCCTTTTGCCACACAACAAGGCTCTAGAGATAAAGACCACTCTTCTCACTAAGTGGATTGCGCATTACTTTGAGAGAAGGTCGAATCCGCCCTATTCATCAATAAGCAATTCTAAGATCGTGAAAAAAACATATACCTACCTACGACTTGAGTATTAGTCGCTGAGTGATGGACGCAGTACACTCTCTGTACCTAATGTAATTGATACCTAGATGTACTTTGTACATACTGCCATTACATACAGAGGCAAAGGTAACCGCCCAACAGCTGGACCATCACTATACCAACATTATGATCTTAAAAAACCGGCCAAGTGCGAGTCGGACTCGCGCATGAAGGGTTCCGTACCATTATCTAAAATAATAAAAAACGACAAAAAAAACACGTTTGTTGTATGAAAGCCCGCTTAAATATTTATCTATTCTGTGTTTTAGTATTTGTTATTATAGCGACAACAGAAATACATCATCTGTGAAAATTTCATTTCTTTAACTATTACGGTTCAGGAGATAGAGCCTGGTGACAGACGGACAGACAGACAGACAGCGGAGTCTTAGTTATAGGGTCCCGTTTTACCCTTTGGGTACGGAACCCTAAAAACAACCTCAGGTTCAGGTAGTTGGTTTTTCAAGACATTCATAGTCATTTTTATGTTGTACTACAGCTTATTGACATGACATATTTTATAAGTGTAATAACACTTACAAAAATTAAAAATAAACTGGTTTTTGGTAAGAAAAAATGTAGTACATTCTTCTTAGTAATTGTACAGAAATTTCATGAGTTATAAAAAATACAAGCGAAATTTATAAAAAAAATAACAATGGACTTGTCTCCTATCGAGTTCCTATTAACTGGAACAAGTATTTATGAGACATCACGCGCCACTCACAAAAAACACAAACAATTTCCCTTTCCGTTTAATAAATAAATTCTGCAAGTGACACTTATCAACGAGAGCCCGTTTCTTGCCAATTTGTCCAATAAGTCGACTCTTTGTGACTCGACACAAATGTCTGAACACTGTTACAACTTTGTCACAGTTACAACACCATACATCCTAAGCAATTAGATGGTACTCGTGTTTTTTCTTACAGTGACAAGGTTGTTTCAGGATCATTTTGTTTTCAGCCTACTAATAGACGTTGTCAAGTCAAAGAATTTTTGTTTATTGCATAGCATGTCATGTATCAAATAAATTCTGATTTCGTATTAAGAAAAATCGTTGACATTCAAATGTTATCAAATGGTTAAAATTTTACATATTTAAAAAATAAGCGGAGTAGATTTAGTCAAATCCCGGGTCTATTTGGTTTTGAAATTAAATATGACCATGCCGATTTCTGCCGCCAAGCAGCTTGCTGTGTTCCTGTTTCAGGGTTGTCGATGCCTATGAAATTACTGTCCGCTTTCAGGGCTCATTTAGGCCCTTTACAAAAAGCTTCAGTAGAAATATCAAAACCCAGCACTTCAGTAGGTACATTAAAGAGTGAATATACGGAACACATAATGTACATTATATACATCGTTACATTATGTGCCATTATTAAATCTATGGCATCGATTTTAGATAAAAGTTGTCGTAAATTTAGGATGGTTTATCGCTCGTAAAATTACACTTTAAAGCGTATGTTACCTTCGGAGGTAAATCGAACTGTATCCTTATGTAATGACATAGTTACACCCTGTATACATACTTGGAAACGTTTTTATCCCGGCTTAATAAAAAAACCTCGCGCACAAAGGGTTCCGTACCATTATCTATAATAAAAACGGTAAAAAAGTCACGATTGTTGTATGAGAGCCCCCTTAAACATTTATTTTATTCGGTTTTTTACTATTTGTTGTTATAACGGCAACGGAAATACTGCTTATGTGAAAATTTCAACTCTCTAACTATCACGGTTCATGAGATATATATAGCCTGGTGACAGACGCACAGACAGACAGACAGCGGAGTCTTAGAAATAGGGCCCCGTCTTACCCTTTGGGTATGGAACCCTTAAAACAGGTCTTTGCATGTTGCAACTTTTTCACTCTTACCCCTATTTACGGGACGCTGTGTCTAGGACAGGGTTTTTAGATGGAGTAGGCTTGCCCAGCACCTTACAGCATAGTCGGCCTATATGTCGGTATAGCTATTACCCATTTATGCTTGTCGCAGACCTGTGGCAAGTTACTACTGTTAGAGCTGGACTAATTGGCCCACTTTATCACAGAGGTGGCTACAGTATATTCAAAAAATATGTCTTAATACTCAACGTTACATCATTTTAGAACTAGTTTAACGTATGTACCACTCGGACGGAACCCACAGCACTAGTACTAAACTAGTCTACGCACGACGCGACGGGTCACTGCCAGAGAGAAACTTAATTACGAATTTAGCACGAGTTTGTTGTGCAACGATCTCCTTTAAAACCTAAAATAAATTCAACTTCCAAAAAGGCATATTGTCAAACATCTTTTGAATATTAGGTAAATTAGACCGATATAATTATGAATGGCCTCACAGTTTAGTTAGTAGTAGGTAGTAGCATAGTCTTATGAACTGTAGGTTGTGGGTTCGATCTCCACCGAAAAAAAAACAATTGTGTGATAAACATAAATGTCTCTGCTGGGCTATGTTGTATTGTATTATGAGTCATCTGGTTTCCTTGGTACAAGCCATGCTTAGCTTGGGGCTAGATGATGTTATGTAGAAATATCCACAAATATTGATTACAAGTTACATTAGTAGCATAAGTCCGCAGAATGCATGTGGTCGATGTACCCAATTTCACACACTTTGCATCTATATTTTGGTATTATGGATAATAAAATGAAATATTATGCAGTTGGTGCATCCAAAACTGGTTCAGTCACATTTAATCCACATCGACTCTTCATATCATTATGTCAGTATCGAACAATAGTAGGTACGTTATGTAATGTCATTCTGACACAACTCTAGTTATCTAATTCTTAGGGTTTCGTACCAATAGGGTGTAAACGGAAACTTATAGAAACTGTTAGTTCTGCAAACAGGTTCTTGCGAGCATAAACTATTTTCAGTTGAAATCCAAATATAAATGATTTACGGCATTTTGAGGAGGTAGAGAGAAATACCAACAAACTGACAGAGAAAAGTTAATTTTGCCAGACTTGAAGTAGTGACGCTTTTCCTCGCTTTGCTTGCTTTGTCAATTGTAATAATCATTGTCCTGAGTCAAAAAAACTGACTCAGGTCTGACTGACTGACTGACATAATAAACAATATATAGACAAAAGACTGATCAATCAAAATAACCAAGGAAACTGCCACGAGGAAATTTTAACTGAAAGCGTACTTACTACTATCATGACTAAATTGAAAACACTAGTAATGCTAGAAAATAGTTTCTGCGACAATTGTTTAAATGTTTTCATAGGACGGAACCCATTATAAGCGAGTCCAACATACACTTGGTTAGTGTTATTGATTAGTGATGCGCCAAATTACTATACAAAGATCATAAAAACCGTAATACGTTATAAATTATATTTGAAAGGTTTATAACAGTTTTAAAAGTTATCACACCTGTTGACATTTGAATTGAGATCGTGAGAGTATCAACTAGGTTACGTTAATATTGATTCGCCATTAATTTCTGACAAATTTTAATTAATTTATAGCTTTTATTGCAAAACATGTGCGGAAACACAAGCGGAACGCACTCGACTTCATTTGCATGTAGTTTTTAGTACCAGTTCCATCCAATCTGGGCTGCATCCTTTGTTTTTGTAACCGTTGAATTTTAGGAATTTTTTTCTTAACACCTCTACGCACAAAAGCAAATATACCCTGAAAGTTTCGAGTCCCTACGGCCAGTGGTTGAGGCTGTGCGCTGTCTGTCTATAATATGTCAATCAGTCAGTCAGTCAGAACGAAGATACTTATAGTTGGTAGGTACAGATTACAAGGTTTTCGTCCTCGAAATGAGCCAAAATGAGTGGAAATAAAAATACAGGCAGGCTGATACCACCCGATACCTACACACAACGTCCAGCCAAAGTGGCGGCGCCGTGGTATACAGCAGGAGACCACTTCGGTCTTGTCGTGTGGCCGCTGCTTCTAGCACTTTTTTTATTAATCGGCTTCTTAATAAAACAAGCAGAACCGTATTAGGACCGAGCCCTTCGATGCTTTGCTCTGCGTCCATTATCCTGAGGCATACAGGTGCTAGGGCTCATGTGCTTGTAATTGCACCGGTACCCACACCCTCCAAACTAGAATACAGTTATATCAATAAATTACTTTTCAAATTCTTTCTCTTTCTTCTTCTTGGTCTCACGCAAAAATAGCTAAAATGAAAAAAGAAAAATATTATTAAAAAAAAATTGGAATTCAACCCTAAAGCTACAAAGTTATAAGCAAATAATTGCACGCGAACGAAATCGTCTGCTACTAGGCTAGCTATAAAAATTATAATATATTATCATACGCAAAATTTATATTCTGTCCTCATTTCTCATTTATTCTCAACTGTCAATCTTAGACAGAGATTTTTATTTATTTGCAGATAAAGAATACATAAATATTATATAACAATAAAAAAGTCCTTTGAACCTCGCAGTAAACATATCGTTTTGAACTTTATAACGAAAAAAATAGTTTTATATTGTACGCATCGAAGTTCTTGGCCATAACGGAACCAGAGTTGTCTACTCGGCTACTCGCTCACGCAAACCTTGTTACTTTATTGATATAAGAAGGAATATTTGTTACCATAAATACACATGAAAATAAACGAAATCTTTAGATTGAGTTACACTGCGCGCTAAGCAACGGAGCCCCAACTTGGCTGTTACAAGTTGCCCCGCAGTATAATTCAAAGTAGTTTTAAAACTTTTTCTATAGTTTTTGGAAGTAGATTCCTAGTCCTTATTCGGTAGCTAAATGAACACATTAATGGTTTTAAGGAAAGGTACGAATTCAAATCCAGCTCGGTCGGGTTGCATGTCAAAGTCTATTCCTAAAACGAAACCGTTCAAACACACTCACATCTCTATCACAAAGGGTTGGGTAAAAGAAACATTGCCTAAACCACCCGTTCTCAAGGGGGGGGGGGGGGGGTATGGGAAGGGGGTTCGATTTGCTTCAAATATTTACTATTGGTATTACGGCTGCTTACGACAAATACATTTCACTTCGACACGCCGAAACGGGATGAGACAATCCGAGGAACTAGTGTGGATATGACATCCTGATATATTATACCACCCCTTAATTTGCATGTGATATCCACGCGAATAAATACTATAGTATGATACTCCAAGTTTCATCCAAATTGGTCGAGTTGGTATGATGCTATTGAGTTACAAGTAATGCAACCAATATCTTAGAAGTAGGTTTCATACAAAATAATATGTTACACTGAGAGGGACTCTATGGACGTAATAGTCATAATAGTAATAATAGTAATAATAGTCATCATAGTCAAAATAATCATAATAGTAACAATAGCCACAAAGTCATAATAGTCATTATAAGTCAAAAGGAAAACAAACGAATAAACATCTAGAAGGTGGAAGGTCCATAGTGCGTGACGTGGGGCGATCGCGCACCATTGCATGAGTAATAGTCGATCCTCGATTCGATACATAAATGTGTGTGACGAGAGAACAAATATCTGTATTCTGTTTATGTGACGTCATAAAGAACGCTACCTTGGATCCGGAGGCGTTAAGGGCTCTCTTTGAAGAATTTGATTGTACATCCCAGATTCCTATTTACACTCAAACTGTTATGTCTCGGGAAATAGTAGAGCTACACTTTAAACTGGTTTATTCCCTGATACTACAGGTGTAAATAGTTGGTACTACAGGTGTAAACAGTAGTGTAAATAGTTGGTAGAATGTAGATTGTAGATCTGGATTAAGGTTTATGGGCCGTCAGTCGTGGTTTAGCAAAATCATATCGAAAATAATGAAAGAATGAAATGGAGATGAAATTACAGATACCTACATGAGTCTTAATACCTTTTGATCTTGAGAATAATTTATTTTGATTTCTGACATAATCAGTTGTAGCAAACGGACGGACGGAAGAACAAAGTCAAAGTAAAAAATCATTTATTCAGTAATATCCGCAGGGATCATCTTGAAACGTCTTAAATCTAGGTGAATCTAAGCGCCAGTTCCATTAAAGCAATACCATTTGTATCATATTGTTGAATTTTTTCAACACCACTGATGTTAAGTGGTTACCATCACCTAACAAAGAATTGCGCAGGTCACGTTAGGAATGTGCACTACGATGCCGTATCCCGTGTGCTACGATGCAAATGTAGAGCGTTGCAACTGAGCTCTGAATTGAATTGAAGTCTCCAGTACCTACCTTGGCCACCATTAACATGCTGCTATCACTCGGATTTATTCAAATCCTTACGTTCTGAGATCTAAAGCTCACACGATTTATAACACTATTATTTAAAAGCCTGAACAGTGTTGTACACCTTAGAGGCTCCTAGATTCACTAACTATACAGAGATCATTTTAGTACAAGCCCAGAGAAATAAGCCTTGGGAAGTTTCTAATACGGTACTTTAGCGACCGTGTACTTTAGCAAACCTTATTTCCTCGAGTGGGATTTGAACCCAAGACCATGATACGGGATGCACTAACCAATTGCGCTATCGAGACCTCAATCAAACCCGAAGAAATAAGCCTTGGTATGTTATAAATACGGTACTTTAGCCACGGTCGCTAAAGTAAGCGCTAAGCTTCGAGGTCGCTAAGGTCCGATTGAGGTCTCGATAGCGCAAATGGTTAGTGCATCCCGTATCAAGGGGATGGTCGTAGGTTCAAATTCCACTCGAGAAAATAATTTTTGGGATGATATAAAATCTTCATGATTTTTTTTAGTGCAGATCATCAGTATCAGATTTTTCAACCTCTACAGAGTTATTATAGTGTAGATTATTCGAATAGCTGTGTCGTACTGTAACATAGCGAAATAACATACGTTTTTACGATACCATACGTTTTATAAATTCAACTCATCCTTGACAGTTAGCTGTTTCAGATAGCTTTGATATGGGAATCCAATTTACTTATCTCGTAACCTGTCCAAAGCCTTTAAAAATGTTAAGTGTTATATTTGACATTTAATCTAAAACGTCTACGACCTCTGTCAGGGGTTTATATGCGAAGGCACCGTATCTTAACAATATATTTTAGGGTTCCGTAGCTAAGCATGAAACTAACATATAACAGAATTTAATATAGAATAGAATAAATATTTATTCAACACACAACACCCATAAAAACCACACAGTAGGTGCCTACATTTTATATAAATACGATAAACCCCTTATCTAAACCTACCCCATCTAGCTCACAAAGTAGGTATACAATATTCATTTTAAAGGAGTTTGGGTAGTAGGCAGCACTACACTGTGCCAAGTCCCCTAGCGTAAAAATGGGTTGAATAGGTCCCATCTCAGCATAAGTTAATCACTTATTTTTACCAGCCTTAAAAAGTCCACTGCTGTAGGCCTTGCACACAATTGGGAGGTTTGCCATAGTTACCATGCTTGTCAGACATGCCCGCTATAATAATAATAATATTAATAATGCTGGACAATCCACACAGCATCATCTAGCCCCAAGCTAAGCAGAGCTTGTGTTATAAGTACTAGATGACTGTTATACCCAGAACACCCAGAATAAATATTTGCAGATCGTACAAACATTTATCCTAAGGTGGGAATCGAACCCGCAACCTCCTGCGACGCTGGTGGATATTCGCCCGCCGTGCCACATCGATCGTCAATAAAAATAATAAAAATAATACCAACTTCACTGAAATAAGTAATGATAATGGCTTAGAAGGGTCTTTTGTTCCCCGAGGGAGTTATACTATCTCCCATTCCTTTCCTAATACCATTGGAATTATTTCAATAAAGACTCGGATTGCAAGTAGGTAAAACTTACCTGCTCAAAAGTTCAGGCTTTGCTAGGTTGTTGGTATGTTATCGTTAGCAGTAGAGCTTTTAGTGAAGGGGTTGTCCGGGGAAGTACCACCAGCCGGCTTAAATCACAAGTACATGAAGCTTAACATCTTAGGTATCTTAGGTCTTAGGTTTACTGGTGTTAACCTCATATGTGTCTGAAGTTTCACCGGCACCCACACCTTTTAAACCGGAACACTGCAATGCGAGCATCACTTCTTGGCGGAAGAAATAAGTACGCTTCCAAACGTCATCGGTGAATGTTCCGGGCTATAACGATCAAATTATAGATGGGTCATTTGCTTCTTACATTACTTTAATAACATTTAACATTAAATTTTAAATTAAAATAAAAGAGAGCGTTCTAGAAGCCGTATCTCTTGAGTACAAACACCAATACTGCAAGCACCGTAAACTCCTTGCCATTCCTTCTAGGCTTCGTTGCGAAAAACGAGCGCCTAGATTATTTGGCTGTAAGACGATTCAAATTGATCTTTAATTATACAATGAAACAAAATACCTTTTGACTTAGACTATGAAACATCCACCTGTCAAACGTGGTTGACTACGAAAACCTCTCCTAAGTACCTACATAAAAGCTTATGCCCAGCAATGGCCTTTAAAGATTGTTTATATTACTGTTAATGTAAATAATTGACGCAGAAAAAGTTGCGCACTCTACGTATTACGAAGTAGTACGGGTAGGTACATTTACTTAATTTTCTTCGAAACAAGTTCATCAAATCGTCCATAAAGCTCGTAATTAGTGTAATTATAAAATTACAACACGGTTGAGAAGATACTTGCCGGTAAAATACTAAAATTACTATGTAAATGTTGATGGCGATTCAACAAGTAACAGAATCAGCAGGGCTGACAGATTGGTGAGTGAAACAAAATGGTGGACATAAAATAGACAATCAAACAAATATATCTATACCACTTTTAAGAATCTTTGTCCTGACTATAAGCAATACACAGCCTAAACCACTGCTCATAGAGACTTTTCAGGGTATATACCTGTCTTGGTGCATAGGGGTGTATTAAAAAGGGGGCTTCCAAAAATTATACGATAGAGATATGAGGAGGCTACGCCAAGAGGTAACTTTTACATAATTGTGCATAATATTAATTATTTTGTTATTTTTTTTGAAGTAATACTTCTAATGCGACTTCCAACAAGGTTGCGTTAAGCGTTTAACGCTACCATGTTGGGGGTATGACAGCACTGTCCTTTCTCTCTTTCTCTCATAGCCAGTTACGTTTCGTATATTAATGAAGTTTTACTTCAGTTGTGTGGTCTAAAGCACACTCGTTTTTTTTATTTTATTTGATTTCTAAAAGAGAATTTCGAAATAAGAACAAGCAAATTCAATAAACAGATTCTACAAATGTTAAATAGAGATGTAATAGGTTGAAGAAGGCTATTTTTATTTTACTTTTTACTTAATAATAAATGTGACAGCCCTTAGTTAAGATGTGGCATCCGTCCGTCATGAGGTAGGACAGGGTAGAGCACGCTCGCAGAGGCTGTGGCCGGACGGTGCGGTAGTGGCGCAACCACACATGCTGACCCTGTTCCAACGATGCCGCGAATTGGCTTTTGCACTACTTTCTTGCAATAAATATTGGTAGACGTTCTCATAACACCATCTAGCCCCAAACTATGCGAAATAATATTAGTATAGACAAAGGCTGTGTAGTAGTGATCTCAGGTGTGAAGTTGGTGAGCTTTGACGTAAAACAGGAGTGGTGGTACAAGTGAATGGTACCTGACATTCAGAACCACCAAAGGCCTATTTTTCTTTTTTTCGCAGCGCCTTCTTTCATATAGCGCGTGTTTTCTACAAAAATATCCCAAAATTTAATTACCATAGTGCGATTAGTTTAAAACTAGTTTTACTTTATGTCCCTTCACTGCTACTAGAGTAGAGTTGATATGGAAATGGAAATCATCATCAACAAGCTATAGAAGACCATTGCTGATTATATTGACTCATACAGCTCAGTTAGGAGTAGTATGAGTCAATATATAATAATAATAGTATTATTATATTATTATTATTCAACTGCTAAGCAAGCAGTCCGATTTAATTAAAACTTGTTATTTTTGTCAAGTTTCGGTGATGATGTAATATTGTGATGAAAGCAAGATGATCAGATGATGGAATGAGTTGTTCAACAAAAAGTCGTATTGAGTTGAAACTTGGTATTACTATCAAGTTTGCTGACAATACGGGCTTAAAAATATATTATTGATCTATATCATAAAAGACAACTCTTTTGCCTTGCATTTATTGTATTTCAGAGAATGTTCCTTAAGTTATTCATTGGCCAATTTTCAACAACTCCACTATACACACCTATGTCCGAGCATAGAGCTTAAAAGCGATAGTATAGTACGCGCGTGCGCATTTATTCACACGCTCCGAGTCACGAGGCTGCGCCATGAAATATACGGTTAATATTATTAATATCTTATGAAAAAAAAATATTCTTGAAATGAATTAAGGTCTAATCTCCACCACACAGGGCGGTAAAATAAAAGTGGTTAAAGTGAAAAGTGGTCATAAAAAGTGATTTTATGAATGTGCTTCAAACAGTAAAATAAGTGTGTAGATGATCGAAAATTAATTGTTAAAAAGTTGCATAAAAGTGGTTCAAGACATTTTTCTACGACTTGATAATAAGTCCCACCTGATTTTAAGTGGTTACCATCTATGACAAAGTATTGCCTCGCAGGTCACGCTCGTTAGGAACGTGTCCTATGACCAACTGGTTCATCAGCGGGTGTTAAGTCTCACGTGTCTGTAATGTCGCCGGCACCCACACACTTCACACCGGATCACAGCAAGCTTCTTGGCCACAAGCATGGTTGTACTCCAGCCACGATCTCTTTACTGCTTCTTCTTGCTATTCATTGTAGTTTATTAAAATTATCATATTCAACTCAATAACGATGGTTCCCATATTTTTATTGGAAGTTATGTAACACGCAGGTAGCCCACCTGATGTTGAGCAGTTACAAACCTGTAACGATTTCATAATTTTACGAGAACGTCCTCAGTTTCTATAATTGTAGTCAAGCTGTTGAACGCATGAGGAACGATTTGACACCAAATTATAGAACAAACATGAAAAATATTTACAAAAAAGTTTGCAAAGGAAGAGTTAACAAAAATAATATTTGTATTCAGGTGTCACTGCTTCTGCTAGTGGCTATCGTCCACGCAGACCAGAACTCTTCGAAGAGTAAAGAAGAAGAAGAGAACAAAACTGCGAGAAGAGAACTTCTAGAAGGAAACTATGGATTGAAGATACGACCCGGTAAGATCTTTATACTACGCTTATCAGTCCACCTGCTGCCAAGCGTGGTGACTATGGCAAGCTCCCCACACATGGGGGAAGCTTATGCCCAGCAGTGTACTTATTTAGGCTGATGATTAAGTAAGCTTTCGAACGTTGCCAATAAATAAATATTTTTTTTAAGCAACATAATTTACCCTTAGACTAAGCATAGCGTACTATGGGAACCAAATGACTGATAAAATACATACAATTTTTTTATTTTATTTATGTAAGTACTGAAAACTAATTATTTTATGTATGCCTAATTAGGTAAACCATGTGGACCTATTTATAACTGTCTGACTATCACCTGTTATGTACCTATGTTTGCAAATCAATAAATAAATGCTGAATACCTATAGTCTATATACTCTATAGGCTATAGAGTACAATATAACACCCAGACACCGAACTAATATCTATATTCATCGCATGCTTGTTCTCGGTGGGGATCGAACCCACCACCTATAGTGCAGAAGGCAGGGCTACTACAAACTGAGCTGTGACAGTTGTTATGCCAATGTCTTCCATTCTGAGGTTTCTCAGAGGTCAACCGTTCCTCTTTCATTGAGCATCGTAGTGCCCTACGAGGACTATATTCAGTGAGCGATAGAGAGCATATTTACCTGAACTAAGATTTTTATGAATTCCTGTGTACAACATCATGAGCTGACGGCTGATGGTGACCACATATTTGATTGCTTGGCAGTTGCTCTTAAGACTATTTAATTAGACAGGTTTTGGGTGTAAAGCACCATACGCACCATCCATCGGACGTACGTCAAATTAGGGGAATGGGATTTTACGATGAATACTTTTTTTTGTAGTTTATAACTATAATTCTAAGTGTCTTATTTAAAAAGGCATCTGGAATCCGAAAAAATTGGATTCTCTTGTTTGTAATATAAAGAAATCTTGAAAAAACGGATTATTAAAAACCCGGCTTATGCAAGCCCTAGTACATAAAATTGACTTAACACTGACAGTCGAAAAATGTGTAGAGTTTGGTAAACACTTTGGTACACACTTTGGTAATCACACTTTGGTACTTTTTACTCGAATATCATGGTATTTTGCCTAGTATTTTTTTTGTTTGTTTTTTGTGTTCTTGTATTTATCACATTAATTGATTGAGCGAGCAAAGCGTCTCTGGTTGAAGACTGACAAAATTCCTTTGATTTGTTGATACTCCTCTGCAAGTCATATTTTACAACCGATATGGACGAAACTTGGTGAACAGATAATGTCATTATAGATTTTTATCGTCGGGGATTTTTATAAGAGGGGTATTTTCTTCAAAAAAGGGTAAAAAGTGAGAGAGAAGAGGCTACCGAACATCAAGTACCTACCTATTATTGAAAGTACTAAAAGATCGAGTACCTGCCAGGAGAACCAGCATCTGGATTTATTCAATAGCACTGGGAATTTTGGTACTTTTGGTACCGATAATTTCGGGGAGCATCTCTATTTATGTTAGTGTCACCTGTGCGGGACGTACGTCGAGATGGATGGTGCGTATGGTGCTTAAGTTGGAACAGCGGTTTTTAAAAAACGATGATCGTAATGTAACGGAGACACAAACTCCAAATCTTTTCCATCTTTTCCAAATCTTTCTACTAATATTATAAATGCGAATGTTTAAATGTATGTGACTCAATCATGCTCTAACTATTTGAATGGAACTAGAGAATAAAATAGTCCGCCGCTGGAGATCGGGCTGAAATTTGGCATGCAGGTAGATGTTATGACGTAGGCATTCGCTAAGAAAGTATTTTGATTAATTCTAGCCCCAAGGGGATAAAATAGGGGATGAAAGTTTCTATGAACTATAGGATACTTTTATCCTGAAATATTTACAGAAGTTAAAATATTGATGATAGAAATAGCTAAAATATTGATAAAAAAATAAAATAAATCAATGAACAACTTCAAGACTTTGGTCCCTAGGCAGGGTCGATATCCCCACAGATTTCTAATAAGATAGTACGTGCAAACATTACTTTTGGTACATACTAACATTTTGCAGTAGTTAGTATTCCAAACGTGACAGGTTGCAAGCTTATCATCACTGCTATAATACGAACTGGTTACCGCATGATGTTTTCCTTCACGGTTTGGGAGCACTGGTATTGCGCACATTTTTTATTTAATCTATTAAATAAATAAATCTTAAATTATTAGTGAAATCGGTTAGTGCACGACTGGATTCAAACTCACGACCTTTGGATCAGATGCCGGGTTATTCCGACTAGACTACCGATGCTCTTTACTAAACATTGATGTAAGCTAAATTACCGCACGCGCCCGAACCCGTACGCTTTGCTAGTGGTAAAGTAAGGCCAAGCCAAACTAAGGACGGTGGCAGCGATTTTATAAAAAATCAACACTTAACCTGTTTGCAATGCCCGCTGCCAATCTATTATTATTCATAGTCTAATAAAATAAATAGTGTTGGAACAAATGTCTTCTATTTTGAATAAAAATTTATAGGTCATGGCCAACGTTGGGGTATGCTTGTTTATCACAAATATTATATTATATCATTGAATACAATACAGACTTCAAGCTTCGAAAGGGTTGAATTTCGGGAGCTCCTTTCTTAGCACGCCTCTACGCATCAAGCCAAATATACCCTGAGGATTGAAGTATCTAAAACCAGTGGCTAAGGCGTCGTCTATATGTCAGTCAGTCAGGACAAAGATACTTATAATTGGTGTTTACCTATAGCAGATTTTAAGTAAAGAACATTTTCTCAAAAATTATTTTATCAATTTCAGATGTACACTCGACCGGGGCTCCACGCGAGGGCTCCCAAGGGAATGAGCAACAGGAACAAATTCCATTGGTAAGTGGTTCACTATCTAGGGTGTTACGGTGATATGGGGTGGTTTATGGCAAGAGTATTCTACCCTTCTTATTATAAAAAAACTCTGAACAGAACTTTATGTGCCTGTAATTTGACCCTTCAAACTGAAACACAGGAGCACTGCTTGATATCAGAAATAGACATTCTGGTAGCACTTCCTCGGACGAGCCTTTTAGTAAAAGTTCTAGTAAATAATATTTTGAAACACGAAAATAATAGAATGAGAAGTACCGTGTCAGCCTCTGAGCGACTCACGACTACGATCCAACTTACCCTGAAAGAAATTTAATATAAAAGTTGTCGGCACTACGCCGATATAAATTCCACTTTCGGGAAAAATTACCATTTTCGAAGGGACTCTCATTTCACGTAAAACTTTTGATAAAAATAGTTTTCAGTTTAAAATTCATAGTGCGGTTAAAATGGCAAATTCACGATGAATATTAAGTGGCTGATAAATTCTTTTATACGCCAAAGTTTGCCGGTATCGGTAATGTTTAAAGTTACGAAGTTTTTGAGCCTATTGCTGGCTTGGATTTGAAAGAAGACGTGATTGTAGCCCAGAGACGTGAGGCACAATATGCATAAGCAGGAGGGAAAAAAAAAGTTAAATAATTAGAAAAAAATGGATCTGGGATGATTATACAAGCAGAGATAGATCAAAGAAAAGATGGATTGTGTGAAAGGTGATTATGAGTAAGAAAGAAATAAACACAGAGTTGACGATTCATAAAAAAAGAGTGTAGCAAGAAATTATTTGACCCCAATTATTGGGGTCAGCACAACAGGATTTCTACTAATTATTAGTGTGCAATAAGGACAGGAAGATTATGAAGGAACGGACAGAGGGCAATGACGAAATAAGCCTCGCCCTCATAGGCAATGGTAAAGCACGAGAGTGTGCTAAGGTAGCTCTAAAATACTTCTTTGTTTCATGATCACTTTTACATCATTAGACCGTTAAGATGCAGTGCTTTGCCCTGCATGGCTCAGCTCTACATCCATAAACCTGAGGCTTACAGTTGTGCCTGTAATTTCACCGGCACCCACACCCTTCAAACCGGAATCCAGTAAACTGCTTGGCGGCAGAAATAGCAGTGGTACATTGTGACCTGGATTATTATACAGGCTACTGTTTATCTTGACAATGTACAGAAACCGAAATAAGATACTGAATTCTGCAAAATAATAAAAAAAAAACCCTGAAGAAAAAGTGCCTCAAATTATACTATGGTAAAGTGACTAAATATTGATATTAGCAAAATTACCGTTAGAAAGAAAAATACAATTAAGTTCTACCTAAAAATTCTTTATTTTTGTTGATATCGCTGAGCCTGAGACTTAATCTTCTCGTTTATAACATCATCTCCAGACCAATTAACGAAATTAAAACAACAACTGTCGACTTCCGGAACCGGATGCCGCTGTTTCAAGATGGCGGAAATAAATTGAAGTACCAATAACTTTTGTAAACAGTTACAAATTAAAGGACGTATTCTAAGTATTCGTGTAGCACAGGTTTAGTTTAAACAAAAATTAAGAATTAAGAAAATAAAATATGAAAAAATCGATGAGTCTCATGATGTAGGCACAGTAGACATCCCCTCTGATCTCTTGATCGTTTCCTAACTAAATTTATTTACAAGGAAAATGATAAGTTATAGAAGTATTTATAATAGTAACAATATATACTTCAGATAGCTTAGAAACAAAAATTATTTGTGGTATATATATATAGAATAGAGACTTGCATGCATGATAATAATAATAAGCTACACAGGGTTAGGGTACTTTTTATAATAGGTATAAAATTCATATATTAGTATGAAACAGTTAAGCTATCTACAGACCGTTGCAAACGATCTAGAGATAATTTCACACCCAGGCAAATAAATAGGGGGGATCGAACCCACAACCTACAGCGTAGAAGGCAGGCTTCTACCAACTGAACAGGGCGGCTGGTCATTGCTAAAGCGCTCCCTAGTAATTATAGTTATCTTATCGCTGTATCGCTAGCAATTGTACCCTTAAGGTCAGACTTCGGGCCTTAAGCTATGATTGATGGTCCCGTTATTGTTTCCCTTTCGGTCCTTGGGACAAAAAGGATTATAGTGTCCTTTATTATGTGATGGGAAAGGAGTGGTTTCTATCCTCTAAACTAACAAAAGACTGGTGCATTTTCATTAGTTTTATTGTTATACTAGTATAGATACGCAACAACGTCCGCGTGAAGTTATTTTCATGCAAACTTCAACCTCCACTGTACCCGATGAGGGGTTGAATTTTAGAAATTGGTTTCTTGATACACCTTTACGAACCATGACAAATCTACCCTGATAATTTCGTCTGCGTTATCTATATGTCAGATAGTCAGGTTCTATAATGGACTTTTGCGCCAATTTAGAATGCAAATGCCAAAGTTAAACCGAAACGAAAGGCATTATGTAAGATATTAAATAAAATAAAATAAATAAATAAATAATCCACACAGCAAACAAATACTACAATATAATATAAAATACTCAAATACTCAATTTGTGGGTTAGATCGCGCCCACAAGTCACAAAAATCTAAGGATCTCACACCGCAAAGATTGAATAAAAAAACCGCCAACGTTAAATTGCTTCAGTCTGGAGGCTACAGGCACATGAAGGCACTTGTGTGTCTCAGCAGTGCATCTTAGGGCAAATACCTAAAGTGTACGATCTGCTTTCACAAAGGCGATAGTTGCCACTTAAATCAGATGGGTACTCTACTTGCTCTATATCAACATGTGATATTATATCCTCACTATAAACCTAGCGATAAATATAATTAAAAGACCAAGATTAAGTGACTACAGCACTAGCGAAATATTAAAGTCGTTATTGAGATGAATCATGAAGATTCAGGGATTAGATAGTATTAGTGGGAATAGGGACGTGGAGTCAGAGCAGAAGCCTAGCGAGAAGCCTTAAAGTTTAATTAGAAATGGCTAGAGCCTTATCTCTGAGAAAATGGATATTATGAGTAGGAAATTATGATCATTACAAACACGAACTGCGGTATTACGATATAGAGTCATCATCATCACCCTGAAGAGGTTCAGTATTTAAACTCCTCCTCGCTCCCATGCTATCTCCCTCCCACTTACCATGTTAATACTATCTTGAGTCTTTTTCATATTTTATTAGATATGTGACTTCTTAACTTGCGAATTGTATCAATGGAATAAAATTTTTTGAGTTTTATTCAAAAATTAACTAGTAGGTGACATTTTACTGCAAATATTTGGCAAAAAATGGTGCAGTTTCATTGTTGAAAAAGCAAACACATCGGATAATTAAATGGAAGTTCATTCCAATTGGCTGAATGCAACAACTACTGAATATTTCATTTGCATCCGCTATCGAACGTAAATGAGAACAAATCGCTTTAATTGCATTGTGAAACAGTTTTTCATTGTTTTCACTGAGTAGCAAAGTTTTTATCTATTTTTAGCTCACTTCCCTTGACCTCACGAACTAATGAAAATCAAACTTTTTGGTTTATTCTGTCTAACTATCTCCTTATCCTCTTATTTTTTTAGAGCTCGGACAAGATTGAAACTAGAATTATTTTGCTAAAATTGAACCTATCGGAAATGTCAGTTGGTTTAAAAAAATACTTAGGAGATTGTCAAGATCAAAACCAAAATTTTTTGATATTATGGTACAAAATTTGGGCCTTAAATAGCTTAGCTTTTGCAAGTGCATATAATTTATTTATTTAGCATACGTAAAAGTTAGTTAAAACCACACAATAAGTAGGTACCTACAACCACAAAAAACGAAAACTTAAACTAACACAGTTTTGAGCTTGATAGTAACATAAACATAATTAAAGTGCGTATAAACGTACGAGCAAAAAGTTAAAAAGAATCCTCACAATACCTTTACGCTTAAAATTAATTAGTAAACATCTAAATAATAACTCGTCATGAGTTTTGTCACAGACAAGTTAATCCCTCGTGCAATGAATTATTTCATTACGAGTCCTCGTTGACGCTCGGCATTCTATTATTCTATCTAGGACAAAATATCTCTTTCCACTCTAGAGTTAATATTTCATCTTCGAGAATAGATTTAAGGATAGTGAGTGCAGCAATGTCTGACTGACAGCCTAGTTATCTATATATATAAAAGAAAGTCGTGTTAGTTACTTCACTTATAACTCAAGAACGGCTGAACCGATTTAGCTGAAAATTGGCAGGGAGGTAGTTTAGAGCCAGGAGAAGGACATAGGATACTTTTTATCCCGAAAAAATAACGGGAACGGGAAAAAACTGCCACGCGGGCGAAGCTGCGGGCGGCCGCTAGTAGTTTATATATAAACTGTGGAGTGTTCTATATGTTACATAAGCGTGGAGACCTGTGTGACCAGTGCCACTACGGCAGCTGGCCTCTTGCTGCTCTCTCTAATACCTCAAAAAGTTTAACGACCTTAGTCTGTGTCATCGTAATTTATTAGGTCAATTTAAAAGAGATTACCAAAGAAATGGCATTATTAGATAATAATTTTAATCAAGTAACACTAATTTTAAATTTAAATATGCAGGTCTCGACAGAGCCTACAAATTTGCTCCTCTTGGAGTCGAGACTCTAGGTCCGTGGGGTACCGAGGCCCTCCGGGTTTTTAAAATTCTTTCGGGGCGTCTGGTCGAAGCGACGCGTGACCCGAGAGCTGGTGAGTATCTGGCACAACGAATCAGCATTGCCATTTAGCGTGGCAATGCAGCCAGTGTTTTGGGAACGCTTCCGATTAGCACTGATCTGGATCAGTTGAGCTACCTTTAGATCGTTTGCAACGGTCTGTAGATAGCTCAACTGTTTCACATGTATTTTGTACATACCAATTATAAATTCTTGTATTAGCTATAATTTTCTTTGTAAATAAATGTATAATTTAAACTAAATCAGTTCAGATTAAATGTTACAAACTTACATATATAATATCGAAGGTTGTAATAGGACATTATGTAGCAATACTAGTATAGTACCCACCACCACCGCAGGCCACCGGACTTTGAACGTTGTTTCCTAGACCATTAAGAGGATTATTGGTATTGAGTTTCACAACCACGCGGCCGTGAAATCTTTTGCGTCAACCTGAGGCGTAAAGGTGTTAAACCTCATGTGCCTGTTATTTTACCTCCACCCACCCCCTTATAAACCGAAATACGGTGCGATACTTTTCTGCAGAAATAGTGGCGGTGGCATAGTGGTGGTACTTCCGAACGAGCCCTACACTAAAAACTACGAGTACTACTGAAATCTACTTGATGTTTGAGTTATAGTACCTCGGTTAATTTTTTTTATTTTCAACAAAACTCTCAGAATCAGCAAGTTAAAGGGCAATAGGTAGGCCATATAGCCCGTAAAACCAACAATCACTGGGTTCTCGAATGGCGATCACAAACCGGAAGGCGAAGCGTAGAACGCTCTCCTACCCGATGGACTGACGACATTGTTAGGATCGTGAGAAGTCGATAGATAGAAAGGGCTCAAAATTGTTCTTCCTGGAAACATGTGGGCCTATGTCTAGCTGAGATGATGATAGTTTATTTAGTAGCCCCGGTATTCCCAGCCAGCCATGACAGAAAATTGGTTTTATACATAAAACCAATTTTCTCTCAAAAAGAAAATCAATTTTCAACCAAATGGTATAATGTTAAAATGAGTTTTTATTCATTCGTAATTTTTTCTGTAAAAATAAAAAAACTTACTGAATAGCAACTTTCAAAAGCATTTTAATAAAATGTGAATCAGCAGTTCCGCCGACGGCAGCGAAACATTTGGCCAAATTAGAGAAGAGCGGCTGAAATACCCAAAAACAAAAATCATAATTAAAGTATTCCGGCGTTATTTGGAAGTAATTTAATTTCTTCCAGGGCTTTGTAAAATAAAACTGAAAATAATTATAACATGTAATCTATACCAATTATGAGAATCTTTGTCCTGACTGACTGACATAATTAGACAATGTATAACCTAAGCAGTTTGTCGTGAAGCCTTGAAATGTTCAGGGTATGTTAGTTCCTACATAAATAAACATACCGTGCATGCGAAGGGATGCACTAGAAAAGGAATTCCTGGAATTCAACCTCTACAGCGGGGTTGCAGTTTTTAGGAAAGAACCTCATGCGGACGATGTTTACACTAGTATGTTTTATGAGCCTGTTTAGACAACGCGAAAGATTTCGCTGTATCAACGCGCCCTAACTGTATCGTAGAATTATTGAAGTCGGTTCATAATTACCTAGATATCAGAATAAAACATTTAAAAAAATAAAGCCTAATTTAGATCCTTCCTTTTTTTAAATCATCTATTTTATTTTATTTTGCAGGTTTTTATTTTATTTGCTATGAAATCGCTGATAGTCTCCTGGATTTTTGGAAGTTGAGTAAGGGGTTCAGCATTAATTTAAGAATAAAATGAAATGCTGGAAGCCGCTAGGGAATGTTCGGACGCTGAGTCTAAATATTGAGGTCAGGTGGTCTCACGTGACACATTTTTGTGTTCAGCAAAAAAAATGAAAAATGTCTTTACTCAACTAGCCAGACAGCTCAGTTGCCGTCTGCGCAGTAGGTTGTAGGCTCGATTCTCACCTAGGACAAACATTTGTGTAACTGAAAATATTGGTTCTGTTTTGTGCCTGGATATAAATTATGATAATAATAGTCATTTTGTTAGCATAGTTTAATAATCAAGTCAATATTCAAGTCATAAGTAGATTCAAACCCCGAAAAATCTTCCAAATACCAACAAAGAAATTGAACATGCAACTCCCGAGTCACAGCTATCACCCACCATGCCAAAAAAATAATAAATAATACCTATACGTGGCGGAATGAAATTACATGGACCTTTTAGCATTTGAGTCAGCTGGTCGGCCAGAGCTGCTTATCAGGGCGGCGAGGAAATGACCTGGTGGCAATAAATTGTCCTCTCAACGCATACATTTAAATAAATCCCTAAAGGGGTACTTTGGGTGTTCGGGTGTTGGGAACCGCTGGCGCAACAATTCCAAGTCATTACGACCACGGAGTGTGGACGACTTGCCCGCAATTAATAGCGAAACCTCGCTTCGCCGTTTTAAATTTAATTTATTAATGAAAGTAAAACTACATTTCTTTAACTGTGTGCAATAAGTGTTTATTTCAGATGATTTTAGTCCAAAAGTACGTACAGTAATCTTGAAGAAGTACAGCTAAAAATAAAATATAATTGTGAAACAGCCGTTACTGACCACAAGAACTAAATAATAATAATTTTTATCTAATGTTTCATGTCCGGGCATCATGTTTATCAGTAACAGTTGTTGAGGCCACCACCACCTGATTTCATAGCTCCACAAGAGCCGCTTCCGAGACACGAGCTCTCTGACTGAATGCGTTTGCGGAGCTCCCATCCAGTCTATGCCTTATTTTCTCCTGTGTTCCTTGTGCTCCACGGACACTGCCGTGAAAGTGACGTATTTCTACACCGATAAAGTGTAACCATTTGACACGCTAGAAGAAGAAGGGTCTATTCCGCACCCGCCCTAGTAATTACACGATTCGCTAACGAATAATGGCATGTAAATCGTTCGTTTTTGTATCAGCCTAACTACAGTAACACGGTAACCTAATAATGTTAAACAATAGGAGTAAGATCCGATGCTTATTGTGAATTCGCCCTAAGCTCGCGAGCTCGCAATGCGGAAAGAACCGCACTAACTTTATCAAAGGCCTTATTACAATTTGTAATCCCACCAACAATTGTAATACAAACAATTTGGAGCGGAAGTTGTAACTGTAAGCAGGAATCTCATACTACTGTTTGTTGGAAACTACTCGCGTCGTGTCCCACTTTGTTAAATTGCACAACTTTTGAGCGAGATCAAACATTGCACGTTTTTATAGTACTTGCTTATGGAACAAGCATAAGCCTACCAGCCTTCTCTTAGCTCTTATAGCACGGTTGCAAACTGTCAAACACGACGCCGAAGTTGCTATTGCTATCGTGCTGGACCATCATCCATTGATCCATTGTGCTGGATCCATTGTTCAGCTCTGTTTGGACTGAGTTCACGCTACAGATAATTAGGCATACAAATTATCGAGCACACAGTTACTCACCTGATCGTTAGTGTTAACATGCATATTTGATGATTTTAACATGATTTTCTATCGAATTTTCAAGTTATTAGCTTACCCAAAGTAAAGAAAAAAAAATTAGATAACTAATGTTATTGGACCCTTAGTAATAATGATAGTATTTATTTCAGACTTGGTCCATACATCTGTTAGTAACAAAAAATTTAATGACTATGCTAGTGAAATTTCAGATTGTATTTACTTAAATCTGAGTGTCTAGCTCCATCTGTTTTTCCGATCATGTATAATTTGCATGTCTTCAAGAGAAGAGTGAATAGGTATCTTCTAGGTAAACGTGCTACACCGTCGACTGCGTCATCACTTAACATCAGGTGAGATTGCGGTCAAACGTTCACCTATAGCATGTAAAAAAAAAAACCTAATATTTATTCAGGGGACAACCCAAGCTCTCAGATAATTCGTTCACGATGCATCGGGCATACTTACAGCAGTACTTCTGTTCTTTTTTTCAAATTCATTAAAATCTTAAATATTAGAATTCATTAAAATCCCAATTTAAAGAATCTTTGTCATGAATGACTGACATAATATACACAGCCTAAACCACTGGTCATTGAGGCTTGAAATTTTCAATGTATTATTTGCCTTATGCGTAAAAGTGTAATAGAAAAGGAATTACTGAAATTCAACACGATCGAGTACAACGAGGGTTGAAGTTTGTATGAAAATAACACGACGTCGCGTGCTAGTTGACGATATTTGTGATAACTTCGTTTCTCATTGACTTGTTTTCTAAATTAAGAGTTCAAAGTATTCTTCTCTGTACTCACGTATATGCAAACATAATCGATTGGTAGAAAAAGTTATTCTGTACAAGAAGGGGTTTATATGGCACCGCTTTGCCGCAGCTCGTGATTTGTGTCCCAATTGCGTAAAAGTGACTTTCCACTTACAATGGGGGAGATAAAAATATATTTTCCTTACACCCTACCTCGTACAGTCACTGTAAGAGTTCAGTACTAAAGTACACACCTGATGGATAGACCAATGAGATGCTCTGCTCTTATAGGTATATTTTTGACTGCAATCTCAGCTAAGGTCCAATTTTCGTAACGAATATCATCAAATTCAAGTTTCAATCGTGTCGGTCTTAAAATGGTATTCTTTGAAACTGACATTTTAAACAGACCCAATATTCATAATCAAATTCAAGTTTCAATCTCGTCTCAAGTCCAAAAAGTACAAGGATTGGGCTCTCTGATGTTAAGTAATCATGTGATCGACATCTAGAAGATACCTACTCACTCTTCTGTTAATGATGTCATAATTTTAATTATTCGGAAAAATCTCTCGCTCGTCTCGGATCTCTTTCTCAGTTTGCCTTTACAAAGCGCTTAGTGTGGGTGAGTGGTAAGTCAACCATGTATGGATGTCTCGTTTCTGTACATCTGGTGGTCCTATGATGGAATAGGGATATGAGAAACAGGTGCAACTACGACGTGACCTACGATACTCTTCCTTACCGGCACCCAAACTCCTCAAACCGAAACACAGTAACGCTGCTTCGCGGCAAAAAAAATGTTGATAGAACTTCCCCGGATGCGCCCTTCACTGAAAGTCCATCTGGTTCCGTCTAGTTAACTTTGACTGATTTTAATGAACTTATGCCTTTTGATCTACTATCGCCGCTGACTGTACCCACTTATTTTGAATGGAAAATAACCTAAACAGAATTGAGCGACTTATAATGTCTTTTGAGTGAATTTAGAGGCTCTTATATGCATCGTATGGGATATACAATGATATTTTAGGAGTATTAGAAAAAAAAAATTTACTTTTGCGCATTTTCGGGTCCATAACAAATCAAATAAAAGTAAAGTACAAGAAACCCTCGTTCTGTATTATTTAACCCTGGTTCTAACAAAACGTGTTTGGTATTTTGCATTGATTAAGTTTCAATAGCTAGTGTAAGTACACGACGTATCTACTTCGAGGTTACGCCGAGTTTATTAGTAGTAGGGTTAGTTGTTTTGTCATTAGGTAAAAAATATATATTTATTTCTGAAAAATATTTACTTGTATCTATCTTTGTAATTATTTTTTTCCTGTAATTTATTGTGCTGGTTACGTTTGCACCTTACCAACAACTTCTTTATAAAATAAAGTATAATTATTACTTAGAAAGACAGCGGTCATACCAAAGCTCGCAAATAATTATAATAAAAAAATCAACTTTTAAGATTGCTAAGATAGAGTTGTTTCTTCAACAGCAAGGGTACGGGTCAAGCGAGGCACCTCAGGAGTACGGGCCGTCAAAGATTTCCGACGTGCTGACGGGGCAAGGACCCTCGTTCCCAATCGCCATAGCCAGCCATCTGTACGCGCCCTCTTCCGTATATCAGCCTAGGGTAAAACATCATTCATGGATTTGTTTTTGATAGGAAATAAACAGAAATTGATGGTGTTTTTGGGATCATAGTGTACTGTGCAATGCAAATCGTGTGACCGTTCGAATTTCCATAGCACAGATTTTAATAATAATTAAACTGGCTTCCATAATTCTGTATAAAGGCTTTGTCTTATCAAAGAACAATTGGTTTTTTTGAACTGTTGAATATTGGTAGGTATACATGCTTATAGCATTAAGCCAATTTTTTAAATCTCTTGCATCAATAGTAATAAAGTATTAAAAAAAAAATTCAAGTATTTTTTCTGTTCCACAGCTTGGATCCCCAACGACGTTCAAAGTATCTGAACCAGTGCAATCTCAGCTACATTTTTCCGGACCTTTTTCTGGCTTAGCTTCTCGTCCAGGCATTCCAGAGAATTTTCTACCTTCCCTAGACCCACTTCATTCTCAACCAATCTATTCAGAGCAAAGTATCCACTCAATTTACCCCCTGCTCAAGGAGTTTCCGACAGACTTGTTCCAGGAAATTAACAATCTAGGAAACCAGCTAACATTTGATGAAGAAGCTACACAGTTCTTTGAAAACAATCAGGAGAATAGACTAACAGATAAAAAGGATGTTGAAAAAAAATTTGTTAATCAAAATGCGAACCAAGAACCAAGTAGTACACCAAAAATACCAAGTGCCTCAAAAGACAAATTGTCAACCACTTCTCAAGTAAGGATATTAAACTCTTTATAAAGTTCAACAAAATATTTTTTGTCTCATGATTTTATATTTCAATATTATGTTTGCAGAACCTAACTACCCAACAAGCAGTGAGCTACGCAAGGTTCTCTCAGGGTTTGCCACTGTCGTCGAATGCGGTGCAAGTTCCATCTCAGCAAACTCTTCTACAACCACTGCCATCGCCATCACCACGACCGCAGTTCCAACAGTTGCCGCACCTGCAACAACCTATTTTGTTTCAATCATTGCCAGAACTGCAGCACCTGCAGTTATTACAGCCATTACCACAACTACATGTGCAACTTGCTAGACAGTCAATACCTCAGCCACAATTACAACTAATTCAACAATCAACACCTCAGCCACAATTACAACTAATTCAACAATCAACACCTCAGCCACAATTGCAACCACTTTCGTTACAACCTTTACTCCCAGAATTGACCCTTCAACCAACAGTACAACCAATTGCCTCAGTAAGCCCTCTCCAAACACGGCCAACCGTTACCGTACCAAGCCAATCACCAGCGCGTCCTATTAGAATCCGACAAGAAATTAATAAACTAAATCAGAGAAAGCAATCTCTAATCAAAGAGCCACCACAGTTTCAATTCAAAAAACACACTTTGAGTAGTCCACAGCCTCAGTTGACACCTTTCTCTCAGAATCAACAGAATTTAACCACTCAAGCTGATACTTTATTCGATTCAATGCCTACACAAAAGTACACCAAGCTTGACGGCTTGAGCAATGAAGCATCAACTGTATCTGCTAGATTAATTTCTGAGTCTTCTAGTCAGTCAACGGAAAGATCTACGACACCAGCTTCAATCTCAATAGTACCTAAATCACATTCAACTTTACCGAACAGACCATCTTCAGGGCTACTACTAAATTCATCACCAAAATTGATTTTTACTACATCAACTCCACCAACTTTTCCAACACGGCCTGTAACTAAGGTACCCGTATCTACTTCAGCATTATCAACTTTATCTCCTGTTTCTAAGCCACAGCTTTCTTTAGCCTTATTAGAGACATCCAATCATCAACTTAGTAAATTTTTAACTGAACCCCAAAACCCACCAGCTCTGCAAAATGCGCAAACAATACCTTCTTTGAACTCATCGCCTGAACAACAGCTGGTGTTCGTAACACCACAACCTAGTCTTCAACCTTATTCAATAACACTTCAGCCACAAGTACACAGTCAAGTGCAAGTAGAACAACAGCAACCGTTGCAGCTGGTGCATGTTCAACCCGCATCAGTACAAATTCAACTCCAACCAAGAACGCCTACATCTTTCCACCAGCAACTTCAAATTAAGCTTCATCAGCCAGATCAAAAACAACTGCAGTATCTGCAATCTGCACAGCAACATCCACTTCACTCAGAGCAACCCCCAAACTCTCAATCCCAGTTACAGCAACAACAGTCTGAGCAATCACAACAAGATAGAGAAGCAGCCATTGCTCACGCTCAACAATTACTGTACGACGTTTATTCGCCTTTTATACGACCTCTTTATTCTGAAACTCAGGATATTCTGCTAGAACAGCCATCGTACCGAAACAACCATGTCTCAGATTCCGTAGTATCGACTCAGTACTATGGACAGCACGCTCGCGATATATTTGAACATCCACACTACTATAAAAAGAAATAGATGAAGTTTTGTTATATTAGTCGTTGTTTATTAATTATCACAAAAATGCATTATGGTTGTATTTTTGTGCATTTATTTATAAAACGTTAATTAATTATTTTGCACAAGCATTGTAACTGATGAACTAAGATAATGCCATAATTTGTTTTTAGATGTTTTACGAATAAATAAGTTTAATCTAAAGGACCTACAGTTGTTATTTTATTTATCCAAAAAATCTGTTTACTTCAATTAACAATCATCAATTCCAGTGATAGTCTCCACATAAAAAAAAAAAAACCCTCGGCCTGGCTCTATATTGCTATGCCCTATGCAGGGTCCATGTGATACATATTACTTACACATAAGACCAATGTTTGTATCCAAACAAAACCATGTGAACGCAACTTGAACGCAATAAATATATTATTGAGTATTGAGTACTTGGTGATGTTTTTGGTAATGTTTTCCGTAGTCACCACGCTTGGCAAGCAAAGTCAATGTCGAAAATCATTTATTCAAATATCCGCAGGGATCATCTTGAAACGTCTTAAATCTAGGTGAATCTAAGCGCCAGTTCCTCGCGACCAAGCCTAGAAGAACCGGCAAGAAACTTACGGCTTGGTTCCTACCGTTTTTTTGTATGATCCTTTTACAAAGTAATAATAGTAATAAGTAAATAATGAAACTCCAGTATGGTGCCAATCGGACGAGGTGACCGCAGAAAGTGCTGCTACCCACAGTACCCACCCTTTGATGCGTTACCTTAGTTGCTTTTTACGAGATTTATGGGTGGTGATGAAGTGGTTATGTTATATGCTAAAACCATCAAGGTCAAAAATAATTGTTCTTATAAATTCGTGAACGATAGACCGAAATTGTCACAGTTTAATGGTACATTTAAAAACTAGTGTGTCCATCTGGAAATAACATGTTATTTTGCTACTGTTCACTCTGTGCTACAATACGGTGCTGAGCTGTGGGGGCGCGCTGCTGACTGGGAACGCGCATTTCGTATGCAGAAGCGTGCAGTCCGAGCCCTAGTACGTATCCGACGCGATGAATCCGCTAAACCCTACTTTAAGGAACTAAGGATTTTAACACTTCCTTGCATTGTAATCATGCAAGTTGCAGTATACGTCCAAACTAACATAGGAAACTTTGCGAAGTTAGGCGAAACGCACGGATATAACACGCGAAATAGACACCATCTAGCAGCCGTACCCCATTCCTTGTCCAAGTCCTCAAAACTGAGTCATGTCATGGGTCCTACGGTGTACAATAAACTACCTGAATCTGTAAGATCTGCCAGTAGCTTAACGTGTTTCAAAGCCAGAGTCAAGCGTTGGCTAGTTGAGCAAGCTTTCTACAGTTACCAGGAGTTCATTAGTATGTAGGTAGGTAGTATACCTAGACACTTTGTAATGTGACGTACCTAGATGTATTATGTAAATATAATAATTGAATACTTATTAATTTATTTTTATTGTAAACATAAGTTTGTGCCCTTTCTTTTTTCTCATTCTGTTATTTTATTATAAGAATCAGATATTCTTTGTAGACCAAAGAAAGCATTGACCTGTAAATTTATTACCAATAAATAACTATTGACTATTGACTATAACTTATAGCTAGGTTATTTGTTGTGGAGTTCCGTAAAATAGCTCCTGATTCCATCATCAGATCAGCTTGTTATAACCATTATATCACATTATCACCTTATCTTATCACATTATCACCATACTTATTCAAAATCACCCTTACTCACACTCACACTCACCGTCACCCTCTGTAGGTCTCTTAAGACTAATACAGAAACTTGAAAAGTATTAATAATGCTTTCAACCTTACAGAAAAAGTTCATATAATCACACTAGACTGGCCCACAGATCTTCTCCGCTGTCGGCTTCAAGATCTTGTCGCCGCTGTAGAACTATAGGAGCACGCCTTGCAAGGAGAACGCAAGGAGTTCGTTATCGCATCCCCGTATCAAAGGGAAGGTCTTGGGTTCAAATCCCACTCGAGGAAAAAATGTTTGGGGTGATATCATAATCTTTGAGGTAAGCACTATAAAAACTAACAAAATACAAACGTACCTAAGTACTAAGTTTCAGCTCAATCGAACTATTTTTAGAAAAGTTGTAATGTAATGCATTATCCTGGATAATCGTTTAATCAAGACATAGGAGGAGTCTAAGTGGAGAGTTTCCATGGAATGTTCATAAAGAAGACCTTCAAAGTTTGCCTTTGACGCATGATACGTTTTTGTAAAAGTGTAGGTAGGTATAACACTCGATTGATTAACACATAAAGAGTAATCTCCTCGACTATATATAAGTACTAGCTGACCCGTGCCCACTTCGTTGGGCGGTAAACATATTTACAAAGGTACTATGTAAAAATAAAGATGCACGGTGGCGCTAGTACATAAGTACTGATGATTGTAGTCATTATAAAATAACTGAAGTAGTACTCAGCGTCGCCAACAGATGGTGTTAATAGAGGGTATACGGCATAAAATAGCGGCCACTCGCAGATTGCGTGGCAGATTTTGCCCGTTCCCGTTATTTTTTCGGGATAAAAAATAGCCTATGTCTTATTGGTATATGTACCGTATATACATTCATATGCATGCAGTAAAAACCGGTTATTTTAATATTACAGACACTTCAATTTTTTTTTTTTTTTTTTTTTTCCTAGCCTATCCCGTCCCACTGCTGGGACATTTATTTTTATTTATTTGTATAGATGAAATAAACATTTTTATCTCTTTCAACCAGCTGCAGGGGTTGTTTTTTTGAAATCATGAAAAACTTGTGTAACAATATCGTATTTTGAGTGTCCGAACCAAAATTGAAAGAAATCAAGTCACGCATTTAAGGTACCTACAGATTTTCCATACATGTATGTAAATGTTGACACCCAACCTTCCCCTTTTCGATAGGGTAGTTTTCAAAAATGTTGAGCGTTGTTATTATATTGCTATTTTTGTATTTTTAGAAGTCAAACTGAGTTTGAAGCAAATCGCACCATGCATTATAATTTTTCCATACAAACGCCTTTTCGCACCCCTCATAAGGGTAGTTTATGAGTCCTTCCCAACGCGTGTTGGTAATGTACAACCATGGAAAACACGACCTGGGAATTGGTGACCATTGCTCTGATTGGTCGAACCAAAGCTTATGCTTCGTTAAGACGCAACTAAAGAGTCAAGATGTACCTAAGTATAGGTAGATCATGCAGCTTTATTTCTGGCACTTCGGTGGCTGCTGCCGTTTTATGCCGTTGCCGTTTTATGTTCTAACCTAACCTAACCTATCCGAGTCGGATCCGCGGCGGAAGCGGGTGCAAAAGACGCAACTAAAGAGTCAAGTTGTACCTTAGTATAGGTAGATCATGCAGTTTTATTTCTGGCACTTCGGTGGCTGCTGCCGTAACACGCTCGCTCCGCTCGCTCACCTCGCGCGTTTTTTTGATGTTCTAACCTAACCTATCCTAGTCGGATCCGCCCTAGAAAGTGAGTGCAAAAGACAGACGCAACTAAAGAGTCAAGTTGTACCTTAGTAAAGGTAGATCATGCAGTTTTATTTCTGGCGCTTCGGCGGCTACTGCCGCAGCACGCTCGCTCTGCTCGGTCGCCTCACGCGTTTTTTTTATGCTCTAACCTAACCTAACCTATCCGAGTCGGATCCGCCCTAGAAAGCGAGTGCAAAGATGCAACTAAAGAGTCAAGTTGTATCTTAGTATAGGTAGATCATGGAGTTTTATTTCTGGCACTTCGGCGGCTGCTACCACAGCACGCTCACTCCGCTCGCTCGCCTCGCGCGTTTTTTTTTATGTTTTAACCTAACCTAACCAATCCGAGTCGGATCCGCCCTTGAAAGTGAGTGCAAAAGACGCAACTAAAGAGTCAAGTTGTACCTTAGTAAAGGTAGATCATGCAGTTTTATTTCTGGCGCTTCGGCGGCTACTGCCGCAGCACGCTCGCTCTGCTCGGTCGCCTCGCGCGTTTTTTTTATGCTCTAACCTAACCTAACCTATCCGAGTCGGATCCGCCCTAGAAAGCGAGTGCAAAGATGCAACTAAAGAGTCAAGTTGTATCTTAGTATAGGTAGATCATGGAGTTTTATTTCTGGCACTTCGGCGGCTGCTACCACAGCACGCTCGCTCCTCTCGCTCGCCTCGCGCGTTTTTTTTATGTTCTAACCTAACCTAACCTATCCGAGTCGGATCCGCCCTAGAAAGTGAGTGCAAAAGACAGACGCAACTAAAGAGTCAAGTTGTACCTTAGTAAAGGTAGATCATGCAGTTTTATTTCTGGCGCTTCGGCGGCTGCTGCCGCAGCACGCTCGCTCTGCTCGCTCGCCTCGCGCGTTTTTTTTATGTTCTAACCTAACCTAACCTATCCGAGTCGGATCCGCCCTAAAAAGCGAGTGCAAAGACGCAACTAAAGAGTCAAGTTGTATCTTAGTATAGGTAGATCATGGAGTTTTATTTCTGGCACTTCGGCGGGTGCTGCCGCAGCACGCTCACTCCGCTCGCTCGCCTCGCGCGTTTTTTTTTTATGTTCTAACCTAACCTAACCTATCCGAGTCGGATCCGCCCTTGAAAGTGAGTGCAAAAGACGCAACTAAAGAGTCAAGTTGTACCTTAGTAAAGGTAGATCATGCAGTTTTATTTCTGGCGTTTCGGCGGCTACTGCCGCAGCAAGCTCACTCCGCTCGCTCGCCTCGCGCGTTCTTTTTATGTTCTAACCTAACCTAACCTATCCGAGTCGGATCCGCTCTAGAAAGCGAGTGCAAAAGACGCAACTAAAGAGTCAAGTTGTACCTTAGTATAGGTAGATCATGCAGTTTTATTTCTGGCGCTTCGGTGGCTGCTGCCGCAGCACGCTCGCTCCGTTCGCTCGCCTCGCGCGTTTTTTTTATGTTCTAATCTAACCTAACCTATCCGAGTCGGATCCGCCCTAGAAAGCGAGTGCAAACGGAGCATAAATTTTGGCATCCAATCCTAAGCTTGTGTTTTCCAAGAGTGCAGAAAATTTGGTATGACCTAAAAAGCACAACCATGAAATATACGACCATGGAATTGGATGCAAGAATGTAAACCAATTCCTGGCTGTGTTTTCCACAGTTGTGTATTCCATGATTAAGTTTGAAGCTAGTCGCAATAATCAATATGATTTTTCCATACAAACTTTGACGTCTCATCACACCCTTTATAAGGGCAATTAAAAAAATCCATAACGCCTTTTAAAATAACATTTATCCTAAATTTAATTTCAATACGATCGCTAAATATGCATACAAACGTTTACACCCTTTTTCAACCCCTTGGGTGTAAATTTTCGTAAATAGTTTATTAGTAAACACCTAAACCTTTCAAAGAATGCCTAAGCCAAATGTTTATAAGTTGGTGTATTTATGAAATTAATGTATTAATTCCTTTTAACCAGCTGTAGGGATTGTTTTTTAAAATCATGAAAAACTTGTATAATTATAACGTATTTTAAGTGTCTGAACCAAGGTTGAAGTAAATTAAGCCACACATACAAATTTTTCCATATAAATGTCCCCCCCCATATACCTCCCCTTTTCATAAGGGTGGTCATGAAAAATTTTAAACGTAGTAATTATTATAACTGAGTTTGAAGCAAATCGCACCACACTCACTATGATTTTTTCATACAAACTATGGCATCTCATCACACCCCTAATAAGGGTAGTTAAAAAAAAGTAGTAACATTAATCCTAAGTTTCATTTCAATGTGACTACTAAATACGATTCTGCATACAATCGTTTACGCCCCTTTTCAACCCCCTAGAGTGCGAATTTTCAAAAATAGTTTCTTAGTAATCACTTAAGCTTTTTAAAGAGTGCCTACGCCAAATGTTTTTATGTTGGCATAATTTTATTTTCTACGAAATTATTGGGGTAGGGGTAGCTGTAGGGGTTGTTTTTTAAAACCATGAAATACTCGTTTAGTAATATCGTATTTTAAGTGTCCGAACAAAGATTGAAGTAAATCAAGCCAAGCATACAGATTTTTCCATATAAATGTTGACACCTGACCATCCCTTTTCGTAAGGGTAGTTTCGAAAAATTTTGAATGTAGTCATTATTATTTTTGTATTTTGAGAAGCCAAACTGAGTTTGAAGCAAATCGCAATACGCATTACGATTTTTCCATACAAACTTTAACACCCCATCGCACCCCTTATGAGGGTTGTTTAAAAAAAAACAATGTTGCATTTTATAAGCCTTGCCATAAGTAACATTTATCCAAAGTTTCATTTCAATACGACCACTAAATACGATTTTGCATACAAACGTTTACACCCCTTTTCAACCCCTTAGGGTGCGAATTTTCAAAAATTGTTTCTTAGTAAGCACTCAAGCTTTATAAAGAGTGCTTAGTACACCAAATGTTTTTAAGTTGGCATAATTTTATTTTGTATGAAATTATTGGGGTAGGGGTAGCTGTAGGGGTTGTTTTTTAAAACCATGAAAAACTTGTATAGTATTATCGTATTTTAAGTGTCCGAACAAAGATTGAAGTAAATCAAGCCAAGCAAACAGATTTTTCCATATAAATGTTGACACCCAACCATCCCCTTTCGTAAGGGTAGTTTTGAAAAATTTTGAATGTAGTCATTAATATTTTTGTATTTTGAGAAGCCAAACTGAGTTTGAAGCAAATCGCAACACGCATTACGATTTTTCCATACAAACTTTAACACCCCATCGCACCCCTTATAAGGGTTGTTTAAAAAAAAACAATGATGCATTTTATTAGCCTTGCCATAAGTAACATTTATCCAAAGTTTCATTTCAATACGACCACTGAATACGATTTTGCATACAAACGTTTTCACCCCTTTTCAACCCCTTAGGGTGCGAGTTTTCAAAAATCGGTTCTTAGTGAGCGTCTACACCCTCTAAAGAATCCTTGTGCCAAATTTCAGACTTCTAAGCCTTGTAGTTTCGGAGGAATCGTGATGAGTCAGTGAGTGAATGGACTTCTCTTTTATATAATAGATTATTGGGGTAGGGGTAGCTGTAGGAGTTGTTTTTTAAAACCATGAAAAACTTGTATAGTAATATCGTATTTTAAGTGTCTGAACAAAGATTGAAGTAAATCAAGCCAAGCATACAGATTTTTCCATATAAATGTTGATACCCGACCATCCCTTTTCGTAAGGGTAGTTTTGAAAAATTTTGAATGTAGTCATTAATATTTTTGTTTTTTAAGAAGCCAAACTGAGTTTGAAGCCAATCGCAACACGCATTACGATTTTCCCATACAAACTTTAACACCCCATCGCACCTCTTGTAAGGGTTGTTTAAAAAAAAACAATGATGCATTTTATTAGCCTTGACATAAGTAACATTTATCAAAAGTTTCATTTCAATACGACCACTGAATACGATTTTGCATACAAACGTTTTCACCCCTTTTCAACCCCTTAGGGTGCGAATTTTCAAAAATCAGTTCTTAGTGAGCGTCTACACCCTCTAAAGAATCTTTGTGCCAAATTTCAGACTTCTAAGCCTTGTAGTTTCGGAGGAATCGTGATGAGTCAGTGAGTGAATGGACTTCTCTTTTATATAATAGATTATTGGGGTAGGGGTAGCTGTAGGGGTTGTTTTTTAAAACCATGAAAAACTTGTATAGTAATATCGTATTTTAAGTGTCTGAACAAAGATTGAAGTAAATCAAGCCAAGCATACAGATTTTTCCATATAAATGTTGATACCCGACCATCCCTTTTCGTAAGGGTAGTTTTGAAAAATTTTGAATGTAGTCATTAATATTTTTGTTTTTTAAGAAGCCAAACTGAGTTTGAAGCCAATCGCAACACGCATTACGATTTTCCCATACAAACTTTAACACCCCATCGCACCCCTTGTAAGGGTTGTTTAAAAAAAAACAATGATGCATTTTATTAGCCTTGACATAAGTAACATTTATCCAAAGTTTCATTTCAATACGACCACTGAATACGATTTTGCATACAAACGTTTTCACCCCTTTTCAACCCCTTAGGGTGCGAATTTTCAAAAATCGGTTCTTAGTGAGCGTCTACACCCTCTAAAGAATCTTTGTGCCAAATTTCAGACTTCTAAGCCTTGTAGTTTCGGAGGAATCGTGATGAGTCAGTGAGTGAATGGACTTCTCTTTTATATAATAGATTAAAGGCGTGAGTGGCTCTGGGCTCGGTTTACGAGCCATCAAACGTTACGAGCTCACTCGGAGCACGATACTGCCTCAACTTACAAGAGGATCTTTGAGGTTATACAATTACCTGCCAGGTTTCCTTCCACCCGATGGGTCATTGACATTGTTGGGATCGCTGGAAGTCGGTGGATGAAACAGCCTCAAAAATGTTCTTCCTGGAAACGTATGAGGAAGACCTACGTCCAGCAGTGGACTTCTACAAGCTGTTGATGATGATGATGATGAGATAAAGATTCGGAAATGCTTAACAGTGGAGAGCCATTCTTCGACAATTTGTAGAAACCGTATAGGATGAGAGCCGCCGCGCAGCGTCGCCGGCGCACCTTCGACGCACTCCTCATCCGGCAGCCGCCACGTGCCTAAATTATACATACCGATTATTAGACAACCGTCTGCGACGCAGGAGGTTGCCGATTTGATTCCTGCCTTAGGATAAATGTTTGTACGATCTGCAAATATTCTTTCCGGGTGTTCTGGGTATTTTCTATGTATAATAAAAAACATCTATGTATGTAATGTACATATTGTATTAAGTATATCAGTCATCTAGTACCCATAACACAAGCTCTTACCTTGGGGCTAGTTAATGCTGTGTGGATTGTGCAGCATTATTATTATATTATGATTTCCCTCAGTTCAGTTAGTATTGGTACCTCATAGGTCACATTCGTTAGAAAAGTGTCTTACCGTGTTCTGCCCTGCCTCCATCAACCCGAGGCATACAGCAGGTCTACTTTTAGAAACGATAAACGATGTTTCGTATGCTAAGTCTTGTATACCTGTTATTCCACACTCTGCATGCTAAAATGCAGTAACGTTGCTTGCTGGCGGCAGGAATAGGCATGGTGGTAGAATTTCCCCGGACGAGCCCTTCATGTACGCTGTATGCTCGTTATACGTACGCCGAGGTGTTCCTCTTCTAAAGACGGTTATCACAAAAAATGTTGGAGGCAATCAGTGTGTATGTTATACCAGTGAATCTCATTGCTCAGCAGATTGTCATTGCCAACATTGTTATTGAGTTTTTGGTCAACAAATTCAATAGTTTGTGATATTTGAATCTTTTTATAACAAAATATTTCGGCTCATATTTATTTACACTGAAATTCATGTTTGCAATAACGTGACTATATAAATATTGAGCCAGATGGAAACAAATTCAGTTACAACTCTACACTGTGAGAACAAGTTATGTAAGTTATTAAGTTTAATTGAAATTGTATTAAATTGCTGACTGCCTCACATACTACGATATAGCAATAAATACACTGTTTTTGACTAGTTTTGGTTCATGAACTGGTCATGTCCTTGTCACCAGAGGCCCAATTCTTGTAACGAAATTTCGCCAAATTCAAGTCAATCCCCGATCATATCAGACAGGCCCAATTCTTATTTCAATCTTGTCTCAGCTCCAAACAACACCTACATCTAAATTAAACGTACGTAGCTCGGGGCCGAATGTAATAGTCGCAAAAATATATAGTAAAGATAATTATTATTAAATGTACTATCAATTCAAAAAGCCTACATAATTTTTTTTTTTTTTTTTTTTTTTTTTTAAATTAAAAAAGGTCGTTCGTCCCCACGTTTTACTCTATACTGTTTCTTATAGTTTTGGTCACAAGAGTCTGTTTCTACATAAATAATTATTTATAATTATAATAAAATAATTATAATAATAATTATAAATAATTCAAAATACACTTGACGAGTATTTTAATGATGAACGCTTATCATGATTAACACTTGTATTTTTTTATAACTTTAAAGCCAAATGAAATTAAACTCATTATTAAGTTTCATGTTGTTACAATAAGTGATACAAGAGATAGGTACGTTTCAAACATAAACTCTGTTAGACATTTTTGTATATATGTATTTTTGTATATACATACAAAAAATATCCACCATAAAGTATTTAGTAGATAAGTGGTTGGTCAGCCTAGAATATAAAAATAAACAAAATATTGAAAGTAATTAAAAAAGGTCGTTCGTCCCCACGTTTTACTCTATACTGTTTCTTATAGTTTTGGTCACAAGAGTCTGTTTCTGCTTTTGTTTTTATAGCACTATAGCCTCAAAACTTATCAACTTATCAACTCATACGTTCACTTTTAGCGAGAGATTCATTTCATCTCGTTGTTTATGTTTACCACTGTAGCAGTTACTGTTCGTCTATCTTATTAGTAATTATTTTGAAAATCACTTTTTTCTAAACGTGAATAAAAGTATTACTATTCATGCTAGCGCCACCAAGCAGACAGCGGACTTTTGATCTTTTGCCTATTCAGCTTTGCATGTTTTATCTATATATCGGTTCGCTCTACTCTATTGCAACACCCTTACTAGGTACATTATGTACTGGCGCCAAAACCTGAATGTATGTAGAGCAGTAAACATACTGAACAAACATGACATTTTGATAATTTTAAGAGTAGACCTGCTGATGCTGTGAAATTTGATTCTCGTAAAATAATGTATTGACAAGTCTCATCGTAATTCATACTGTCTTATTTCAGGTGGGTCCTATCTATTTTATTGATATCCTTGTGGTACGGCCAAGTCGAGCTACAAGAGATGACGACCATCCGCTGGATTGATCACATCGACGACAATATGGATATCTTCTTCGACCGCGTCGTCATTATCACCGTAGCACCAACCCACAAAGGTTATTCTCTAGGCGTTTTTATCACCAGTGAACTTATCCTCACATCTTACAACCCCTTTAGAGCGCTCACAAAAATAAAAGGGTCGAGGAAGAATGTTACCATATCAGTGCTTTATGGAAGACAAATATTCGATTGGAAAGAAGTGAGCTACACCTTGCAGAACTACACCATCGCATGCGGTCGACAAGTAATCCCAGTACACCCCAAGAGTGACATCTGGCACAGTAACGAACCGGAACACAGTCCGTTACACGACCTGATGGTGATACGGTTAAATGAGCGCGTGGGATTTCTACCTCGGAGTCCGCATCTATACTCGTTCGATCAGTACGGGCAGCGAGGAAAAGCCGAGCGCCGCGCTGGTCCGATGCGAACGCAGCTTGCAAAGCCACATGACCTATTAGGCAGAGACTTAAAATTCGCTTCTCTCGGCTTCATCAATCGCCGGCATATAAACCAGTCCAGTCTGATGCGTTCACATACCTTCGACGCCGAAGACAACGTAGAGACAAACTGTGACAGTTGGATCCCTCGTCAGTGGGGACTCTTCATCTGCATTCGTAATGTTATGAACTTCAAAGCCATGGGTTCCGGAGCGCTACTAATTCACAATCACCGATTATTCGGGATAGGGTCCTTCATGTTGAAGAAAGGGAACGACAGTATTTTTGTGTTCACAGACGTGAGAGAGTATTACCACTTGCTTCGTGCTACTTGCACAAAAGAGGACCAGGACTTAAAACCGATAAATGGTACCGAATATGTGTCAAAAGAAGATTACCACGTGATCCCTACAAAACCAACAACAACTACTGTAGCAACGACCAACCTTTGACAACAACAACTCCTACAACAATGCCAACTGATGATTGTTACTCTTTGTATGACAGCTGTTGATTTACAAACAATATTTGTTTTACAAAAACGAGCTATTATACGGGCCATTTATAAAATGAAACCGCGCGACTCCTTGCGAAAGCGTTTTAAGGAAATTCATATTCTCACGGTCATTTCGCAGTATATCTATGAAGATCTGTTGTACACTCATAAGCACATAAGTAGTTTTAAGAAAAAAAGAGATGTGCGCAGTATTAACACTGGAAACAATAATAAATTATATATACCTAAATTTCGACTGCAAAAGGTTAATGGGTAATTTATGGGGAACACTGTGCGATTCTATAATAAACTTCCACTAAACTTTCTATTCGGAAATTCAATTTCACCCAGATTTAAGACGTTTCAAGATGATCCCTGCGGATATTACTGAATAAATGATTTTTGACATTCACTTTGACTTAACGAAATTACTGGATGCTCGTAAAAGTTTTTTTTTTTTTTTTTTTTTTACATTCTATAGGTAAACGTTTGACCGCAATCTCACCTGATGTTAAGTGATGACGCAGTCTACGGTGTAGCACGTTTACCTAGAAGATACCTATTCACTCTTCTCTTGAAGACATCCAAATTATACGTGATCGGAAAAACAGACGACGGCAACGAGTTCCAATCCTTTGCTGTACGCATAATAAAAGTTGAGGCAAAGCGCTTGGTGCGGGTGGAAGGGGTGTCAACTATGAATGGGTGTCTCATCTCCGTACGTCTGGTGGTCCGATGATAGAACGGAGATGGGGGAATTAAGTTGTGGAGCTCCAAGGCACACTCACCGAAATGCATCCTGTAGAACACCGACAGACTGGCTACCTTGCGACGATGCTCAAGACTATGTAACTTAGACTTGACTAATGCATCGTCGCCTATAAGTCTTTTGGCTCGTCT